>CM061147.1:907925-1237925 GCA_030710495.1 Labroides dimidiatus
ACGCTAAACACCCAGATAAGAGTGACAGAGCTCCATGCTTCACTAATGAAGAACAACATTTAACCCTCTCAGGCTCAAATTAATTTTTAGTAACAGGAAAAATCTGATATTTGGAGAAAATTATCCTATGGGGTAATAATATACGATTCTGACCTTTTTAAAATATAGGCAAAGTAGCAGATAAAGCATGTGGCATTCATTGGTACCTGTCCGGCTCGACGTTGCAAATCTGCAACATTGAAATAAAGCTACCCCTGGGGTAAAACCCAGAGGAGATAAAATCTACTAATTGGCATGTACTGTATCTATATATACTCAGGATTCATCTTATGCAGTTTTGGTTTCAAATTAATGGAGGTTAGTAGTGAAACTTACATGAAATTGATGGCTTGAAATGTGTTGGCATGTTCAAAGTGACACAGCTCTGCCAATTGGTGGGATAGTGGAAAACTGTTGCTAATGCACAACTAAGTCCTGCAGTGGTACTTCTGAGTAAAAAAAGGCTAATTAAATATGGATATGGAATATTTAGCTAACTAGCATTTAGCTGTTGCAAATCTGCAACGCCTGCCTGGAGAGGGTTAATATCAATGAAATATGAGGAGGAAAAATCCCAAATCACAGAGAGGGGAAACACACTGACAGCTGCCAATCACAGACAAAATGCATGGCAGCATATAACAGACTGTGTAAATGAGTAAGTTATTCTTCAATGGCTCAATATGACACTGATCACACTCATGTATCTCATGAAACAATATACTGGGAAAAGGATTTTCGTGTACTGCAGTTATTATCGCATTCCAATTTCATCCCTCTGGAGTGAAAAAGATGGAGGAGCAAATCAAAAAATCAGTACAAAAACATCACTGCGTCTGGTAAAGTGGTTTATTTCATGTCGTAACATCATGCTTAAATTAAAATTAAAGTTCTCGCGAGCTGGAGAATCAGCAGCTGGACTCATATACACGCTCCCTCTTTAATAAAGAAAGCCCACAAATACAATGAATGAATGAAGTGTAGGAATGACGTGATAAAATAATGTGCTGTTTCACATCAAACATTAAATCCTTTTATTTGCCAATTATTTGTTGTCTTTGAATGTGTCTTGTATCTGAAAAAAAAATATTATATATATATATATATATATATATATATATATATATATATATATATATATATATATATATATATATATATATATATATATATATATATAGATACATATATATACAGTGGGGGAAATAAGTATTTGATCCCCTGCTGAATTTGTAAGTTTGCCCACTGCCCTGGGAAATTAACACACTCTAATTTTTATGGTTGTTTACCGGTTATAAGTATAGACAGAATATCAGTTGAAAATGCATAAAAACACACAGTATAAAAGTTATAAATTGTTGTGCATTTTATCAAGTGAAAAAGTATATTAGTATCAGCAGGGGATCAAATACTTATTTCCCCCACTGTATATATATATATATATATATATATATATATATATATATATATATATATATATATATATATATATATATATATACATATAGTCGTATGCAAAAGTTTGGGCACCCCTGATTATTTTCAAGATTTTCTCTTATAAATCATTGGTTGTTTGGATCAGCAATTTCAGTTAAATATATCATATAGCAGACAAACACAGTGATATTTGAGAAGTGAAATGAAGTTTATAGGATTTACAAAAAGTGTGCAATAATTACTTGAACAAAAGTAGGCAGGTGCATAAATTTGGGCACCCCAACAGAAAAATTACATCAATATTTAGTAGAACCTCCTTTTGCAGAAATAACAGCCTCTAAACGCTTCCTATAGCTTCCAATGAGGGTCTGGATCCTGGTTGGAGGTATTTTTGACCATTCTTCTTTACAAAACATCTCCAGTTCAGTCAGGTTTGATGGTTTCCGAGCATGGACAGCCCGCTTTAAATCACACCACAGATTTTCAATAAGATTCAGGTCTGGGGACTGAGATGGCCATTCCAGAACGTTGTATTTGTTCCTCCGCATGAATGCTTTCGTAAAATTGGAGCAGTGTTTAGGGTCGTTGTCTTGTTGAAGTATCCAGCCCCGGCGCAACTTCAACTTTGTCACTGATTCTTGAACATTGTTTGCAAGAATCTGCTGATACTGACTGGAATCCATGCGACCTTCAACTTTAACAAGATTGCCAGTACCTGCACTGGCCACACAGCCCCACAGCATGATGGAACCGCCACCAAATATTACTGTGGGTAGTAAGTGTTTGTCTTGGAATGCTGTGTTCTTCTTCCGCCATGCATACCGCCCCTTGTTATGTCCAAATAACTCAATTTTAGTTTCATCAGTCCACAGCACCTTATTCCAAAATGAAGCTGGCTTGTCCAAATGTGCTTTAGCATACCTCAAGCGACTCCGTTTGTGGCATGTGCACAGAAAAGGCTTCTGCCGCATTACTCTCCCATACAGCATCTCCTTGTGCAAAGTGCGCTGAATAGTTGAATGATGCACAGTGACACCATCTGCAGCAAGATCATGTTGTAGGTCTTTGGAGCTGGTCTGTGGGTTGAGTTTGACTGTTCTCACCATCCTTCGCCTCTGCTTATCCAAGAGTTTTCTTGGTCTTCCACTCCGGGCCTTAACTACAACTGTGCCTGTGGTCTTCCATTTCCTCACTATATTTCTCACAGTGGAAACTGACAGCTGAAATCTTTGAGCTAGCTTTTTGTATCCTTCCCCTAAACCATGATGTTGAACAATCTTTGTTTTCAGGTCATTTGACAGTTGTTTTGAGGCTCCCATGTTGCCACTCTTCAGAGAAGATGCAAAGAGGAGAGCAACTTGCAACTGGCCACCTTAAATACCCTTTCTCATGATTGGCTTCACCTGTATATGTAGGTCAAGGGTCAATGAGCTTACCAAACAAATTCTGTGTTTCAATAATTAGTGCTAAAGTTATTCAAATCAATAAAACAACAAGGGTGCCCAAATTTATGCACCTGCCTACTTTTGTTTAAGTAATTATTGCACACTTTCTGTAAATCCTATAAACTTCATTTCACTTCTCAAATATCACTGTGTTTGTCTGCTATATGATATATTTAACTGAAATTGCTGGTCATTATCCCACACAACAGCAGCACAGAGGTGACTATTTTTCAGCACTCAGCAGAGCAAAAGATGCAGACTGGAACATGGAGCTGGAACACACCCTGATCTTGATCCTGGTGCTGATCCTGATCCGGATGCTGATCCTGATGCCGATCCTGATGTGTTTGCTGGTGCTGATCATGATACTGGTGCTGATCCTGATGGGCTTGCTGATGCTGATGCTGAATCCAGATCCTGATGCTAATCCTAATGCTGATTCTGATCCTGGTTCTGATGCTGATGCTGATGCTGATTCTGATTCTGATGCTGTTACTGATACTGATCCTGATGCTAATTCTGATGCTGATTCTCATACTGATCCTGATCCTGATGCTAATTCTGATGCTGATTCTCATACTGATCCTGATCCTGATGCTGATTCTGATGCTGATTCTGATCCTGATGCCGATGCCGGTGCTGCATGTAGGGATCCTGTTGTGCTTTATCTCACAAAAATCACATTCAGGGAGGATAACGCAGCACACTGCACTCTTTCTGTGAGTGGGTGTCACCACACAAGCTCAGCACCTCTTCAGGTGTGGTCCTTCCAGATACACACCATCGGCTGTGCAATCCACCATGTACTGCTGCCAGGCTAATAAATGGCTTGTGTCAGAGGCAGTGTCAGTCTATTGGTTGCTCATTTTGAGTTTGTCTCGGGGTTGGAGCAGAGTTTTGCATTCTCCACCGCTCTGCTCAGTGACTGGCAAAGTCCTGACTTTATTGATTTCTTTCTTCACTGCTCTTTGTCAAAACATCCAACCACAGACCTTAAAGACCTCTGCCATTGCTCGACATCTGCAGCCACACACGCTCCTCTTTTAACACTCGCCTCTTGCACTTTGTTTTTTTGAAGGGGGAGTGGGGATGATAGGCTGTGTGAGTGGAAGATGATTGGAGAACACAATCTAAAGCCACGGATTCTCTCTCTCTCTCCACCTCCTCTCTCTCTCTATTGCTCTCTCTCTTGCTCTCTCTTTCCATTCTGACACAGAGAAAATATTGTACACTGACTGGCTCCCATTGAATCCACATTGTGATTCATCGTCCAATTTCAAACTGCCAAGCAGCTAAATTGCACAAGGTCTGCCAAAATTCATCCCAGGAACACGCAGGAGATGTGAAAAATTAAATGTCATGGCGGCACAGTGGAAAACTTTCACCTCTCATCGAGCAGAATATGCTCGCTTCATTCTGTACTGATGGATGATGGCTTGAGGCTATACTTAACCTACTTAGTAATGTCATGTAGCGCAGAATGTGTTTACTTTTGAAAAATTGTGAGAAAACATAAACTCTATCAGAGCCTGACATCTGTGCATTCTTCCTTCAAATAAAGTGGCTTTTTATGTTGATGCAGGAATGAATTTTCCCCCTCATCAGACTTGTTTGCTGTATATCATGTACTAACGCTGGGGGTGTAAAATAATGTAGGCGAGATGAAAAGACTGACACAGCTATTAAATATGAAGCGATATCTCTTACAGATGCTTTAAATAATATCTGCATGTGTGGGGAATTATTACAGTTATTTTTTCAGCCCTTGCATTTTATTAAGGCCAGTTGTGCCGTGCAGACATTTTGAAGGGATAAAGGTAGATTATTGAGTGTGGACGAGACAATGGGCTGAAAAGAAGAGAAAGGATGAGGATGGGAGGCAGGGAGAGGGTAGGAGGGCTGAGCGATGACTGGCTACTTTAGCAATTAAAATGTGGGGCAAAGACACAGAGGCTTGGTTTGACCGAGAGACTGCACCATTCATCATCCCAGCTGCCATAAAGCAGCAGTAGATGGAATCTTTGATTTGAGCTTCACAGGAACATAAATCAAAATCCAAACCATGGCCTGTCAGGGCCATCGCCAGAATAACCCATTTGAGAGAGGGAGAAGGAGGGAGAAAGGGAGTAAAGAGGGGAGGTGAGGCTGGAGAGAGTAAAGGTACTTACTTTTCTGGCTGTGCACTCCATCCTGATTGTACACAGAGAGAGAGAGAGAGAGAGAGAGAGAGAGAGAGAGAGAGAGAGAGAGAGAGAGAGAGAGAGACTTTACAGACACACTCCTCTCTTCCTCCATATGTATTTGAAGTTCACAAGCAGCTGCCTCACACCCGGCACAATATCGAAAACCAGGGATCATTGATCAAGTGGCGGGGTCCTGTCAGCGGCCAGCGGTGTGCCTGACCCGCCCCGCCCTGCCAACATCCCCATCCACCCCCCTCCTCTCCTCATACCCTCGAATACAAGGCAGAGAACAAGGAAGTGAGGTCACGTCGCGTGTACACCCATCCATCTAAATAGCAAGACAATGACAGCTAATAAATCATTCATTCATTGTTTAATCTATTGTCTGCATGGGCGAAAGTCAGGAGGCTGATATGAAGACAGATTTACTCCATGCAGGTGGGGCCCATCGGGGGGGATTTTACTGTTACTGCTCTCCTTATCAATTAGTAATGTGTTCATTATACCTTGGAGCAATTATAGCACTAATCATTAAAATAACACAGTGGGTCTTCTATCAGGACAGTGTCGAACTAATTTAAGATAATTGAGGCTCACTGTTTATTTGGCTGCAGGCCCCAAAGGTTTTTCTTAAAAGAAAAAAAAAAGCAAAAAAAAAAAAAAAAAAATCTTATCTGAACAAGTTAAATTTACCAGAATGGATCTGATCCTCATTCTGGACAGGATTAAATGATCCTATCTGGACTTCAACTGGATTAAATCTACAGTTTGTGTTGTTAAACTTCTGAGTAGGAAAAGGAGAACAAGGGGATCCAGTGAATCAGGATCACCCTAATCCCTGCAGGTATCTGGATTCAGGGCGGATTACAGGGTACGATGTGATGAAGCTGCAAAACAATTTATAAATTGGCTTCAGAGGAGTTGTGATGCTGAATAAAATTTTCATTAAATAGATTTAATGCTGTTAAAACCACCTAAAAATAATGGGGAAAAAACCTATCAATAAAAATGAATATAAATATTTAAATGCTGTATATTCTTGTATAGATTTATAAAAAGCTGGTACAGGGACAACAGTGAAAAAGTGTTCAAGAATAATGTTCCAAAGAATGAAATGAGACAGAGTAGGTGGATTTCATCAACAACAGAACAAAATATCGTGAAAGATTTCAGAGCATCCTAAGAAACCTATAAACAAAGGGGACAAGGTCCAAAATAGAGACTGGATTGAAGAGATCTACAGGGCCTTGGAGATCACTGCATTTATGAAAACATACATGACTCTGTAGTGGAGTTCACTGCATTACGAAAACATACATGACTCTGTAGTGGAGATCACTGCATTAATAAAACAGATATGACTCTGTAGTGGAGATCACTGCATTAATAAAAACAGACATGACTCTGTAGTGGAGATCACTGCATTTACGAAAACATACATGATTCTGTTTTGGAGATCACTGCATTAATAAAAACACACATGACTCTGTAGTGGAGATCACTGCATTAATAAAAACACACATGACTCTGTAGTGGAGATCACTGCATTAATAAAAACACACATGACTCTGTAGTGGAGATCACTGCATTAATAAAAACACACATGACTCTGTAGTGGAGTTCACTGCATTAATAAAAACAGACATGACTCTGTAGTGGAGATCACTGCATTAATAAAAACAGACATGACTCTGTAGTGGAGATCACTGCATTTACGAAAACATACATGATTCTGTTTTGGAGATCACTGCATTAATAAAAACACACATGACTCTGTAGTGGAGATCACTGCATTAATAAAAACACACATGACTCTGTAGTGGAGATCACTGCATTAATAAAAACAGACATGACTCTGTAGTGGAGATCACTGCAGTTATAAAAACAGACTTGACCCTCTAGTGGATGTTTCCAGGTGATAAACTGACTTGCCTGCAGTCCCAACTTGTTACCGATTGAAAACATTTTGGGCATCATGAAATTAACTGACTCTGAACTGATGAGTAGCTGAACAGACAAGAATGGAATTTTGGTTGTTTCAAACTTCAGATCCAGGGATTTATTGAAGAAACTAAAAGCTTAATCACCTTGAAGTTGTTCTAGCATTACCTCCACCTGCTCATGAGTAGGAGTGAGTGATAATACATTCATAAGGGTAAGGGTGGGGTTAATTTATCTGATCATAGGTCAGGAGAGGATGACTTTAAATGAATCACACAGTCCCAGAAGATTTAATTTATTATAATTAAAGGAAGTCTGAGTGAAGTCGGCATGTTATGAGCAGAAGTAACAACCTGAACATAACCCTATTACAGACGGGTTACCTCTCGCTGCTGCAGAATCGATGTAAAACACGTGAGCTGCAGCACCTCAGGACAGGTTAATGATGCTACGTTTGGGATCTACATCTCATTACAGCAGCTGGAGGGAAGGTCACCAAACAAGATGGTTTACCTGAGCCCACGGAAACCCTCTCACCCCAAGGACTCAGGCTGAAATGCACCAAAAACACAAGTGTGGTTAAGGCGTGAGTGAGGTGGAACAAAAAGTTCCCATTCTATCCAAAAAGGTCACATGTATTTGTCCAGAGACAAACGGCAGCGCCATGTTTGACCTGTGGTTAAAGTGGTGATAGCTATTGTTTCACTGCCAATGACTCTGATACACAGTTTGAATTAGAAGCCATAAAAAGCCATGAGGTAGTGCTGGTCTCCCTGACAGCCATCCCTGCTGCTGATGAATGATTGAGCTCTGGACAAGCTCAGGAGGCCATGAGAGGCTGCACATTCATTTACGTGGTGAAGAAAACCACAGCTCCAGGAAGTGGTGTGTGGCACTGCTGTGCCCGCATGCGGAGCATGGCATTAGTCAGAGTGTGTAAAGCCCCAACAGTCAGACAAGAGATGGGATGAGGGAGATGAATGGGAGGCAGGTTCACTTTATTACTGTCACTCTGCTCTCTCCCAGTCTGCCTCAACCTCCCCACCACCACCACCCATCCATTAATCACATGTTCCTGCCCCCTCCCTCCTCTCTCTGTCTCTCTCTGTCTGTTTCTCCTCCCTCCACCTCTCTGCTCCTCCTCCACAGCTCCAGACAGCCATCTATTCCTCCATCATTCACAACAGGATCACTTCTTTTAAAGCCTCTCGGTCCGTCTCCTCCTCACATGACCATCCTGCTGTCATAATGAGTCCAGGCTGTCTCCTGACTGTTGGACAAACTCACACCTCACACATCTACCATCACCGCAGGAAGTCTTTGATGTTGAAACAGTCTCATACTTAAAATGAGACTATCAGTGAGGGGATCAGTTATTTCCTCAGACTGAACCTTAGTTCCTGTGTTCAGATCTGTGTTCTCTGAGTGGAATTCTGTCCCTCAGCCTGACGCATCTCTGTTTGGAGCTCTGATAGTAAAGTCAGTCAGTCAGTCAGTCAGTCAATCAGTCAGTCAGTCAGTCAGTTATCATGCAGAAGGAGTTTCTTTAGATCATTTTCTTTTGTCCTCATGATTTTTCCTTGGGGCTGACAGCTATAAACAGGATTTAACCCTTTATCACCACCGATATATGTTTAATACACAAGTTTCAGACATCTATCTCATCAAAATGATAAGTTGTGGTAAGAGTAACATCTTAATTTCTTTCTTATAAAATGTGATAATATATATATATATATATATGTATATATATATATATATATATATATATATATATATATATATATATATATATATATATATATATATATATATGTTAGAACCATCATGAAATTTTTCATTTTGTAAGCATATGTGATGGTCTTTCAGAAAATAAGTTCTTTTGGTTGGTACTCCTTGCCATACCTGTGGAATTTGAAAGTGAAATGTTATTTTGTTATTTTATCATGACAAAAAGAACAACATTAAAGGATCATACCCATGAACAAAAGCTAATCTAAATACTCCATTTACTTATGTAAAAGGATGTGTAATTATTTGCAATATATCATATTTGTTTTGTGTTTAATTGGTCAATAAATATAGGGGTTTGTAAAGTTTCAGGTTTATTTTCCAGATTTCACAAGGTCATATCTCCCAATAAAGTCCCAATAAAGACAATGTTATTGAGAATAGACATATGCAATCTACTCGGGTAGTCTTCCTTTACTGAAAATTTCATGCATTTAGCTAGAAAACTTACTGAGATATTGCACTTTAAACTTTGCTGCATTTTAAGACGATCACAAAATGCATCAAAAAGGTGAGGAGGGGGGTACCTTCAAGAATTGTTTTCTTTGGATATATTTGATATATCGGTCTGACATTTTGCCTGGGCTAGTTTTCATGGTTGAACTTCACATGTTAAAAATTTGAAGCAAATCAAAGATGGTCGAGCAGGATTTGAATTGGACGTTGAATTGAGATGGAATGACCCATTAATATATGGTCCTGCTGGGATCACAGCAGGAGATAAACTCAAAACTCTGACCCAGAAGCTGCCAAGCAACAGCAGGTGAAGTGAGCTTAGCACCTGTTTATCTTCACATGGTCTCTTTCTGGCCTCTTTAGGTTCATACTGGACAGATTTCTGTAAAAGTTCCAGTTTGTTCCAGTCTCTGACCTGCACTCACTACGAGACCTTTAAACACCGCAGGCTTAATGACTCTTCAGACATCCTGAAACTGGAGGTGAACCAGGCGGGATGTGAACACTCCAACAGCTGAGAAACCTCATACCTCCTGTTCGACACTGAAGAAAATACAAACGGCTAATTATTATTATTATTGATAATAATAATAATAATAATAATAATAATAATAATAATAATAATAATAACTTTCCAACCTTGGATGCAGTCTACTGTATCTCTATGTTTATGCTGCAAATTTTTGTTACCCTGATTTCAGCACTGGATTTGATTTTTGAGTTTTGTTGCACTCTGGATGAGATGAAGTCTGGGGGAGATAAAGTCTTGTTTAGATAAAGTCTGGGTGACATGAAGTCCGGGTGACTCGAGTTTGGCAGAGATTAAATCTGGGTGAGATATTGGGTGAGATAAAGTCTGGGTGAGATAAAGTCAACAATCAAGTAAGACAATCTGGCAATCTTAATATTGTCTAAACTGCTCAGTTTAGATGATTTTAGCACTTAAGCATTGTCTTATATTTTCAGACCTGAGGTTGCCACTTGGTGCAGCGTCAGGTAACCTCAGTGGTCTTGCAGATGAATCCAGTCTGTGTAAATCTTTTGTCCTGTCTCTGTCCTGTTGGTGTTTTTATAAATTCAGAGTGATTTTGCTGTGTCTCATTTCAGGGGCTGCATCCTCTGAGGGACCCGTCCTCCGAAGGCCAGTCCTCTGGAGGCCAGGTAGGCCGCATCACACTGTCGTTAAATGGGACGGTCTAGCCTTCAGATTTATACCTGGTCCTGTCATGTCTCCGCCCTTACCCTTATGTCGTGATTTCTGCCACCTAATTCATAATCCCAAACTTAGTTTTTTATTAAATCAAAATGTTTAACTTAACATAATGCTAGTTTATGTCATATGCTAATGAATTACCAGCTTCATGTTTTTTTAACTGAAAGTTAAATTCGAAGGTTTTCCATGTTAAAGTTGTGTTTCAGTCGCTTTTATGATAACATGCTAAAATATATAATTAATAATTAATGTCTCATTATCGACTTTTTAATTGAGGGATCATTATCCATTATGACAGAATTTTTACGACCCCATCCGTCAAAATGACCGATAAGTAAAACATCTAGCTCAACGTCTGATTCCCTGTATCTGGCATCAGATGTTAAAATGAGTAAAAACCAACTATAAACCCAATACTTACATTTAAAAGTCATATTAACACCACTTAATGTCACCATTGTGTAATTTCCCCTGTTCTTTTTCGGGACTGAGCAGCGGTGGGTAAAGGATGTTAGGATATGGAGGGCTGCGAAGGATAGTAGCAGTGCGTCCTCCAAAAAGAGGGAAAAGAAGGCTGCATTTGTGGGCTGCATTTGGAGGAGCCTCCGAATTGGGACGGCCTTCGAGCAGCGCTGTGACGTGATTGGCCTTCAAATGTGGCCCACGAAGGATGCAGCCCCTGAATTGAGACACAGCTTTTGTCTTGAAATCTCTTTAAAACATTTGTCTCCTGTCCTCAGCCAAACTTCCTGTCTTAGTGGCCTGGGATAGACCCTCTTCAGATCAGGGGTTTCTGGTCTGTGCTTCATAAACATGCAGACTGCTAGAGGTTCAGGGAACAGACGCGTGCGGAGCAGATTTCCCCTGCACTGATACCACCAGCTCTCCCTCTGTCCCAGCAGCTATCAGCCTCTCTGAAGCTCCCAGGGGCCATGTGTCAAACAGGACTGCTGTGCAGATGCTTTTATAACATACTCTCTCTCTCTCTTTGTGTGTGTGTGTGTGTGTGTGTGTGTGTGTGTGTGTGTGTGTTAATATATACAAAACCCAAAACCAGTGAAGTTGGTGAAGTTAAATCATAAATAAAAAAAGAATACAATGATTTGCAAATCTCTTTCAACCTATTTTTAATTGAATACACAGCAAAGAAAAGATACTTAACGTTCCAACTGGTAAACTTTGTTAATTTTAACAAATATTAGCTCATTTTGAATTTGATGCCTGCAACATGTTTCCAAAAAGCTGGCACAAGTGGCAAAAAAGACGGAGAAAGTTGAGGAATGCTCATCAAACACTTATTTTGAACATCCCACAGGTGAACAGGCTAATTGGGAACAGGTGGGTGCCATGATTGGGTATAAAAGCAGCTTTTCTGAAGTGCTCAGTCATTCACAAACAAGGATTGGTTGAAAACCAACATTGAATGCCCATGACCTTTGACCCCTCAGGCAGTACTGCATCAAAAACCAGCATCACTGTGTAAAGGATATTACCACATGGGCTCAGGAACACTTCAGCAAACCACTGTCAGTAACTATAGTTTGTCGCTTCATCTGTAAGTGCAAGTTAAAACTCTACTAAGCAAAGCGAAAGCCATTTATCAACAACATCAAGAAACGCCACCGGCCTCGCTGGGCCCGAGCTCATCTGAGATGGACTGATGTAAGTGGAAAATTGTTCTGTGGTCTGACGAGTCCACATTTCAAATTGTTTTGGGAAAATGTGGTCTTGGTGTCCTCCAGACCAAAGAGGGAAAACCATCCTGACTGTTATAGGCGCAAAGTTCAAAAGCCAGCATCTGTGATGGTATGGAGGTGTGTTAGTGCCCATGGCATGGCTAACTTGACCATCTGTGAAGGCTCCATTAATGCTGAAAGGTACATACAGGTTTTGGAGCAACATATGCTGCCATCCAAGCCACGTCTTTTTCAGGGACGTCCCTGCTTATTTCAGCAAGATAATGACAAGACCCATTCTGCACCTGTTACAACAGCGTGGCTTTGTAGTAAAAGAGTGCAGGTACTAGACTGGCCTGCCTGCAGTCCAGACCTGTCTCCCATTGAAAATGTGTGGTACATTGTGAAGAGTAAAATACAACAAGGAAGACCCTGGACTGTTGATCAAACTAAGCTGTACATCAAGCAAGACTGGGAAAGAATTCCACGAAAAGCTTCAAAATTTGGTCTCTTCAGTTCCCAAACGTTTACTGAGTGTTGTTTAAAGGAAAGGTGATGGAACACAGTGGTAAAAATGCCCCCATGCCAACTTTTTTGCAATGTGTTGCTGCCATTAAATTCTAAGTTGATGATTATTTGCAAAAGAAAAAGTTTCTCAGTTGAAACATTAAATATCTTTTCTTTGCAGTGTATTCATTTGGATATAAGTTGAAAAGAATTTGCAAATCATTGTATTCTGTTTTTATTTACGATTTACACAATGTGCCAACTTCACTGGTTTTGTGTTTTGTATATATATATATATGTATATATATATATATATATATATATATATATATGTATATATATATATATATATATATATATATATATATATATATATATATATATATATATATATATATATATATATATATTTAAATACACACACACACACACACACACACACACACACACACACACACACACACACACACACACACACACACAAAGAGAGATTCGAGAGAGAGCCAGCTAGCTTTGCCTCTCTGGGGTACCTGGATGAACTGTGAGCTACATGGATACCCCGGCTGAGGGGGAAGAAGGGAAGGAACGGGAGGGAGGAGAGGTCCCCATAGGATGGCTTTGCTGCCGCTCCCCTGGATCCTATCGGCTAATGGGTCGGCAGGGATTTAGGGAGGGGGTGGAGGTGGACAGAGACGGATGGCTCCTGACAAACTCACACTGACAGCCAGTGAATACAGGGCAGCCTAGCAGAAAGGTCAGAGCAGGGATGGATAAAGGAGCGCTTGACTTTCAAAGTTTCACCCTGCTTGGTGCCACCGCTCTGTCAGCGCAGAGAAAAGTGTTTACAGCTCGACAGTTGTTTTTTCTGTCAACTTAGCTGGGCTTCTCTGCTAACTGCCGCTTCTTTAGCTTTACTTTCCAGCACACATTTACATCCTACAGCATACAGACAGATTTCTATTTACAGACAGTGTATAAGGATGAATTCCCAAGACGAGGCTTCTTTAAACAGACAGATTCAGGGGCAGAGCATACATGCATCAGACCTGACATTCAGCTTAAGTCCTTGGTAAGCTGTGTATCTTCAAGGAGAAGGAATCAAACCCTCTCTAAATGAACTAATCTGGCGTTCACCCCAGTGGCTCAGTATTTGTGTGTGTGTGTGTGTGTGTGTGTGTGTGTGTGTGTGTGTGTGTGTGTGTGTGTGTGTGTGTGTGTGTGTGCATGCGTAGGTGATGTGTTTATTGACTCCAGCAGAGGAGTGGATAAGGGGAGAGCCTCCGACTGAAGAGCACTGATCCAGTCAGATGTCACAGGCCCTCAGAACTACCTCTAATGGGGCCCCAGGGACCCTCTATCTCTCCCTCACACTCATCCTCTCCCTCTGTCCTCCTCACCCACTCTCTGAAGCCAAACTCTCTGTCTCTGTGGCTTTCTGTTCCCGTCTCATTTTGTGCTGGTTCATAGACTGATGAGTCTGATATCAGATGAATACTCTGTTTCTGTGGGACATCTGAGTTGGTTTCAGCCACTGAACCAGAAGCGTTAACTTCACATGTTTTAGGTTTGAAGGACAAGTTTGCAGCCAGTGTGCTTTGTGCAACTGGTAATTACGAGAGCCAGTGGACCATTAGCATAGTTTAGCACAATCCTGGCTAAAACATTTTATCCAGCCTGATGCAACAGAAACAGCAGAGAGTCTGAGTCTGACTGTAAACAGTCAGTCCCTCAGAGGTCTCTCTCTGGCCTCCTTCAGTGAGATGAAACAAACTGATTTCTTCAGTTTGATGAGATAACAGCATCATGATGCAGATCAGTCAAAGTCAAAGTCAGGCTTTGTCAGGTTTGTCCTCAAGAGGAGAAGAAAACTAAAGATGTTTGTGTGTTGAATGGAGGAGGAGCCATCATTTCTGATGCATTCATGGAAGTCAGGAAATCTGAACGCTGACTGTCTTTAGTGACTCAGCATGGATCAGATCTGTGTCTCTGAGTAAATGTTTGATCCAGATCAGACAGTTAGCTTCTCTTCATGGATGAGAGACATGGTCATTTGGTAAAACTGATAAACATCAGTTGGCGTAATCAATGTTTCTAATAAAAATCTGATAATGTGCTAAAAAGTTCCTCTGAATCTGTTTTTATCAGTCTACCACACTGTAAAACATTACAATTAAAATGATTTTAAACCAACTGAGCCAAAAATATAGAGCAAACATTGACGTCTACGACATACTGACTCAATCAGTACAACAAAAGCCATATTATTAAGTTTAGAAATGAAATATTCTAAATATAGCTTGAGATGAAATTTCATAATTAATAACTAATGTCAGCACTTCAGTCATAACTTCTAGGAAGGTGAATTATTGAATCCTTGTCATGTTTTGTGGTGACACCATTTGACAGTTTAATGGGACTGATTATTTAATTGGTTCAAAATGATAGAAATGTCATGAAATACCATGACACCAACAGAAATGACCACTACACGTTTAAACAAACATTGAACATGATGTTTGAACAGGTCTGAAGCAGATTTTGATTTGGACATCATACCAACCCTGATTTATTACTGTCCCTCCTGCAGATATCTGATTATAGCAAAAGAAATCCTCCTCAGATTATCAACATGGGAGCTGCGGGATGTGATCCTCCTGTTTCAGCTCTCCATACAGACTGTTTCTCCTCCTGACACCTGACTGGTTAATACTCTACTCAAACACAAACCAAAACAGCTCTCAAAGTGTAAATCCAGGTTCTACATTTCCACTAACTGTCTGTTGATGGAGCTCACAGACCAAAATAAAAGGTCTTAATTACTCACTCTGACCTTGAGAGAAGCTTGTCAGCAGATTTTGTGAGCTAACCATCTGCTGACTGTGGCTTCATATTTGACAGACAGATTGAAAAGAGATGCATCAACCACCTCATCCAAGTGATACCAAGAAATCAAATTTGTCTTTTCCTCCAAAAGATTCCTTGGCTGGATAAATTCTTTCCATTGCTGGACAGAAAAAGAACAGGTAGCGTATCAATGCTGAAGAGACTCACCTTTATCATTTGCTAATTACTGAAGAGACTCTAGAGACAGAAAGATAAAGGAGTAAACACACAAACACACTGGCTGTAAATTTTCTAAAGCATTATTACAGAGTGATTCTATGGCAGCACAGGCTGCTGTGATGTGAATAATCTGCAGCATCAGCTTGATCTGAGTCCTCTCTGAAGGGCCTGTTATCCTTACTGTCTGTGGAGAACAGCCATCTCCATCTCAGAGCAGTCTTAAGTGAGGTTTATCAGCAGCCATGAGAACATTTTCCTCACTTTCTGCCAGCAAAGACAGTGCTCACGTCGCTCTGATTACATGTGAACGTGTCCATGCTTAACCACATCTGATCTGCCTACTTAGCGTGAGCCTCATCAGCGAGGACACCACTCATCAGCGGCCTGGAGGAACCAGAAGGGACAGTTCCCGGCAGGATGTCCACTCCTCCCACCGCTCCCAGAAGGCCATACTTCAGCCATGTGTCCATCATCACTGTTGGGAGGCGTCCATTTTTCAGTCCTCACGTCCTCGTTCTGAGGAACCCCTGTCTCTTTGACTAGTCGTGTGACCTTTTCCCCAAGTCAGGTGTCGTGCTCGGTTACGTCAGTGCGGCATTAAGTGTCAAAATGTGGTCCTACTTGTGTCTGTTGCCTCTGTTAATGGTTTGACCCAAAGAGCAGTGCTTCAGAGTGGAACAGGACCTGATGTGAGGTGACAGGGGTGACGAGGACAGGCCAGCCTGGCTCCGGCCTCCATGCGTGAGGACGCGCCCTATTAACAGAGCTAAAAGTGTTCTTCATTAACATGGAGGAGCTTTCCAGAAGGATCTGTAAGAGGCACAGTGTGATGATGCTGATCAGCCATGGTGTGTTGCCTCCTTTCTCCCCCTCCCCTTCCCAAGTCAGCGCAGTGACTCCTTCACCGGCAGCTTGCACAGCTGGGACTGATTGGCAATCAGCACTGCAGAGTTTTAAGCCGGAGCAACAGGAGAATCAGACGCCAAAGGATTGTCACTTCCTGAGTGGTAGAACGGCCGAACCGACTACTAGTAACGTCAGTGATTTTTGCTGTTTCCGAGTCTGGCTGGCTTTTCCTTCCAGAGCCTCCCAGAGCCTTCTTGCATCCTGACATGAGCCCACGTAGCTACAACTCTCCTACCTGACAATAACCTGGATTTTTCTGAGACAACTTGTCACAATAAACCATCTTAAACTGTTTTTCCACCTCAGCCTCACTTCTGGGTTCTAAAAACACTACTGGTTAACCAAACCGTAACACACAGCTGTTATCAAGTTTGTGTGAAAGGATCAAGAGGAGAGACCAAAATACAGGCTTTAAGATGGACCTCATCAAATGTCAAAGATAATCAAAGAAAGGTCAAAGAAAGGCTTACAGTAACAGGGTCCAGAAAACCAGAGCCAGCCATTCAAAGAAACTCAGTTTATGATCTACAAACTAAATGATCAGGTCAAACACACACACACACACACACACACACACACACACACACACACACACACACACACACACACACACACACACACACACACACACACACACACGCAAACATGGACTAGTGGACATTCACTTTGTCTCTGCTGACCAGTTTCCTGGGAAGGTACAGGAGCAGAAAAACATGAGAAGGGAGAGGTGAGGTGTGTGTGTGTGTGTGTGTGTGTGTGTGTGTGTGTGTGTGTGTGTGTGTGTGTGTGTGTGTGTGTGTGTGTGTGTGTGTGTGTGTGTGCATGCGTAGGTGATGTGTTTTTTTGACTCCAGCAGAGGAGTGGATAAGGGAAGAGCCTCCGAATGAAGAGCACTGATCCAGTCAGATGTCACAGGCCCTCAGAACTGCCTCTAATGGGGAGTGTGTCGGATACTCAGAGTAACTCTTATTCTCTGGCTCTCATACAAAGACTCGATATCAACAGTCCTTGTCTTAATTTTGAAATTAGCATCAGTTCTCTGTTGACTCTTTTAAAAGCAGATTTGGACCACAGACAGGATTTGATCTGGTCGTGTTCATCAGAGAGTGTCCTAATCCAGAACAAACAGAGGACGTATCCGCACTGTGTCATAACCCCCGTTCTTCTCCCCAATTACTTTCCTCGGGGTTGACAAACACATAGTGCTCACACACCATTGCCTGATCATGTCAGAGTTTACTGGGACACAAGAGATGCTGCCCACTAACCCCTGAGGCTCCATACAGACCCCCAAGTGTTCCTGTACCATGACTGGACCAGGGGTCAACCAACCAGCTCCTCAGATCTAGGTGCAAGTCTCACTCTGGTATTTTGGTGGAGCTGCATTTGTCGTCATCAGCCCGTCACAGTTAGCTTGGATGGACGTTAAACAGCCTGAACCAACTCATCCTCTCCCCACTGTGCTTTATTTGGACACACATTTGCTCCAGTAAAACACTCTGTAACTGATGGTTCTGTTCCAGCGTTGAAACCTGTTTCAGACCTGTTGGGAACTGGGACAGTTTGGTGTTAATAGGGCAGAACGGCGGGGTGTGTTTGATAACCACAGCAGGTACAGTATGACATCCACAGCCAAACGATGGCTACCAGCTCTGCAAACAACCACCACACCCTCGATCCATTTTTATTGTATTTGAGCAGCAGTGTTATATTTCCTGGCCTCCCCTTAGCACCACACACACAGGCCATTCCAAACAAAAAATCCATACTATCGACCCGCCAATGTCACCACAATTACTCTTCCCAAACAGCCATTGAGGACAAATTACATCTGCACTGCCTTTTCACCCGGTCACTATGGCTGAGCAGTAGACCCCTCACACCACTGCCACCCCCTCCTCCTTCTCCTTCTCTTTCTCCTCCCCTCCTCAACCTCTTAGCTCCATCCCGCGTTTGCCCCCTAACTTCAGTCTGGATGGAGATATTGAGAGTGGGGTCACAACAATAAACAGGACTGCTAAAGAGCGCAGAGCTGGCAGGCTGAGCAGAACAGACACATTTCATGAAATATTGCTCCTGCTTATCACCCATCACACAATTTCAAGCCTTCCAGGCAGCTGCCACTAAATGTGCAACAATTATTCTGCTTGAACACGCGCTTATCAAAGAAGAGGGGCCTTTCATTAACATGTTGTGTGGGCAAGCAGAAAACACAGCCTGGTATTTGCATATGTGGTAGTTGAATAGGGGATATTCAGTTATCCTCCTCCTGCGGGTGGCAGACTTCAGCTCAGAGCTGCATCTTCCCCTGCACCTGGGCAGGCCTCCAGTGGTGAGAAGTAATCTCACTCTGAGGTGCAAAGAAAACCACTTCCCATGTTTACATGAATACAGAAGCCCCAACGCCACAGAAAACCCTCTGGTATTGATTTCCCTGTCTGTACACACTGCCAAAATCATTTATTCACTATTGGCAGCAGTGCTAGCAACAAACAGCGTTTAATGCTCTTAGCTATTAAGTTTCTTTGCCGGTAATCTCAGTGAACATTGTCGTCCCTCCAACAGCAGACAGGCTGATTGAATTTTCCTGATGCCACATGGCCCAGGAGGACATTTAAATGACTTCTGCTGCAGGTGCTGTATACCTGGGTGTCGGGACTTTGATACTGTTTCAGAGGCTGTGTAGGTCCCCTCTCTAAATCAGGATCATCAGTCACCCCCCCCCCACACACACACACACACGCTGCCTTTCACCTTCATCTTAAACAATGAAAAGGTCGGCACTCTTTAAGCTGTAAGAGCTCCGATGCCATCCACTTGGATGGTGGACTATTTCTCTCTAAGGCACTGAGGCGGCTTCATGGATATTTTCCTGAGCAGAGGCTGAAATCAGAGCAGCTTTTCTCTGTGTTATCATATAGCAACATACAGATCCAGCAGTCAAAGTGTTTCTGCAGCACCACATGTGACAGAAGATATCAGCTCACATGTAAAGAGTGCATTAAGAAAGGAGGACAATGAACCATTGAGCTCTACTTAGATGGATGCATTTCTCAGACCTCATACAGGAAGTGACTGGGGTGAAGATCTTATACTGTTTCCACATGACTCAAACAAAGACAAATGATCTGCAAAAAAAAAGAAAAAAAGAAAAAAAAAAGGATGAATTACAAAGAAGAGATGAAGAAATACTAAAGTAAGAGGAGCAGATCTTTCCTAAAGAAAGAAATAATCCCCATGCACCTTACTGTGTGTTTTTTTGAACCGTTATTTGTTGAAAGTAGTGGTTTTTGGGGAAACACATAAGCATAAAGCTGCATCTGAACATGTACTTCATGTTTGGACAATTTTGTGACCCCCCACCCCCCCCACTCCAAATTCATATGGCAACATATTACACTCACCATCCACATCCTGCATTAATGCACAAACCTGCATGAAAACACCAAAGCTCTGTGTATCAAGAGCCTGTGTGTGTGTGTGAGAGAGAGAGAGAAAGACACACACACACAGAGAGAGAGAGAGAGAGAGAGAGAGAGAGAGAGAGAGAGAGAGAGAGAGAGAATCATTCATACATCTGTAAGCGTGTATTTGTATGATATATGGTGATAAGTCACAGGAGGGGTTTTACTGCATAATTATTTCTGCTGTGACACTAACGAGCTTCGGCTGCAGATCTGCTGCAGACCAATTACAGTGAGAAGAGGTTCCTGGCTTATTACACCCTGATAATCAGCCGCTTTCAGCCTCCATGTTACAGCTCCTGCTACACACATGAACATTTGATTCCTGCAGGATGTGCATGGCTGACTGCTGCATATAGGAGTGTATACAAATGTGCACATGAGTGTGGGTGAGTGTGTGTGCTGCTCAAATGGACAGCAGGCTATCATCGGTGATGCAGTGCTGTCTATTGGGGAGCTCCAGCTTGTTGATTTATCACTCCTGCATCTTGTTTCCAGGCTCCACACTAAATTGTATCTTTGGTGCACCAATATGCCACCTCTGCATGTGTCAGATTGTAACCTGGCCTGCATGAGGGATTTGTGACTGGAGGGGGACCATACCCACAGAGGACCTGTGAGGACGGAGAGTACAGGGGAGAAAGAGGGATCAGAGTCTGTCTGTATTCAGTGATTGGGTTATTCCAGACGGCTCTGTCAGCACTTTCAGCAGAGTTGCAGAAAAGCAGGGAAGGCAGAGTGGAGATCTTTAGATGTATACTGTACCAGTGCTTGTGTGTGTGTGTGTGTGTGTGTGTGTGTGTGTGTGTGTGTGTGTGTGTGTGTGTGTGTGTGTGTGTGTGTGTGTGTGTGTGTGTGTGTGTGTGTGTGTGTGTGACTCTAATCACCTTAATTATTTCCTCTAATTACCTGCAAACAGCTAATGAATTCCTCAGGAATCCTATCATGTTGTGTATGTGCTCACATCATCATCCGTTTTGCATGGCTGCCATTAATTTGCTCATAAACAAATACAATTAGCATAATATGTTTCATTACAGGCTCATATATCTGCTTTAGTTGCTGCTGAGGGTACAAACACACACACACACACACACACACACACACACACACACACACACACACACACACACACACACACATAGAGAAAAAGAGAGAGAGAGAGAGAGAGCGAGAGAGAGAGATATTTCACATTTCACGGTCTGTTTTTGTCCCCAGTGTGATGAAATGGACACGTGTGTGTGCAGGAAACATGTCATGGTGTGTATGTTGGCTGTCCTTGGGGATGTTAATGTGTGTACTATCATGTGTGTTTGTTGGTGTCTATTTGTATTTGTGTGCGTTTTTTTTTATTTTTTCACTTTATAAATTTTCCACCCAAGGTCATCCTCAGAAGAGGGACAGAGTGCTGGGTCCTGATTTGGACTGATGATGAATGTGTATGTTTCATGACAACAAAAGCATAATGACCTTATTCCATAATGAATAGATCCATCGTTAAAAACCTTGGGCCTGCGGCAAAGTCTTTCTGCATACTCTGACGTCACCTCCTTTCTGAACACCATGCATTGGTAGTCTGTGCCTTTGGTCTACTGTGTGTGTGTCCCTGTGGGTGTGTCTCTGTGTGAGTGTATTTTCGTTCCTGTGTGTATGTGTGTGTGTGTGTGTGTGTGTGTGTGTGTATCCTCTGTGAGGCACCAACAGTCCAGAAAGAGCTAACTGCAGCACCCATTAACACAGTCTGAACAGCTGTCTGAACCAGTTTACATCTATCACTCAGACACCTTTATGAAAATACTCCTGTTTATGTAACACACTTCTTCATAATGCAGTGTATTTACACACACACACACACACGCACACACACACACACACACACACACACACACACACACACACACACACACACACACACACACACACACACACACACACACACACACACACACACCATGTATTAAACCCTACAGAACCAGCTGGTTCCTCCTGCAGGTTTCAAATTATCTGAAACATTAAAATGTGTTTTTTAATATCTTCTTTGAGAGCTGAATTAAAAACAGAGTTTCTTGATGAAGCTTTAGTGGTATGACTGAATGACTGAAAACATCCTGTCAAAGATGGACTGTTGGGATTGAAACAGTAAAAATCTGCCCACAGATTCATGCACTATGATAATCTTATTAAAGGTGAAAAGTTAGTGGGTCAGAGGATCTTTTAAAACACAGAGCATCAAACAGGTAAATGGTCTTCAATGAGATACCTGTACAGGTAGATTTTTCACTGATTCTTACTGGTCCTGCGGTTGTTACCTGTCCCCTGCAACGGTCTGCCTCCCTGGTCTCAGCTTGTCTACAAGACACAGAGTCTTATTATGAGGATCTGCTTTCTCTGCATTGAACCACTGGTATTTAATATTTTTTAATATATTTTTTTATTTGATTTTTAAAATCAGAATACAACATTTAAGTGTCAGTTATTCAGTTTACTGACCTCAGATCCCATATATTTAATCTGAATTTTAAACATCATATTTTGTATCTGAACACTGTGGGAGCATAAATCTAGGAAGCTGAAAATACAAGCCACACCTGCTCTGAATGACAAAGCAAAATATGTCATTTGAATTAATTATTTTTTAAAGAACTCTGTAAAAACTTGACTGCTCTTTAAATGACCATAAGTCCTCAACCATATGGGTTAAAGAAAAGTTTCAAATGGTTCCTGAAAGAAGAGATGATGAGCTTTGGGGCATAACCTCTGACTCTTTCAAGGACAGACCTTATAACTATGATTTAAAAAAATAAAATAAAATAAATACATTTAAAAACAAACAAACAAAAAAAAACCAAACAAAAACCTTAAGCCCATCTTGATCGTTTCAACTGTTAAAAATAGAAACACAAACAGAATTATAGAAATCGGCAAATCAGATTTAAGTATTTACAAAATACATCTTCCATATATTTTATTTCACCTTTTTATGATCTGAATTTGGTACAAATAATTCAAACTTGATTTTTTTGTACTGAGTTGGTGGACTGTTTTCAGCCTGAAGCCATGTTCAGAGCATTTCTTTAGAATTCAGTCGTGCAGTAAAAACAGGTATCAAGGTGCTATCATTTGTTTATAAAACTTCGTGTTCATGCTGAAAGGTTTCATCTGAGCAGAAATATGTGTGGTTTTATGATGTTTCCAGTCTGATTTCATTCTTTAAAATAAATTTTAAATTGTAATATTTAGAATTTAGAATTACATTTAACATCCATGGTGATTGCAAAGGCTTTTATTTTGAAGGATTTTGTCAATTTTTAATACTTCCTGCTGGAACAAGGACATCTTTAATGGCTGCACAAACACAAAACTGATTGATTGACAGCAGCCAATTATCAGTGGCATGTGATGCATTGATCCTGTGTGAGATTAGTATCTCTTTCTGGCTCTCTGTCCTGCAGGTCATGTGACACACTCTGACCCTGTCATGGATACAAATGGCACATACATCTCCTGGACCGCTCCAAATGTCACCTGTCAGAGAGGGACTCAGAGAGGATGGGGGGGGGGGGGGGGGGGGGGGGGGGGGGTTGGGGTAAACACACAGGGCTGCCCCTGGCCAATTTGGGGCCAGAAATTTTGTTTTGAGCCCCCCCATTAAAGAAAACAATGAAATTAATAAAAAATACTACCCTCACAAAGATTAAAAACGCAATTAATGCAAATACAACTACAACTAATATTCATATTTCTATGAATTAGGGATGGGAATTTACATTAATCCCTGTATTCGATTACCTGGATTACCTGATGAACGAGTACTCAAGTACTCACAATTTTTTTTTTTTCTGTAAACATTACAAAGGAGTCCGTTACACATGGACCTCCCGTTCCGAAATTGTAGATTTTATGCCTGTAAAATGGAAGAAACTTTCAATAACCAACAACAGAAAACAATTTAAATTTCAGATGTGTTTATTTAACAACTGAAAAACAGCCTCTTCAACTTCAACGCTTTGTTTATCATCCCGCTGTCAGGTCACCGCAGCAGCATATATGGACTTTGTTTTGTGTTGCTCAACACTCTCAAATAAGAGCCTAAAACATACATTCAGAATGTTTAACGCCACATATCTTACACTGCACATTAACGTCATCGTTTTCGTCAAAGTACTTCCAGACATCACTTTTCTTGACTGACGTGTCGCAGCTGTTGCAGACGGTTGTGTGTTTGTTGTGCTATTGCTTTCGGTTTGTTCCTAGAGAATTGCCGTAGCTGCCATAAAACAGTTGTTTTTGCTGAAATCTGGCTCAGTGTTACCTGTTAATTACTTTCCTACCTAGTATAATCAGTTAAGCAAAAAAACAAAAAGCTGAGTTACACATGTAGCGCTGTATGAGTTAACGTTTTGTTGACAAAAGAAGGGCTTTCACAGGTATACGAGTAATAAAATTGTTACTCGAATAATGGGGTCAACTCGAATACTTGGGTACTCGAGTATTCGTACCCCTCCCTACTATGAATATTTCTGTTTTAAATATTTGAATACTTGTTATTACAGTACTTAGGTTCTTTTCCTACATTGCTGTTTGCTGCTGCAACATTTTAAATCTCTCTAATGTGGTTCAAATAAAAAATTATCTTAATTTATCTTATTTTATTTGATCTTATCTTCTGACTCTTCTTGACTGATTAAATTCACCAAGAGATGGCGACATTTTACCTCCATAAAATAGCCCAAAACTTAAATAATTGATAGCATAGATTAATAGGCTAAAAACTTTAGCCAACATATGAGCACCAACTGGTCAATTAAACACTTAATGGAGTTAACAAGACATTCAATAGATGATAATCAGGGCCACTGGAAAATGCAATCTCCAGTCCAGAATTATCCTCTCTTCTGACTCATGATTAGCAGCTAGTAGCTGGGTGTTTATGCCACAAAGTTTGTATTTCTTATTTCAACAACATGCCTACCTCAAAATGAAGCACAAGCCTCCTCTTGTTTTGTTTTTTTCTTCCTTTTGTTTGCTCCGGATTCATTCATGCCATCTCTTCACCTGCATCTTACAACCTGTCTGTCTGTGCATTTGACCACTGATTGGTCAGATGCTACGAGCTGTCAATCATTGTGACAACACATGCAGCGTCAGATTACACTTCTCTTCTCTCTCCTGACTTTTTGCTCTACGTGTGCCTCTCAGCAGCAAATTGCATCCCCTTGCGCAAAATGCGCCCCCATGGATCGTGGCATCCTACGCACAGCGCATGCTCACACTGAGAGAGAAAAAGAGAGATAGATAGAGAGATAGATAGATAGATAGATAGATAGATAGATAGATAGATAGAGAGAGAGAGAGAGAGAGAGAGAGAGAGAGAGAGAGAGAGAGAGAGAGAGAGAGGAGGGTCTAAGATGTCTCATGTCTAAAATTGAAAAGCATGTCTGCATCTCCTCTGCATCATTATGACCTTCTTCACACTTGCTCTGCGCTCCTAGAGGTTTCTAGACCATTACCCTGACTGGCTGTATATGTATATGTGTGTATACATGGATTTCCACAGACTTTATCCAATCTTAAATACAGTACAAATAAACTACAATAAAAGAAAATTATCAGAAGAAATAGAAACTAAGAGTTTGTATTCTGCCTTCTCGTATTTTTTATTATGGATCTAAAGTCTCAATGCTGGATGTTCAGACAAAGCTTGTGCAGATGTTCTAACCTCTACATATTCATATGTTGTAGAAATCCCTGAATCTGTCATTCATTGCACCAGATCTTCACCAGATCTTCTTAAGGTCTTCATCAGATCTTCACCAGATCCTCACCAGATCCACACCAGATCTTCATCAGATCCTCACCTGATCTTCACCTGATCTTCATTAGATTCTTGCCAGATCTTTACAAGATCCTCAGCAGACTCACTGAAATGATGAGTTCCTCATATGAGGATCTCCTAACTGGTTTATGACACATTGGAGGGCTGGGGCCATAAGCACAACTCTGACAGACCTCCAGAGTTCTGGCCAGTAAGAGTGAAGGGTGTTTGTGGAGTTGGGAGCCTTAAAGATACAGCAGTTATATTAAGTGGTTTAGACAGAGGCTGAAATAAGAGTTTTCTAAAACACCAGAGAGAGAAAAATAGACTGATTTGAGCTGTAACCATGTAAAGCTACTACAGGAGGCACCAAAGGGACAGAATAAAGAGTAAGATAATCACTATACCCCTCTTTATTTTTCCCCTTTGAAGAAAATAGTCTGTATCTGAAGCCGTCTCCTCCTCAGAGTCAAGGCTTCAGACTAGCAGAACAGTATCTATTAGAACATTCAGTCTTTTTCGTTGCAATCATCTGTGTTTAAATCTAGGTATGGGGAGGAACTGCTCTGTTAGTACGGACTGTTTTCAGCTTCCACATGATGGGGTGTTGGAGTTTTACTGTTGTTAAGGCAGTTTGTTTTGGTTGTGTTTCTTCTGTAGAGCATCTTTCTGTCATTTCTACATGTCTCTGAATTAGCAGCACTTGCTAATGAAAATTATTTCAACTGTTGCAGAGCAGTATGTTGCCTTTATTGGCCTCCCTTTAAAACCACCTAAACCCGTGCTTTTGACGGATACAGAGCCACAGTGGATGTACAATGCAGGCACAGCAGCAGCAGTAGGGGGAAGAAGGGGTGGATTCAGGGTGCCATGTTGAGAATTCAGAGCCTCCCCTCTGTCTGCGGGAATGACAGGGGGCGAGAGTTGGTTGGTGGCTCTCCGGTGACTCTGACAGTCTGTCACAGCGAGATCACTGCCACATGCCTGTCTGTCCACAATGCTGACGGCTGACCCGTCCAACAAGGCCCGGCCCGCTGGTCATGCCATCCCTGTCTGCTGTCGGACGTCTCTGACAGTTGACAAGACACCTGGGACTGTGCAGGCAGGGACCAGAGCACTGCTACCTGTATAGACATCAGGATTTACTGCTGCCAAGGAGAGGAGAGAGATAGAGAGAGACGGTGCATAAATATCTGAAAGGATCACATGGTGTAGTTGGTAAAATCTATTATTATAAACAATGGTGATTTGCCTCCATTTATTGAGTCTTTGTCATCACTTCTTGTCTAAACATAGGGACAGGGAGCAGTTAATACAGCATATCCAGCTCCTGACAAAAACATATAGTCTCTCTCTCTCTCTCTCTCTCTCTCTCTCTCTCTCTCTCTCTCTCTCTCTCTCTCTCTCTCTAACTCCCTTTAGATGTGAAAACAAAGGAGGCTGGCGGCTGGAGCCTGTGCTGCTGAAACATATGGGCCGTGTCATTTATCACGTCTGCTGCTAAAGGAATGAGAGCCCATCAGTGGCCTGGCATTGATCCCTGCATGGGCCGGCTATTGTTTCCAGCAGCACCTGGTGGAGTTTCTATCTGCAGTAATGGGGAGGAGGAGACACGGGGGGAGGGGGACAATTAGTCTGTAAAGGCAGGAGGTAACTCCTTTAAAGCAGTTCAAAGTTTGGGACAGGATGGAAGTCTTAATTTCCACCTAAAGCTGCAAATTTGGACCCTACCAATGAACCTCTACTTCTATTTTCAGGGCTCCTGTCAATCATAAGCTCTCTGAATCCTCGCTTTTAGAATAGAATAGAATAGAATAGAATAGAATAGAATAGAATAGAACATATTTTATTGATTACCAAAGGGAAATTCAAGGGTCACAGCAGCAAACTGACAAGGACAGGCACAGATGACCCAGATGCACGACTTATCAATGACTCTCTTTAATTTGATCAAAGCACAGCGACAACGCTGGAGGCAATGGAAACAAAAGGTCACAGCAGAGCTGGCAAAACTAGAAATGTAGTAACACAAAATCACAGCTAAGCTGGAAAACCAAGAAAGATAATAAACTAAAAGTCACAGCACCGCTGGAAAAATCCTGTATGTACTTTCTCAGTTTGTGAATCTACTGGACGGATGATGTTTTCTTGGGGACAGACTAGAACTGACGATCTGACACAGGACACAGAAACCACTCAGACTTTATACAGGAGGTAATGGGACACAGGTGGAAACAATGAGGAGCAGGGATGACAGTCACAACAGGGGGAAAACACCAGGGCAGCAAGTGAAGAGCTCTGAAACAAAATGAGAGGCGTGACTACAAAATAATCCCAGAGATGACAAACACTAAAAAACAAGACTGAAGTAAAAAGAAGTAACTTATCATAACTGACGAGACATGACACAAACAAAGTGTAAAGTGCAAAAAAATCCAAGAATATATAAATATTATGATATATAAATATTATGATATATAAATATTATAATATAATAGATGTCAGCTAGAATAAAATGTCCATCAGAGATGTCACTTTGGTCACAAGTCTCATGTCAGCCAATACCTCCACAGGGTCCACAGGGTCCACAGGGTCCACAGGGTCCACAGGGTCCACAGGGTCCACAGGGTCCAAGACTGATCTGGCCTTTTTCACCAGTCTGTTCAGTCTCTCTCTCCTGTATCCTCTCTCTCACAGCAGGTGAAATCCTTCAATGTGGTGTTCGTGTCCAGTGGTAGCTCCGTTAGACATTTCATGATGCTACTCTGATGGTATTCTGTCTGGTGCTGGGTTAGCACAGCTAGCTCGTCCATCTCATTGTAGATTCTCTAGAATGATGGATAGGAGGGCAGGTGGATGGAGTCTCTTCTTAGCTCATCATAGTACCAGGACATGTCCTCTCCTCCAGGAAACTTTGGACCGGTTAAGCATTTATTCGCACTTAATAAGGTTTCTCCTTCTTGTCAAATTCTTGCTTGTGTTGTACGTCGCTTTGGAAAAAAGCGTCTGCTAAATGAAATTGTAGAATTGTACAATTGTAGCATCGACATGCTATGGGCTAATAGCTGAAGTCTTGTGTGTAAACTTGTAACCATGGTTACATGGACCCCAAGACAAACAGGAACAAAAAATGTAGAAACACCACTGAAAGCACAACCAGTTTGGTCTCATTGGTCAACAAACTAGCCACAAAAAGTAATGACAGTCTCCAAATACAAAGAGAACTAGAGAGCTGCTGCAACAAGTCTGCCACTCGAGAGGTGCTTAGCGATGGACTTTACACTGTGTGTCCTGAATTATTTAAAATCTTTCCAGAGTAGCTTGATCTTTAACGATAACCACATCTTGAGGGCCATCCTGTGGGTGGAGGAGGATGAGCCTCAGGAAATGACATGAAGACAGATCTGCATGATGATGGATGAAGCAGCAGAGAGCAAACTATGGCAGTTTTTACATTAACATCGACACTTTGTGGCAGCAGATGGCTGGGCAGATATCTTTGTAGTCCTTTGTCTCAAAAGTGACCTTCCTTCAACATTTAATGTCTCTGCTCATCTTGTTACATTTCTTTGTTCACACGTCTCACCCTGACAGACTAAGGAAGTGCTCAGGAGTTTAGTGCATGACAGACAGAAAAGTGGATGGGGACTTTTAAGTCTTGATTTCCCCCCACTCCTTTTTGAACAATACATTATTATTATTATTCTTCTTCTTCTTCTTCTTATTATTATTATTATTATTATTATTATTATTATTATTATTATGTTGTAGTTGCTACATATTTGTTTTGTTTGCTTTTGCTTTTGTTGTTTGTTTTGACTGATTATTCTAATATTCAAATAAACTTAACCTAACTAACCAACTAAACTGTTAACATTTACAGGAATAATATGGTCTGAATGAAGAGAGCACTTAGTCACCGATAAGGAAAATGTTTAAAAGAAACAATAACAGACAGAGTAAAACAGGACGCTGGAAAAAGCTCAGTTATCCCATGTTATTTTACTCTTCAAAAGAGAAGATGTATATATATATATATATATATATATATATATATATATATATATATATATATATATATATATATATATATATATATCGGTCATCCTGCATCTCCACGCCACTTTCCCTCCTCTCATTCCTGGCCTTATTGCTAATACTTAGTTAGCAATAAGGCCAGGAATGAGGAGGTAATTTTCCTCTTCATGTTACCTGACAGGTGCAGAACCAAAATATAGCAACCTCAACATTATAAGAAAGCATTTCAAAGATATTCAAATGCAAAACTTGATCATTTGGCTGCCAACTCACATGTAAGCCCGAACATGCTCGCATGAATGCGTGGAAAACTAATTTTATTTTTCTTTCAAGAATGTGACACAGACTGACCAAAACTATGAAGCCAAATTAGCACTAAAAGTTGACTTTACTTTACATAGCCATCTACAATTTATAAAAGTAGTCCAGAGTACAATGCTGGGGCTTATTAAAACTGATTTTTTTTTTTCAGTAGCAACCATAGTTAAACTGTTTGACTTTCGTGCTGTTGACAGCCTAAATCAGCAAGCTGTCTACTGACAGAAAGTCTCTGAATGAGGTAAAACGGTCTGTAGGGAATATTGCTCATTTATGACATTATGTTGTTAGTTCACATTCATATATAGAAACCACAAACTCTGAGTTAAGTCATCTTGGTGCTGGGATGGTATTGTCAAGTACTTCCTTATTATTCTAAACTTCCACCAGTAATGTTGAGCATTTGGCATGAGATAACAGGCCATTGAAGATGATCACAGCAGGTGTCAACAGTCTGAACAACAATTCATGACTTTCACATAACAGACTTTCCTTGCCTATTTATCTACAAACAAAAACATATACAATAAGATTCAACTATCAAAGTTTGCTAGAAAAAGGAAAGCATAACACCTTTTCTACTAGCTGAAATAGCAAGCAGCTAAGTAGCTAGGCTACTGCATGATTACTAGCTTACTTACCAGTTTTGTGTTTTAGTCTAGCAAAATACCAGGGGACACCTAGTCAACCATATGGTAGATGGTCATGAAATTATAATAGAATGATGGAAAAAAAAGTTTTTGGACACCCTTAAAATTCAACACAATCTCAAGTACTATCATGAATTATTTGAGGAAAAATCTTTTCTTGTTTCAAAAGTGTGGCAGCATAGAGAAAGAAACTATAGTTTGTTATTGTTATTAAGAAAAACCAACAAAACTAAATTCTCAGTTTTAGTGTTTTAGTACTCAACATTGTCTGTATCAAAGTCAACAAATAACAGAGAATATGTTCCAAACCTGAGCAAAAAAAAAATAAACCATCACATCATTAAATGAATATTTAGTAGTCCTGCATTAGCACGCAGTCGAGCTATACTCCTGGATGAATCTCCTCCAGCCTGTTGAGAGCTGTGTTTAATTCTTCTAAATTCTTTGGTTTACACTTTGAAACAGACCGTTTAAAAATCCACCACAGATCTTCAATGGGGCTCATGTCCTGGGATTGAGCTGGCCCCTCTAAGACCTGGATCCTGTGCTCCTGCAGCCAAGTTCTCCTGGCCCTGGATGTTTGGTGAGGGCAAGTATCTTGTTGAAACATCCGGTTTTTATCTGGACAGAACAGAGCATGTGCAAAAGGGAGCATCTGGGTTTAGAGCACAATACTTGTCAGAGTTCAATGTGCCGTCACAGACAGTAAGATGATGAAGGGCAGCAGGACTCATGGATCCCCAAACCACGATCCTGCCTCCACCATGCTGACAGTAGGTCTTATACATGCTGGAGATAATGCTTGCCCTGGCCTTCAACGTACCCTCACATTAGCAGGAGGAAGAACAAGCTGGAAACTGGACTCATCTGACCACAGGATCTTCTTCCAGTTCCAGTTCCAGTTCCAGTTCCAGTTCCAGAGAGAGAGAGAGAGAGAGAGAGAGAGAGTTTTTAGGGAGAGATGTGATCCTTTTAATGTTCACGTGGTCATTCTGTACAAGAGATTCAGATTTTCATCAAATGGTTTGAACTTCATTTGTCAGCTGATGGATCCATAAATAAATCAATTCAGTTGATTTCATCCAAACATCAGAGACAGAGTGAAGAAATAAAGCCTTGTCACTGACCGCTTTGAAGGAGGTTTTTGAACTTGTTCCTCAAGTCTGTTTAGCTCCACTGTTTGCATCTTAAATAATGACGTTAATAATAATGGTCACACGTGACAGAACTGTAGAAACAGGAATTTATTGAACGCGCAACTACATGGGAGGTAAGAATTAATATTGATTTTAATTATTAATATTGCAACTCAAAACGCGCTCAGACAGGGGGCTGAGCCTCAAAACTCAATGGAAAATATAAACCAAAAAAAGAACACTGATGAAGAGCTCTGCTTCAAACATCTGTGCTGTAATAAAGTCAAACTGAGTGATCAGAGTGCTGTTTATACTGTTCTATGAATTAATTTTGGATAATCTCACGAATTACGCATTAACAGAGTCACAGTTTTCTGCCCGCATTTCTTTTTGCTGCAGTAACAGTGTTGCTTTTAGCCTGTGTTTAAATTCTTTGTATTTCTAAAGAATAATTGTCTGCTCCTCCACGGTAAAGTAAGCTGCTCTGCAGGGTTTCTGCTGTCTCTTCATGTTTGTGATTGGTCAGACGCTGCAGACTCCACCCCTTTAATGTGAGCGCGCTCTGATCAAGGCTGGAAGACTCTGGATTGACTCAGCAAGTTGATATCCAGCTTCATAGTACCGTTTATCAGAGCTGCGGATGTCTCGTTAAGTCAACCCAGAAAATGGAGAGAGATCCCGGATGAGTTAATCGAGCTTCGTAGTACAGGCCTCAGGTCTCTGTCATGCAGTCAGATAAAAAAAAAAAAAAAAAAAAAAAAAAAAAACACTCCAAGCATCTAAAGACTGATTTGACTCTTTCAGGGATCTGATTCTGGCGATTTAATGAGAAATTGTTCTCATAGCTCAGTCGCTGTCTTTAACTAAGGATTCACTGAATCAAACAGTGCGGTCATATCTTGTACCTCCCTCATAACTCTAAGTGAATCAGAAATACAAGGTACCAGGAGGGTCACTGAATTTCTATTTGTCAAAACATCCAAACAAATCTAAAGAAGGAAGGAACAGTAAAAAATATAAAGCATTCAAATTTTAAAGATGAAAACACAGAGGTTTAAAAAGTCCTGCTGAGGCTGGACTGAGGACAAACAACAGGAGACACACTTAAACAATGATGTTCATTTGTTTCAGTGTGTGTGTGTGTGTGTGTGTGTGTGTGTGTGCGTGTGTGTGTGTGTGTGTGTGTGTGTGTGTGTGTGTGTAAAGCTGTTATATTTCCACCTGGCTTTCTTAAAAAGACGTCTGCTTATTCAGCATTGTTTGTCTGCAGTAATTCATCACACAGGCTTTGAGCTATTGATGGGAGCAGCATCGGTTAGCAGGCCGCTGTCAATGATTCACTCAGTAAGCCCATCTGTCAGATGCCCTCTTCCTCTTCTCCCTGTTGCTCACATCAACCCTCCTCTTCCTCTGTGATGGATGCATTAAGTCCCTGACAGGCTCAAATGGACACTGTCAGCGCAGAAACACCCCACAGGTCCGGCTGCTGTTACACAAGCACTCACAAATGTTCCATCAGTTCCTGTCTCAGAGTCACCTGTGGCGTTAGGCCAGAACCATTAATAAATGAGGCAGAGACTTAGGCTGGGACTCGGGCTGGGTGTGAAGGTGAGTTCTGGAAGTGTAACTATTTGAGTATTCACAGCTTAACAGTGGACAGTGATCAATACATCACCCACTCACAGAATCTATCACCACTGTGCCATTAAACGCTCCCAATAAAGTCAATGATAAAGTGGGCTGCTGCATTTCTGGGAGGTGCTGCGCAGCATCCGTTCACGATGCAGTGAAGCACCTTGGGAGTGGGAGAAAGTATCTGACTGAGTCTGAAAAGAAACCTGTGGATCAGGATGTGAACATGGCTCAGAATTGCTGTCCTACAGCGCCATCTATAGGCAGGGAGCAGGAATTGTGTGTGTGTGTGTGTGTGTGTGTGTGTGTGTGTGTGTGTGTGTGTGTGAAATAAATCAGACTTCATCTTTGACCTTGTCAGCAGCAGAAAAGGAGCTGTCCATCATGCCATGGACTGAACTCAGGTTTAATGATTTCTTTACATGGTGAGCTTCACCTTTGACCTTGGAAAAAAACAAAACAAATCAAGAAACATCCATACCCAGTCTCCTAAGCTGTTTCCTGTCCTGCTTCTCGTGTCTCTGATTGAAAATGCTGCACTGATCCACTGAGTTTTGGCAGCAGCACCCGACTGCGGTGCACAGCCAGCCGTACATTCAGGTAAAAGAAGAAGACGTCCACATCCATCTTCAGTCAAATAATCTGCATTGTAAACTTCTGGATATGCAGAATAAATTTGATTATCTTAAACTTAAAAGCTACTTTGCAAAAGATCAGTTCTTATTGAGTGCTGCCCCTGATATTAAGCCATCATAAATTTTGATTTTTTGGCCTGCGTGAGTTTGTGAAGCAACAATAACTAAAGCACTGCGATCCTACTTTAACTGTAAAGTCTTTGTTAAGCATGACCAAAGCTATCTGAATCATTTTTCAGCAGAAAATGATCAGAAAAAGCTGCAGAGACATCTTAAAAAATATTACCACGTGAAATTACAGAGATGCCGATTTAGATTGGATTGCTGTTATCAGAGGACCTCTGTGTGTCTGAAATATGGTCAGTGATTTGCCCTGGATTATCTTATAAATTATGGACATGGTTGATTTGCACAGGAGTAAAAACCCAGACGGCCTCCACAGTTATTACAAATTATCAGAGGTCCTCAGGTGAAACTTATCCTGTACAAATAGGGCTTCAATTTATCAGTTATCACAGAATTAGTGCATAAAACTAGAATTTCTCAGTGATGCAGTTTGAATAGCAGGGGGCTGTAATACGTGACAAGCCCAGTGAATGTAGTGTTTGTTGTAGGAAATAACAGCCTGCAGGTTAACATGGAACGATATTAACCAGTTCAAGAACAACCTTTTTAGGTTCTTACCTGTTTGAGAACTTAAATTTGGGGTGGAACCCAGAACTGAAAACTTTCTGTTCAGAGCGAACCGACCCTTCTGCTCCGGCGGAACAATGTTGCACCCAGTAGCCTCCGTGGTCCTTGGGGTGCACTGACTCGGGTGCTTTAGCAGCACGGGGGTGGGACTACCTGGCCCTGCAGCGCTGCGGGACTTGAAGTAGCACCTTGGGTGTTTTAGTGACTGGCTTACAAGCATACGTGTCTTAACTACACAGCTCCTGTCGGGGCCCATAACAAAGACCAGTTGGGCACTGTCAGAATGAGTTGAGTCACTTTGTACGCCCAACACACAGCATGGTCCCACTATCACCTCCTCTCTGCACCACTTTTCCTGGTTGACCCACTTCTCTCTATTGGGTTACCCCCCCCCCCCCCCCCCCCCCCCACACACACACACACACACACACACACACATTATCTTACACTGTCATTTTGACCCCCCCCCCCCCCCTTTTTTTTTTTTTTTTTTTTTCTTTTTTTCTTTTTTTCAATGTAGGTGTTGCATTGTGCTCTCTGGCTTTGATTAGGAAATTTTCAATAAAAAAGTTTGCTGGCCTAGTTTCCAGAGAGGTCTGGTGATGGTCACTGAAATGCACTGAACAGAAACAGAACTTTCAGCTGCAAGATAAAAACAGCATTAACTTAGAACTTAGTTATCACTGCTGACAAGTCAGTGTAGCATCAGCCAGAGGGGAGAAAACCTGTGAAAGATGTTCAAACATCTGGCCACCATGAGGCACCAGTGAGCACACTGTCTTTGTAAAGAGAAGTAATCTGTGAATCCTTGTGGATATAATATTGATTAAATCAAGGAGAGGGTGAACCTTTAGACCCCCAACAGCTTTAACACAGGTCTGATTTAAATGTTCTTTTCTTTAAACTTTGAGCTTAATGAATATTATGACGGCATTTTACTGCCAAAATTTGAGATTAGATCTGCACAAATGACTGCAGAGGAGCCAAATTACTTTTGTGAGAGCTTTCACAGTTCTCCCTGCAGGATATCTCTGAGCAATACAGTGGACCCTGAATGCCCTTAGAATCTGACAGACCACACAACTACTGTCATTGCTCACCTACCCACTCGTCAGTACATTTTTTTTTTTTTTTTTGGCAATAAGTGGGCTCAGTTGTCATCGTATCCCTTAATGTAATTGGTTGCGATCTTCATCTTTTATAACTGGATGTTGTTTGTGTCGGCAGGAGTAAACCAGAAAGGATGGTGAAACACTGAATTTCTCTGGAAGATTCCTGAAGAATTTCTGTGAAAATGCCTCACCTATTTGATTTCACTATTTTCATCATGCAAACTTTGATCAGCCATTTTTTGTAATGAGTCTCCTGCTTTGATATGTGTCTTCTTCAGTTGAAACAGCCAATCATAAAAGACAAGGACCATAACCAATTGTATTTAGGGATATGATGATGACTTGGTCATCGACTGTGGTTCAGAGGTAGAGTTGTCGTCTCTCAATTGGAAGGTCGAGGGTTTGATTCCCAGCTCCTGCAATCACATGTTGAAGTGTCCTTGGGCAAGACACTGAACCCCAAGTTGCTCCCACTGTTGGTCAGTGGTGTGTGAATGGGTAAGAATGAGTTAGGTAAAAAAAAAAAAAAAATTGATGGTTCCTAGATAGAACTTCCTCCCATCAGTGTGTGAATGTGGTGTGGATGGGTGAATGAAACAAGCAGTGTAAAGTGCTTTGAGTGGTCAGAACGACTAAAAAAGCGCTATATAAGTACTGGTCCATTTACCATCCCACTTACTGCCAAAAATAACATCTGTTTGTGAGCAAGAAAATCCACTTGTGAGCAGGCAGGTGAAAGTCTCGCGAGCAGGAGAGCAATGACATTAATTGTGTGGTCTCCCAGATTCTGAGTGCGTTCAGGGCCCACCATATTGCTCACAAGGACAGAGATATTTGGTCCGCGAGCACTATACTTAGTGAAATGTTTGACTTGCGCACTGGCTAAAGCTGTCTGTTCACATGGATGTTTGACATGCGAGCACGGCTACTTTGAAGCCATGCGTACAGATCTCATATTTGCTCTCAAATTTTGGAAGTAAAATAATGTACAACGCTATGATAAAAGGTAATGTCTAGGATAACACAGTTAATGGTAAATGAAGTTCAGTTAAGTGATAGGCAGCCAACTGCTGTGGACCCACGTGGGTCAAGCTGGTATTACTGTTTATATCAGTCTCGCCTTCATCATCATCATCATCATCATCATCATCATCATCATCATCATCATCATTGTCATCATGCTGATCATCATCCTCGTCCTCCTCATCATCATCTTCATCATCCTGATCATCATCATCCTTATCATCATCATTATCATGCTCATTATCCTCATATTGTCATCATCCTAATCATTATCATCATCCTGATTATCATCATCATCATTATAATCATCATCATCATCATCATCATCATCATCATCATCATTATCATCATCATCATCATCATCATCATTATCATCATCCTGATCCTCATCCTCATAATTGTCATCATCCTCATCATCCTGATGATGATCATCACCCCGATCTTCATCATCCTCCTCCTTGTCATTTTCATTCATAACCTTTATTATCCTGATCATCAGCATCCTCTTAATCATCATCCTGGTCATCATCATCATCATCATCCCGATCATTCTCATATTCCTCATCATCATTATTTCTTTTATCATTTGGAAACTCACTTTCTGTTTTATTTTCTATCAGATTATTTACTCACTTATAGTTTTGTTTGTTTGAGTTTAGTCATTTTTGTACTCTGACAAAACAGTTTCAGGATTAATGAAGGTGGTCTTATTTAAAAGAAATTCAGTTCATTTAGTTAGAATTAGGGCACTGCATACTGTCTACTACTTTTGACTGTAAATTGTAGTAAGACTGTTCTGTTAGGTCTGTTTTGTAGTTTACTACTCTGGTTTTCAGTTTGGGAAAATGGTACTACAGCTGATAGATTTTTTATGTTTAAATCTATAATTAAATATAAATGTAAATAAATAGAACTGAGCAAGGGAAGAGAATAGTCATTATATTTTAGTGAAGATTTCTTTGAAGCAAAATTAAAGTAAGTAAAAACTTTAATATAGTAATTATTTAATCTGTAGAGCTAAACACCTCTTTTAAGACTAGAAGTGAAGTTTTAACAGCTTTTCTTTTGCATCACTACACTTATTTCTCACAGACCAACTGAAGTGTTGTGTTGTAGTTGTTCTTCTGACTCATTCCAGGAGGTGGCGGTAATTCATCTAACCTGAGTGCCAACCCCATGGAGAAACAGCATTAGCACTGTGCATTGTAGGAAACAGTGTTCCAGGAAGACTGGTTGGATGCATACTGAAAAATTTTCCCGGATTAATAGGACATCCAGGAATTTTTGGCATACTGCTTACTACATACTGAATTTCAGTCAAATCAGTAGGCACTGCTAGTGTAGTAGGCAGTTTGGAAAACAGCCACAGTCACTAAGACCAGTTCAGAGAGAGTCCAAGGATGGCTGCTGCTTTCTTTTTCCTGTGGTTTTCTCTGCCATGGTTATTCCCACGAATCCCAGTCAGTCGTTAAAAAGCTGCTTATGTAGATCTGCTCATTGTTTAACCAGATACAGCTGCTTACAGTTAGCTGAATACATACAGGACTAGTCAGTATATTACTGTTGAATTAATATTTAACCAGTAGCCTACTTTTTTAACCCTCAAAAGCCTGACCTATCTAAATAGATAGATAGATAGATAGATAGATAGATAGATAGATAGATAGATAGATAGATAGATAGATAGATAGATAGATAGATAGATAGATGGATAGATAGATAGATAGATAGATAGATAGATAGATAGATAGATAGATAGATAGATAGATAGATAGATAGATAAATAATTGACAGATAATACTATTTTTTTGGAACTGTGTTTATGAACCCTTTTAACAAAAAATTGCTGTATCATTTTGTTTATGAAATCTTTTTTTCTTTTTCATCAAATTGAAAAATTGGGTGGTTTCGGTAACTTTTTTAAGTAAAACTTTTAGTAAATATGCCTTCATTCAATGCAGAAAATTCTTATTTCAAAAAAAGAGTAACAATTTAGATGTTATTCTCACCACAACTTTTGTTTTAAATTTCAATGATTATCCTAAAAAGAGTGTGTGGATAATTCCATGAGAGCAGCAGTTTTGAAAAAGGTCAAAATAAAACTTTCGTTCCCTGTAGTGGAATGATGATCCTCAAGAGGGTAGAATACATCATTTATTTATTTATTTGTTTGTTTGTTTGTTTGTTTGTTTGTTTGTTTATTTGTTTATTTGTTTTTATTTTTAACAGGATTTCAATGAAAATTTTCATCATGTTGATGAGAAAGAGGTTTTAAACTTGTGTGTCAACCACGATATGTTTGCAATTAAGGGTTAAGGTCTTAATTTGAATATACCAATATGATAGCTTTCTCTAAATTGACTGATTTCTATGTAGAAAGTCCTCACAAAGTCACATTTCCTGTCAGCCAATCACTGTAGACATAGTAGGTCAAATGGTTCCTGAAGCATCACATCATCCATAGTACCAGGGTCAGCTCCACCCCTTTCTTTCAGCTTAAGAGTTCTCTGAATTCTTTCGTAAGAGTTAGTCTGAGCAGCTTTGTGAAAAGGTTTGAAGAGAAAACTCTTAGAAACTTTTAATGTCATTTAGGAGTCCTCCTACAGGAAAGATCAAATGCTTTGTGAATACTGGTCATTATCTGAAAATGGCACAAACAGCCATTTATTGGCTGTTTGGAAAGAAGTGGTACTGTTGTGCCTGAGGGCCACGTGAAAACAGAGGCACCTGGTAGAGGATGATTTCACACTGGACGTTTTTCCTCTTTATAAAAATTACAGGTTCAGGGTGAGTTTGAGCTGGTGCTTTTTATGTAATAACAATGATTTTCACTTCTTCACAGTCCATGTGTCCCTGTCTGTCTGTTGATGATCTCAGTGTGCTCAGTTTTCATTTTTGTGAAGCCAGCATTCCCATTATGCTGCAGAGATTCACAGGACAGCATGGACCAGCTTCAGTGAGCCATTCAGGAGCACAGCTCATCATCTGGGGCGACTGTGGTTCAGTGGTAGAGTTGTCGCCCTACAATCAGGAGGTTGTGGATTCGATTACAGCTCCTGCTGTCACATGCAGAAGGGTCCTTGAGCAAGATACTGAACCCCAAGTTCCTCCCACTGTTGTTCAGTACAATATATTCATATGACTTCAGCCATAGTATCAGTGTGTGAATGTGGTGTGATTGGGTTGATTGATGCAGTGTAAAGTGCTTTGAGCAGTCGGTAAAGCTAGAAAAGCACTATATAAGTACTGGTCCATTTATTATTTTACCATTTTATTGCTGACAGACAGGGAGTTAACATGCTGTGGCACATGAAGCAGCCTGCTCAGCATGCTGAGCATTAAACTGGTTTCTTTGACACTCAATCAGGACAGAGGGGCTGTGAGTGAGGTGCAGCAGAGTCTGTCTCTAGCTGTGTAGAGATCACTGCAGCTTTCACTCACTCCCTGAGAGCCAGGGCCCTCAGCACTGACCCCCTCACATCAGACTCGACTGCTCGTGTCCTGTCTGCATGCCATCTTGTCGTGTAGGCTGTGTTGCTCTGTCACAAGACATGTCCCACATTTGCAGCCACCATCACCGGCCAGCAGGATGAGAGAGTCTGTCAGGAGAGCTGACATGCACGCCAGACAGAGGGCCATGCCGTACTGTCACTTCTCCCAGATCCATGGCCTGAGGATAAACAGCACACACACACACACACACACACACACACACACACACACACACACACACACACACACACACACACACACACACACACACACACACACACACACACGCTAATAACACACGAGTGAACAGATCTGGAACCTCAGAGAGTGACTGACTGACAGTCTGACCATCCGGGGCTGAGGGAGCTCTGTGTCACCCCTCATTCTTACAATCTCCAGCTGTCACATCAAACACTCTGCTCCTGTGTTGCTCTGCCTCCAGACTCACCCCCCCATCCCCGACCCCACCCTTCCTTCTGCTGCACACAGATCTTATCAGATGTTTCCTGCAGAGTAGATAACACACTGTGTATCACGCACCCTGATTGTCTGTGGGTAAATATTACCTCATACTGCTGTCAGTCTGTTAAACCTGGAGCATCCTAAACCGCTGTTTGGAGCCCACAGGCTGCATGGAAGGAGAAGATTGTTGGAAACGTGTTAAACTTAACCCCTTAGGTCCCTCCTAATTCTGGCCAATTTACCATACTTTTTCAAAAGCTCATAACTGAAGAAAATTCAACAGTGGCGCCTCATTTGAAAGATGACAGCCTCTAGTTTCAGAAAATATCTTTTAAGATGTGGTTTCAGTCCATATTAGGCTAAATGTGACTGAAACACTTAACTTTGTCTTTATGTTTTTTCACCCATTTTTGAAAACAAATAACTTCATGATGCTTTATGTGAGACATAAACCCTTCACTACATCACTTCTTAATCTTGTCGACATCTGCTTGAAAATTCAGCTTTCCAGGTTATATTATATCCTTATAGGAGTTGTAGAGGTTTTAGTCTCAGATGACCAAATCGATCTGAGCTGTGCCAAACAGTGCCAAAAGGTTTTTACTCATTTCTGTGATTCAGGAAAGACTTCTGTCACTTCCATGATACAAACTACTACTACTACTGTTACTACTACTGCACATATATGAATATTATATCATACAATATATATCAAAATAAAACTATATACAAACTTATGTTCTACAAAAATAACATTATATACAAACTGTACTTGCACAAAACTAAAACTTTTTACAATAAAAAAATTTACAAAATATATTTGCACAAAAATAAAACTTTACATGAACTATTAGAAACCATGCACACCAAGCAAGGAGACTGTGCATTTATTATAGTCTAAGTGGCCATGCTTTGAAACAGTTTATGTTTCACACCAAGCACAAGGGCTGATCATATGTGCTGCAGCCCAGAGAAAACACAACAAAAACAGCATCCAGACACTTTCATAACAGCTCCTCTGCAGCAGAACTGTACTTACAGTTAGCACTCTGTATGAAGACACTCGCACACACAACCAGTTTCGTCAGCCACCGGTATCTTCTATTATGTCCTCTTTCACCGATCACGGAAAAGCTTGTCAAAAATCATATTTCAGTCAGGATAGGGTTAGGGTTAGGGTTAGGGTTAGGGTTAGGGTTAGTACTTCCTGGGTTAGCCAAGCAGCCTGCTTAGACTTTCCAGGGAGTGCAATATAGAATCTCCCCATGGGTAAATACATGCATACAGACTTAATAGGATATGAACATGAAAACTTAATAGGAGGAGGCTGGGGTGGAGGGGGTGATGAATCACGCAGCAGCAAAGTGGGGGGCTTAGGTGAAGCAGGCACAAGTGGGAGAGTAGACAAGTTTAAATACTCCGCCTTATTCCTATACATGAGCTGTGATTGGTTGAGTGAGGTTGGATGTGATTCGAACATCAGCCGTCAGCTGTTAGCAGCTGGGCGTATGACTTCTCTGTCCTGCATGAACTACGTAAACTTCATAATCAGGTCTTTCACCAGTCACCAGGTGCTCCTCTCCTGTGGCACACATGAAATATGACTGAACAGAACTGAATGTTCTGAACTTGTAAGACGGTCTTATCCACTCTTTATAAGACAACAGCCGACACCGTTCGAACAGTAAGGCTATTGGCTACACTTTAAGTGACTGACAGGACTGTTTTCAAATAAACAAGCATATTATGAAAGTATTACATAGGGACACCGTGCCCCATTGGCCAGTCAAGCAGAGCGCTTGTTGTCTATCACAAGCTGCCTTTGGATGAAAACTCAACAGAAATCAATGGGGTTACTTTTTTCTTGTAGCTAGAAGTCCTACAGAAAACAAACATACCCAGTTTTGTTGGATAAAAGGTGGCGAGAAAGTGCAGTAACACGGCAAAGTCGCTGTTGCAATTTCATCACTTGGATTAATTTTATACAACAATACTTTTGATATTTTTAAGCCTTGGATTCCTCTGATCAAACAGAATGTAAATAATCGTGGAACGAGCTGCAGATGGGTCGTAATGACCCCCAAACAAGTAGGAAGTCCCAGATGTTGCGATCGCTCTCTGAGTGATTCCTGTACTAATTACATTTTGTTGGTCAACTAAACTGTAAAACAAACTTAGTGAGTCAATTGTGAAAATTCTAAGCTTTCTAACAAGGTAAAGCCTTTCAATGTTTGACAAAGGGCTTATTGTTTATGCTCTAGCAAAGCCGTGATGAAATGATGAACCAGTGGATTGTAAAAGGTTAAGCGACATATTATCTCATGGTGGAGCTGCTGCTTGCTGCAGGAATTTCTGTGTGTAAAAAAAAAAAAACAGATGGTGCTTTAAGAGGGCAGTTTACATTAATGAAACATCTCTGCAGCAGATTTTTTCTTTTTTTTTTTTCTCCACTCATCATTTCGTGGCTGCTAAGCTTTCCTCTGTGACTGACTGAAGAGACCTGAGCCCTGGATAAGAAGCCCAAAACTGTAAATGGACCATTCCACTCAATCGCTGCCATCTGCTTGTTGTAATGCTCTCATAATTAAGTTAATTTCCTCTCTTTGTTTTGCAGCTCTAAATCTGTTCTCTTATTGAACTCCTTTAAATGTGTATTGGTCCACCTCAGGAAACTTTATTTCATATTTAAAGCTTACTAAACTGAAGATGGTTTCATTTTTCTCAGTCCTGTATCTAAACTCATGTGAGGTCTGAAAAGCCTGTTTAAAAGTTTGTCAGCTTATTTCCTGCTGCTTTTCTGCAGCACTTTGTGGTAGCTTGGTTCCCTGTAAGTATTATATTCGCATTGTCAAGCTGATCTGACATATCAACAATTGAAGTCATTAAAACTCTGAAGTGGTTAAAATCAGCATTAGGTTAAAGAGCACATTGCAGGTTGAATATAGCAGTTCAGAAATTTATAGGAAAATAACCCTAAAAAATGATATTTTGAAAGAAATTCCTAAATTAAAGAGACTGTGAGGACTATTTGTTTGTAGTGGATTACAGACACACCTTTTGGCTGGAATTGTGCACACTGTCATGATGATATGACTTTTAACAGGGCATGTGTTTGTTTTGGAAATGAATGGAGATCAGACAGTCTTTTAATCACTACTTTTTCTTGTTCAAGACAACATTTTACCGGATACAACTCAAGGAGGTAAGGTATTCATTAACAGTTACACGGCGCTGTGGTTTGAAACGTGACTACAATCAAACTTTGTCAATTAGTACTGCAGATTAGTAGATGGCTATTAAAGTGCCTCTTGCTGCCCAGTGCTCTCAGACATATCCGTAGGCTAATGCGTAATGTTTGCAAATCCTCATGTCCTACTCATCTACCAATCAGAGCTAACGTAACCTCACACCTCATTTTAGTGACAGACTCTCAAGTTTGATCAGATCACTGCAGAATAACTGCTGCATGTGGGTTGGAATGAACATTATCACAAACAGATTAGCTCGTGTTTTAGCCTTTAGTTCATGGTTTAGCCCTTAGCTTGTGTTCTAGCCATAGACTGTATAATTAATGAACAGTTTCCGCGACATCACCCATCTGTTTCTGAAACAGACTTTTGAACAAAACGGCCGGCGCGGCCATATTGGAAATGAGGCAGACTGTGAGTCTCCACTGTAACAACCATAGGACGCTCCACAGTCTGAGTCTCAGTCTGATCTGAGCTGTGCCTCTGATTGGACGAACTGGCGAGCTTAATATTGTGGAAACTGCAGAATTAGATCTCCCCCCCCCCCCTCCCCCCCCGCCCATACAGTGCGTGCTGTTAGTGAAATTAACGATTCAGACGGGAGACATTCTTTGTACCAGGCTGTAAATAGGCCGTGGAAAAAGATTTTTTTTTTGGCTTGGTGTGTTTGTGACTTCCGAAGCCAGCCTCAAGGGGACACTCAAGGAACAGCAGACTTTAACACTTCCACATTGCCTCATATTTTCAGACTAGAGGTTGCCACTTGGTTCTAGCCTTCAGCCCATGCTCTATCATTCTCCTGTTTATCTTTCTTATTCTCTTCCGTCCTTTTTCTGTCTGTCAGTTCAGCTCCAGTGTCCACCATCACTACTAAATTAATTACAGAAATCATTTTCAGCTGAGAAAAACACACATCTCTCTTCTCACTACTAAACTTTATCAGCTAGCATAGTGTTGTCATAGAGACCTCAACTTGCTGTAAATTAATCCGGTCCTGTCTGACCTGATCGGGAAGCCAAGAGATATCATTTAGAAATAACTTGTATTGGTGCTGATAATCTCATTTTAAATTGTGGATTAGGATCAGACAGATATCTAGAAGAGAGACATCTTCAAGATCACTTAGAAAGTCCACACAGGGACTTTAATAGACCACAAAGTCTCCTGTAAACATTTTAGTTCTGCTGATTCTGCCTCTGTTTAACATCAATAAACATGGATCAGACTGTCACTCCTGCCAACGAAGAGGAAGAAAATCTGTATTTTATACATATGTTGGTCCTAAAGCTTATAATTGCGATCCTGTTTGTCCAGATGGAGAACAGGAACAGGATCAGGAGGAATAACAGCTGTAGTAATCTATACATAAATGCCTCACTGAGTGATGATGATAAAGATGACACTGATATTAATAGTAGTACCAGCTTGACTCATGCGGGTCAACAGCAGCTGGCCATCTTTCACTAAACTGAACTTCATTAACTGTTAATGTGCTACGGCTTCTTACAGTTACAGTTTCTCCGTGATCATCTCTACAACACAGAAATATGGACTCTGTGTTTATGTCTCCCTGTGTCTTTGTCTCTCTGCACCCCCCCCCCCCCCCCTCTCTATATCTAATCCCAACACAGTCGAGGCAGATGTCTGTCTAACAGGAGTCAGGTTCTGTCCGAGGTTTCTGCCTGTTAAAGGGAAGTTTTTCCTCTCCATTGTAACTTGCTAAATGCTGTAAAGGTCTGTACTCATGGTGGGTTAAGATGAGATCAGACTTCGTATCTTGTCTTGATGTTGGGTTTCTGTTAATAAAATTTTATTACCATTTACAGGTCTAGTCTTGTTAGCGCTTGGAAAGCGTCTTGAGATAACGTTTGTTATGAATTGGCGCTATATAAATAAAGATTGATTGATTGATTGATTAACCCTGTTGCACCGATACATCAGCGTGCCCGCCATATTGGATGTGTCAGATCTGCCCCATAAATTAATGCAAGGAAATGAATCCAAGCTTAAGGCTGAGCTAGCCGCCAGGGATAAGCCCTTCACTTCATTACTCTTTTCATTAAAATAGATAATCGGTTGAGGGAAAGGGTTAGGGAACACTGCAGCAGGTCCCATAGGCTAGTAACCAGGTAAACTCCCCTGCACTCTCAACTGCTAAAACTACTTCGCCCAGCATGTCATCAGTCTCTCCCCAAGGAATCAATGCAGCTGGGCAGAGCCCATTTGACCCCCAGAGTGCCAGCAACGCATGGAGAACAGCTGTGTCTTTAATGTGGAGAGGCTGACCACTACATTGCTTCCTGTCCCGCGCCACTCAAAGAGAGGGCTCACCATTGAGCGAGGATGCGATGGTGAACCAGAATTCAACCCCTACTAGCCCTCCTCCTTGCATGCTGGTTCTTGCCTGTATCCTGTGGGGGAGAGATACCACCCTCCTTTCTTTTTCACCTCACTCACTGACTCTGGCTCGGATGATAATTTCACCCATGTTGGCCTGGCCCACCAGCTTAACCTACCTCTTGAGCCCCTTGAGAAACCCCTAAAAAGTTATCGCATTGGATGGATTCCTCAACTCCATGGTTACACACCAATCTGCACCTTTCACCCTTGTGATATCGGGTAACCATCAGGAGACCCTACGGCTGTTTACCATCACTTCACCTGTGACCCTGGTGGTTCTGGGTTACCCCCGGGTTGAAAGACACAACCCCCAGAATACCCTCTCCATAACCATTTGGAGTGCATTCTGCCATGCTCACTGCTTTTACTCCACCATTCCTGCTGCACACTCAGCTGCAGGTGGATCCTGCCAAGATCCAGATCGTTGTTGACTGGCCTACCCCCTCTACCCGCAAAGAGCTGCAGCACTTCTGAGGATTTGCTAACTTTTACCAGAGATTCATTTAAGATTATAGCAAGGTCGCCTGCCCCCTCATCTGCCTTACATCCACCTCCTCTCCGTTCCTGTGGACACCTGAAGCCATGGAAGCTTTCACTAGCCTAAAGACCCTTCTCCCGAGTGCCCCCATCTGCAAGCATCAGGACCCCTCATTACAGTTCATCATGGAGTTGGATGCCTCTGACACCGGAGCTGGTGCTGTTCTCTCTCAGCGTAACCATCTCACCCAGTGGATTCATCCGTGGGCCTTCTTCTCTGCAGAAGGGATCTATGAAGCTGGAAACCGAGAGCTGTTGTGTGGGTGCAGCAGGAATGGAGGCACTGGATGGAGGGATTGAAAGTTCCGGTCATCATCTGGACCGACCATAAAAACCTCACTTACCTGTGTGTAGGCAAGAGGCTTAACCCCCGCTAGGCTCTGTGGTCCCTTTCAATAACACCCTGTCCTATCGACCTGGATCAAGGTATGTAAAGCCTGACACCCTCTCTCTGAGGAGCCAGAGCCCATCCTGCCACCCACCTGCTTTGTTGGAGCCACTTCTTGGAAGATAGAACAGGTGGTTAAAGAGGCACAGAGAAGTCAGCCAGACCCAGGGACTAGTCCTCCTGGGAGGATGTATGTTCCTGATTCGGCCCGCTCTCAGGTTCTTCATTGGGGACACTCCACGGAGCTGACTTGCTACCCTGAAGTGACCTGTACCCTGAAGTTCCTTCTGCAGCACTTTTAGTGGCCTAGTAAGGCCAAGGACACCAAGGAGTTTGTCCTTGCCTGCTCTGTCTGCAGGCGAGGACTGCCCATGGAAAGGCCTCCCACCAACCACCTTCTGGGCTGCTGCGCCCCCGTTCCAAGTCATCCCTTGGCTCACATCACTTTGGACTTTGCCACCAGACTATCCCCTTCTCAAGGTCACACCGCCTAACTTACCATTATCAACAGATTTTCAAATACGGTCAATAACATGCCCCCCTTTTTTTTCAACTTGTCTGCATTATACTCATAGTGTAACACCACTTGGGGTGTCAACTTTTTCTGAGATTAGTGTGGTTTTTATCTTGCAGCTGAAAGTTCAAATGTTTCAGCGCATTTAAGTGACCATCACCAGCCCTCTCTGGAGACTAGTCTAACAAACCTTATTTATTAAAAAACCCCTACTCCAAGCCAGAGAGGGCAGTGCAACACCTATGAGAAAAAAAAAAGAGTTAATAGAGTGTAAGATGATGGGGGGGGGGGGGGGGGGGCAATTAATGAGATGGGGTGCTATTGTTCCTTTCTTTTTAGGAATGAAGACAGAAAGAAGAAAAGGAAAGTAGGAAGTGTACCAAGCCGAACACCTAAAAAGTGATAATCCAATAGAGCAGGGGTCCCCAAACTTTTTTCCTGTGAGGGCCACATAACTTCTCCCATCCCTGATGGGGGGCCAGGGTCAGTTTGTAACAGAAAAAGTGTGCTGATAGCAGGGGTGCCTAAACACAAACATTCATTGTTTTCCAGAAAGTTACACATAACCAAATATTAATAACCCTTTCCGGGATCTTCACCGAAAAAAGTCAGGAAATAAATAATGACAGTAATTATATCTAGATAACCCTCTCTGGTATCTTCACAGAAAAAGTCAGGAAATAAATAACACTATTTCTGAAATAAAATTGCACTGATAGGGGCATAGACTGCAGAAGGGTGGAATAGAATGTCACGTTCTCTGTAGGGCTGTGTGCCATTCAAAGATTTTTGATTCCTGTAGTGATATCGAAACCATCATTTTGATACCGGTTCCTGAACAATACTATACCAATTTTTATATCAGTTCTAACAAAAAGAACATTTCATTACATGTTATGGTACAAATCTTGAGTTTAATTTTTCAACTACATCTATTTTTCTACTCTTATCAGTTTTCTTACATAAAAAAATAAGAACATAACAAATATTTGCCAGTGCAACACAACAGGTGCAAACAAGTGACAGGTCAGTTTATACTGAGTACACTGTACTTGTGTTAATAACTATAAAATTAATTTTCTTCTGTCGATTCTTGGTTGTTTTTATGTTAAAATAAACACCCTTCTCCTTTATCCGGGTGTTATGACCCCCCCCCCCCTTCAGATATGCTCGTACAAGTGAGACCGAGCATATGAACAAAGTCAAGAGTTACAACAAGGGAAGACAGTCCGTGACCAGGAAACAAATAGTAATCCTAACTAAATACCCCCACCCCCAAACTAACTAAATACAGGTGGGCCAGCCAAAAGGAACAAAAGAAAGGGAACCCCCTCTGCCAAGCTGACGGAACAGGGTTCTCCCCACTACCCATAACAAAAAAACCCATTAAACCTAAACAATGAAAACAAAATCGCGAAAACTGAACTACTGGACCCACCTGAAACAGGGGGGAAAAAGAAACCAATTGTCCTACACAAGGTCATGCCCCAGATACTGTTGGAAATGGTCACCTTTCCCATCCTAAAAAATATCAATTTGTCTGAAATAATGAATCTGACTCCTAATTACCTTTTATCATTTCCAGGATGAACACATGAAGTGGCTTGAACAAGGAGAAGGAGACGGCGGAGTTCTCAGTCTATGCCAAATTTAATGATTACTATGGATCAAGAATGTGCGAAAAGAGTCTCTGGGTTCAGAATTACCTTTCCCTCTCTAATACAAAATCAAAGAGGTCTGGGTACTTCCCACCCCTCTACATTGCCCTTTGAACCCTTAAATAGATGAATCCCCGCCTATCCTATACAGTCATTTCCTGATCTGAGACGGTGTCCTCCTCGGTGCAGGCTGGCTCAGCATGTTTCCCCTCACTGTCAGCATCTTTTTGGGGTGTCCCTAAAAAGAAGTTTTAGTGCACACACAGACATCTTACACGTTTATCCTTCCTTCTAAGAGAATGTTATCTGGTACCAGGCTCTTCCTGCTCCCTAAGTCAAAGACAAACATTCAGGCACATCCTTCTACATGCATTCAAACCAGCCAATCAGACACATCCCTCTCCATGCATTCACCACAGACATACACATCCTGCAACTTAAGGCTTACTGCAGGATTCCTACTCCTTCCCTCAACACATTCCCCCACAGTCTTCCTTCCATTAGTGCTGCAAAGTAAAAAAAGTTATATACACACGGATAAACATATTATATAAATGTATTAAAGTGTTAAAATGAACCCTTCATGTTAATGGTGTCGATTCTTCCTTCATACTGGGTGATCTATAGCCTTCCAGGAGCTTTCAACCTTCTGTACATACACACATTAATACAAGCCTGCAATGATCACAATTAATATTGGTTAATGCACAAAATATAGTTAATAATGCTGAATATTTCCTTCAGCGCTCGGACTCTTCTGCAGCGTTCAAACTAAGGGGGATTCTTTAAGGGAAATCAACAACGTGAAAGAAAAAGTTCAGGTACACTGAAGAAAACCCCACTTCTTCTTACATTTTAACGAGCCAACTGAAACCCAAAGAAAACCAATGAGGCTCTGGTCACCAACAGGACATTAAATGCACACCTGACAGAACTCAAAGGAAAAGAACATAAAATACCCCTAAAAAGCTTGCTTTTATGTTTCCTAAATGAACTTAAAATATCCCTCCTAATGAAATACAAAATATCAACCAAAATTGTCCTAAATAGTCTTTTCATTACATCAAAGTCTAAAGCTGCACGTGTACTCCTCAGGTAACGAAAGTCTCCACACTCAGTGATCGCATAATCCATAGTGTTGGAAAAGAAAAATCAGTTCAAGAAGGAAAACGATTGATCATCAAAAGAAAAACTGTGGTATACCAGGCAAAATACAGATAAAAAAACCCTGAAACTTTCTCACCGGGTCCAGAGAGGAGGCGGAACATATTCAGGGATGTGGCTCCTTTTTTCTCCCCTGCGCGTCAATCAACAGGTTACTGGCAGCCCCGAAAGAAAGCAGCCGTCCCACACAAAAAAACTCAGCATATCTTCTTTTGCTTATTAGTGTTTTCTTTTATCACTTTTACTTTACTTCAACCATTCAATAGTCCAAGGCTTCTGGTCTGCGTCCATAATCCACATGCACCTTTTCCTCCCGGTCACTTCCCCCTTTTACCGGCACCACATCCTGCCTTAAATAAACTTTTGTTCACATTAAACTATTTTTCTTTTTCTTTACTGCACCCAGTGGCAATTGCTCTAAGACTGCAAGGGAAGCTCAGCTTCCCCTAAAATGTCCCCAAAAAAGTGTTGATATGTCCTGCTGTGTGTACATTTCATTGCCTAAATATGCACTAGAATACCTTCATCTTTTGTTCTGAATCAGCTACTTATCACAGGTAACTGGTGCCACTTCCTTCTCATTCATCCCCGCAGCGTCTGAGCGCTTTAACACAGTCGGACGCTGAGTGTCTTCAGACTTCAACAGTGTAGGGTAGAGTGGGTTGTTCCGCTGTGGAAACTGGACGCTCATTGGATAAACGCTGGGCTTTGTCCTGCCCATCGGACGCTCAGCGTCTCTGGGGGTCTATGAGGCAGTGGGCTGGCCTGGACGCTCAGCTTCTGCATGATGATTGGATGATCTTTCTGAGGCTGAATCCCTTTTTGACTGACAGTGAAATGAGCCAATCAGCGATCTTGAAGTAAAACTCTCTACCTGAGACTTTCTAACTTCTACATTCAGTTGTTCTGGACTGATCCGAAGGCTTTAACGATCCCCAACGAGTTTACCTTTCTTAAAAACGATGAGCGTTGTGTTTAAAGATTCACTCTCTTTTAGAATTTACGTTTAAATAAATGAACAAATTTATGATGTAGGCCAGAAAAAAAAATTGAGCTTCCCCTCCTTGACTGACCAGCAGCCGCCACTGACTGCACCCATACACCATCATAACATACAGGGAACTGCAACTGTGTGCACCTTTTTTTATTTACCTTAATTTTTTATCTAATTTTTACCAAGATGACACTGTCACAGTGTCATGGTATATACTGATAACAACTTCATACTTTACAAATACACTTTAAATTCATACATTGAGTCCAAAAAAATACCACATTTGGATTTACCACATCAATTTATGACCAGACCCCAGTCTTGTGTGCATGAAAGACTGGGGTCCTGGAACTGAGTAGGTCTGTCGAGCAATACTTCGTAGATGGAACAGTCGGTGAATGACACCAGTGTTGTCAACACAGTACATTGCAGTTCGGACATGTTTATACTGCACCCTCAGTCCTCTGGCTTGCAGAAGGGCCTTCATCATTCGTCACCCAGAATTAGGCTGTCTAGATTGTATCTCTCACACACTGATCCAACTTGTCATCCATCATAGTGCTGTAGAGTGCCCTTACAGAGAGATCAAACTTAGCCATTTGGCGGTACACTGTACGTCTGGACATCCTCAAAAGTTTAGCTATACATGGAACAGACAGATTAAGTTCCAGAAGTTTCTGAAGGTAGCCTAGGGATATGGTCATCTGTTTTTGTCCAGATGGTCCGTCCTCAAACTGCACAACTGCAATGTGTTGCTCTCTTTTCTCTTTTTCCAAACTGATGAGACTGTGAAGTTGTGTCAGTGCATCTAAAATAGCTGGAAAAACTGTTACTTGACTGGAAACAGCATTTAAAAACACAAGTTCTTGTGTGCAAGTGACCTCTAGGTCCAGAGGCATGTGTCCCAGAATATGCTCCAATCAAGAGCAAAATCTTTCTAAAAGATGATGTAGTTGTTGCTAGGAGAGAAAACAAAATAAATAAATTGGGAAGCACAGCTGTTAGTGCTGTTGCTTCACAGCAAGAAGGCTGCAAGTTTGAATCCCGGTTCGGGAAAAGTGTGCCTTCCTGTGTGGAGTTTGCATGTTCTCCCCGTGTATGTGTGGGTTCTCTCCGGGTACTCTGGCTTCTGCCCAACGTCCAAAAACATGCTCATCAGGTTAATTGGTGATTCTCAATTGCCCGTGTGTGTGTGTGTGTGTGTGTGTGTGTGTGTGTGTGTGTGTGTGTGTGTGTGTGTGTGTGTGTGTGTCAAAGGTTGTCTGTCTCTGTGTGTCAGCCCTGTGATTGACTGGTGACCAGTCCAGGGTGTATCCAGCCTCTTGCCCTAAGCCAACTGGGATAGGCTCCAGACACCCGTGACCCTGAATAGGATAAGCAGTTTTGAAGATGAGTAAGTGGTTGAATTTGTAGTGATAACTGCTTCAGATACTTGAACAGTTGAAAATCAGATGGTTATTAAAAATTATTACACAATAACTTCTGCCACCATCTGATCCTCCCTCTCTTCATTGATAACCCACCTATTTTCATTCTAGCAGGTAGCTGCCTGAAATGAGGTGTACTTTCTCATGTGCATCCACCCCAACGTATATATAAACATGAATATTAGGCTGTGTGAAAACAATAACTACTGAGAAGAAAACAGTCAAGTGAAAGCTAAGAGATCCTAACATTACAATAATTCCAGTGATCATACTGGCCACAGTGGGCTACTTCAGCTGTTTAAGAAGCGCAGTACAAGGGATAAATATTTTGACTAGGTTCCCTGTTAAAAATTTGGAGGCTTGAAAAAGCATCAAACACACAGGCCTATATTTGGGAAAAGCCACAGACTAAGAGAACCAAAGTTTTGATGTATACAACATGTTTATTTAAGACAAACCAGAAAGTTATGTCAGAAAACAGACAGACAAATCAAAACCAATCACTTTTGTCTTACAAAATTTTCCTGTTATGTGGCCCAAATAAAACACAAATCTGTATTTACTCTTTACAGCAGACACATCCTGACAGCTGAGAATATTTTCAGGAATTGTTCCTCCCCTATTATACAGTGCTGCTTGAAAGTTTGTGAACCCCTTGAACAGTTTAAATGTTTCTGTTGTTTTGAAATGATTTTCTTTTTATAAATGAAATGTCAGATTTATGTTTATCAATTGTATATACTTTTTTTCAGAAGAACTGCATAAAACATAGAATTGGTGTATATGCAAAAGTAAGTGAACCCCCAGCTGCATTGGTCGTCATGCAGGTAAAGGACTCAGGTGAAACACATTTGGGTGCTTAATTAATCAATTAAGCAGACCAATGGTATGAGACATCCTTGGGAAAGGGTCTGACCAGCTCTAATTAAAAGAGAAGAAACCATCCAAACCACTTCAGGTCCATACAGATCAACAATGCCAAGAGGGAAGGAGATATCTGATGACATAAGGAAGAGGGTAGTGACAGCCCATCAGTCTGGTGAAGGATATAAGACCATTTCCAAAAGATTCCAGCTCCATCCATCCACTGTAAGACAAATCATCTACAAATGGAAGGCCTTCAACATTATAGCAATTCTGCCTAGAAGTGGACGACTGTCAAAAATATCACCCAGAAGCACCAGAAAAATAATAAATCAGGTAGAAGCCAACCCACATATCACCTCCAGAGAGTTGCAGACCTTCCTGTTAGCATCTGGGACAATTGGGCATGTGTCTACAATCAGAAGAAAACTGAATAGCCATGCCATTCATGGGAGGGTTGCCAGAAGGAAGCCTCTGCTCTCAAAAAACAAAAAACAAAAAACAAAAAACCCAAAGCTGCCCGTTTCAACTTTGCCAGAGAGCACTTGGACAAACCTGAGGCCTTCTGGAAGTCCATCTCTGGACAGATGAGTCCAAAGTAGAATTATTTGGTCATAATCAAAACCAACATGTTTGGAGGAAATCCAACACTGCATTTCAAGAGAAGAACCTCCTCCCAACAGTGAAGCATAGGGGTGGAAATGTAAAGGTCTGGGGCTGTTTTTCTTCTTCTGGACCTGGACGACTCCACATTAACCAGGGAGCCATGAATTCTCAGGCTGATCAAGAGAGGTGAAGCACAGATGAGTGAAGCGAGGTGAGAAGAGAGCTTTTATATAAGAAATAGTCAATCAGAAAAAAAGTGGATTTATTATTTATGCAAGAGACACACAGTGACAACAGCATTGAGGTGGACTGGTGCAGAGAGTGGAGAGAAGAAGTGATCTTAAGTCCCAATACCAAATAAAGTGCAGGGCTGGATTTTCTGTTCTCCAGAGCCTTTACCCCGCAGTCCACAGAGATGCTACACATCATCCAAGGAAGATGCCTTTTAGTATGAGCTGTTTTTGATCATTTTAATGTTGTTTTTATTAATATTTATGCTCCAAACCAGAGAGAAAACGTTTCTTTGAAATGTTTCAGATAAATTAAAGAATTGTGGGTCTTTTGATTATGTTGTTTCAGGTGGGGATTTTAATTATACAGAAAACACAGTTCTATATCATGATCACACAGAGCCACATCTAGTGACCCAACAAGCGCTGAGGCAGCTGATCTCAACTCATGGCCTGGTGGATGTATGGAGAAGGATGCATGCTAGCTCCAGGCAGTTCAAGTGGTCCCACATAAATGAAAATAGAATATCTTTAGCTCGTCTTGACCATTTTTATTGTTTGAAGCATCATTTTAGTATTTTTAAAAAATGTAAGATTATACCAGTGGGTTATTGATCACTCTTTGTTTTTATGTAGTGGTTTTATACAAAACATTTTACCTAAAAGTGTCTACTGGCATTTTAATTCGGCTTTGACTATGGATCAAAGTTTTAGAAGGGCACTTATTTATTTTTGGACTGTTTTTAGACAGAGGAAAAATGATTTTACCTGTCTTAGACAGCGTTGGGACCATGAGAAGCTGCAAATTAAACTGTTATGTCAGCAGCACACTTTTAATGTTACTCGTGACATCACCAGGTCGATCAGTGATCTGGAGACTGATGTGGTGGAACTAGAACAGCCGAGTGAGTCCACAGGAAATCAAGGATATATTGAAAGCCTCAAGTTTAAATAGATGGCTTTAGAGAGAGAATAGAGAAGCCAACCTGCTGGATACTAAAGTACAAGGTGCACTTGTCAGGTCCTGATTTCAAACCATCACAGAGATGGATGCTTCCTCTAATCAGACATAGGGCAGGAACTGAGCGAGCCATGCCAGATCAGTAAGAGAGCAGTGGAGTTTTCTTCCTTGCTGTATACAAGTGAATATGAGGAGAATGAGGAGCTCTTGGAGGAGTTCTACAGTGGACTGCCTCAGGTCTCTGAAGAGACCGACTCACAGTTGGAGTGTCCTCTGAATCTGATGGTCTTACCATTGAGTTTTATAAAGCATACTGGGACATCTTTGCAAACGACTTGTTAGATGTATTCACTGAATATCTGGCCGCTGGTTCTCTGCGTCTTTCTGCCATAGAGCAGTTATTACCCTCCTGCCAAAAAAGGGAACCTGCAGGAGATAAAACAGTGGTGTCCCTCCTCTGCACTGATTACAAAATCCTCTCCAAAGCTCTGGCCACTCGGCTAAAAGAAGCTATGGAGCAGGTCATCTATCAGGACCAGACATATTGTGTACCTGGCAGGTCCATGGTAGATAATATCTACCTCTTTCAGGATGTTTTGGAAGTCTCCAGTGCATTGGACTTCAATATTGGATTGACCGCATTAGATCAGGAAAGTCAATTGACCGCATTGAACACTGCTTCCTCTGGCACATGATGAGGAGGTTTGGGTTCAGTTCTGGTCTCATTGCCAAGATCCAGGTGCTGCACATGGACATTGAGAGTGTGCTGAAGGTCAAGGGCAGCCTGTGTGCTGCTTTTAGGGTGCATAGAGGTGTCAGACAGGGCTGTGCTCTGTCAGGAATGCTCTATGTGATCTTCCTGGATGAAACCCCTTCTCCAGTAAACACGCTCAAGTGTTCACAGTATGGTTTTATCTGGTAATGTAACATTATCTGCATATGCTGCTGATGAAGCGGTTTGAATAAAAAGCCAGCAAGATGAAGACACATTAGTTGACATCACAAGTTTTTCTTCAGTCTCTACTGCCAGAGTTAACTGAGGCAAATGTGAAGCTGTTGCTGTTGGTGAATGCACTGGAGGTCTCAGAGTTTATGCTGGGAAAGAGATGGGTCCAGATACTTGGGTATCTTTTAAGGAAAGGAAAACATTACAAAAAAAGAACTGGGAAAAACATGATGGAGAAAGTAGAGAGCAAGTTCAAAAAAAGTGGAAATGGCTACACAAGCAAATGTCTTAATGGGGGAGGGTGCCAGTTTTAAATAACCTGGTAGCCTCATTGCTTTGGCACCGTTTGCCCTGTTTGGATCCACCATCAGGCTTCTTGGCTCAAAATTGTTGATTTATTTTGGAATGTCTTTCCTTGGGTACGACAGTCTGTATTGTTTTTATCCAGAGAGGAGGGGGACCAGGGCCTTGTCCACCTGGTCAGTATAGCTGCCACCTTTGGAATACAGTTTGTACAGAGATAACTTACAGGACCTTCAGACTTAGTGTGGAGGGTGTGGCCAGCTACATCTTCAGGCATGTGAATAACCTGAGGCTGGAGACTGCTTTGTTTCTGACTGATTTTAATTTTTTAAAGCTAAATGGGTTACCGAAGTCTTATCACATGCGTTAAGTTTTTAAAACATGCGCTCTGTTTGATTTCAAAAGAAAACAGAAATGTAACTTTCTGCATTGGTTGTTAATGGAACCTTTAATTTATGGCGCCAGACTGGGTGTGTCTTGCAGCTCTCTTCCAGGGCAGATGGGGGTGCTGAGTGGCTCAAAGACGGTGTACTTGAAGCAATTGGTAGATGTTGCAGGACTAGACTTCACAGATGTGAATGCTGTGAGTTCCCTGCTGCAGGTGTGCTCCGCTTGGCTGGTTAAGAGAAGCCTGAAGCTCTGGAGGGAGAAGCTGTCAGCAAAAGAAAAACACCTCCTTAGGCAGTACAGCAAGGGAGGAGCTCAGCCTGACCCCACAGATCACTTCCCCAACCTCACCTTGTGCCCCAAAACCTTTGAACTCAATGACCCTCTCCTAAATTTTAATGAAAGGTTGACACTCCACAGCCAAGACAAGAAAGCACTTTAGATAAGCTGTGTAAAAATGATTCAGAAGAAGAAGCTGTGTGACAGACTGTCATGTGTGTGGACTAACAGACTGGCAGGACAAACACCACAATGTCGAAGTTTGTAAGCCTCCCTTAAAAAAGCCAGCTGGTGACCCCCAGTGCAGGGTTTTGCATGGTGCAATTGCGACAAACATGTTTTTATTTGTCATTAACCCCACTGTTTCAATTGAGTGTCCTTTTAGTGGTTTGTCCGAGAATGTTTTTCATGTTTTTACAGAGTGCAAGACTTTTTTAAGTGAGGTTTTTAATCTTTTTAACATTGGTTTCTCAAGCCCTATTTTTATCTGTGGCATAAAGTATTACAAAAAGAATATATTTCAGTTCCAACTTTTTAATTGGTGAACCCAAAATGACAATCTACCTCACTTGGAGGGACAAGCTGCAAGCTGGACCTGGGTTAGACCCTGTGGCCTTGTAGAAGTGCAACATTTAAGCCAGACTGAGGCAGTTTTGCTTCCACGGGGCCATGGGAAATCAAATAAAGATACATTTCTACAGCTGTGGGGCCTTCAAGGCATTCTATGCAATGTTTCTGATGGAAATCTAATCCTAAACAAATTTCCATGTTGATTTCACATGAATTACTATTGAATATTTCATGTCTGTTTGATTTCACTGTAAATAAAGTGTGTGTTAAAAATCAAAATCTTCTACGGATGAGAGAAGTGTGAGAAGACAGCGGCAGAGAGAGGAGTTTTAGTCTGTGATTTTTTTTCTTTTTTTTTGTATTTAAGGCCTGAGCCCACCTACCACAGGCGCGGCAAAGGTCATATAGAAACCTTAATGATTGTCAGGGCCCAAGTCTGCCAACCGCAGGTGAAGCGAAGGCCCTCTTGAAACCTTAGTAATTATCAGGGCCCAAGTCTGCCAACCGCAGGTGCAGCGAAGGCCCTCTTGAAACCTTAGTGATTATTAGGGCCCGAGCTCTCCAACCGCAGGTGCGGTGAAGGCCATCTTGAAACCCTTGTGATTATTATTATTTTTCTTTCTTCCCCCCACTTTTTAATCTCAAATTGCATGCCTTCTGCTTGAGAAAAATACAAACGCACCAGCCTCAAAATTCAGTCATGCCTGAAAATTTATGAAACCAGTGTTTGCGTGAAAATACGCACTCCGCAGTGCCCACTACTGGGTTTAAACTGCAGCCCCTCGGGCTACTTTGAGCTATGGGCCTAAAATTTGGTGTACATGATTTTTATGACAAGAGCTTCAAAAAAGTCTCTTACAACCATGGTGAACTCCAAACAAAAAGTTTGGAAATTGGAGTTAAACGTCCAACATTTGCAATTTTTAGGGTATGCATTTGATGGAACTCGTCCCACAATTTTCTTCTGATTTTCTTCAAATTTCTTTGGTGTATATTAGACGCACTGACAATTAAAAAGTATTAAAGGAATTTTTATGTTTCTCAATGGACCTGGCCAGGAGAGCTCACCAAAGTTGTCAATTTTTTCTGAAAAATTGAAACCTTGATTGATTGCTTGTACAATGCTGGATCCGGACCAAAATGCACACACATGTTCAGTGTCACAGCCTGAATGCATCCATATGCTTTTTTCTAGGGGTGGGCAATATGACCTAAAATTCATATCACAGTATTTTTCCTTCATTTTGTGATAACAGTATTATATCACGGTATTCAAGCTGGAAATGTGGTAGTCCTTTTTTAAAACATGATTTTAACTCTGTTTGTTCTGTGTTGTAAGTGTACACATCCTAGCAGCTAGAAAATGTCTTCTAAGGTGTTCAAAAAAGGCCTTGGCCACTGTGCTTTTGGAAGAGTAGATTACCCCATTTCAAGGTGAAAGCTGACTTTTCTAGTAAGCAAACTGGTTCTGAGGAACGAAGAATATTTATAGAAAAAAAATGCTTTTTTTGCATTTTATTTTTGTTCCACAAAACAAACATAATGGTTTCTTTTTAACTTCCAACACCACCATCTTTGCCATCAGCCACTGCCAGGGTCAACTTGCATGGCTGTTAACTTTTCACCATGTTAGTATTGGAGGTATACTTTTGAATGCAAGAAAGGTACTTAAAATTAAAGCTGTGTACATGCAGCAGTATTATCTCTAGCTATCTTCCATGTGATTATTGCCCAGTTGTGGTGTAAAACGTGATAGCACAAATACACAAACACACCTGATGGCTCCTAAATGAAATAATTAAGATTTAAAAAGGTACTACATACAAAAGGTAGAGCTCTGCTAGACACTTTTGGCTGAAATATTTCTGCCTTGGCAGCTGGTATCTAGGGTCCAAGACGGACCAAGTTCTTGAATCCATCCCTTTGCACTGTCTGGATCTACCAGTCTCCTCCTCTGGTTCAGAAACTTTGCTCATTTTGTTGCTGTGAAAACTGTCCCCTGTTAGCGGTGTTTTGGCTTCCTGTTACTTAGCTTTCTACACGCAGGTAGATGTTTACTTTACTTTCTCTAATAACTCACGTCCGCGACTCGGCGTCACCGCTCTTAAAGGTGTATGCGCGTTCATCTGCAGCAAAGCAAAAACACGATCTCTTATTACGTTGGGAGAAATAAAGGCTCCACATACATGCGCCTGGCCCGAAGTATGTGTAACAATGCTTTTACTGCAGTAATTACGGTATTGCAAAATCCATTTTGTGGCAACATATGATACCGGTTAAGGTGATGACACCGGTATACCACCCACCTCTACTTTTTTCACTCTAAACTACTGGCACAGTGACATTGACATTTTCTTTTCAATTGTGCTCAGAAAGGTCTTTCTGCCCTTCATTACCCATCACTGACCAGGTCATGTCCTCGACTTCATCTGTGTAAAAATGCCATTAGACATGAAACCTCAGCTCCTTACTCACTCCATCAGAATGGGACAGCTGAGAGGAGTTGGAGAACTTTGCTCAAAATGGCAAGATGCTTGTTAACTGAGAATAGCCTACCAAGTGTTGTGGACATACACAGTCCAGACTGCTGCTGCTATCCGCAATAGGTGTTATAATAGGCTTTTAGGACAAACTCCATATTACATGCTGACAGGAAAGAAGCCTGATCTGTCAAGGATGAAAATATATGGGTCAGTGTGCTATGCATACAAACAGAATGAAAAAAGTGGGACTTAAGATGTAAAAAACGGAAAAGGAAAAGTTGTCAAAAACTGGTTGCTGGAGTTTTTCCACAATGACTGTCACTGAATGCCAACCTCAGACAAATCAATTAATGGATGAATGTGTTTTGCGTAGGGAGAGTATGAAACCCACCTACCAAAAACTGAGATGACAAAGTCAGTCCCAGGAAACACAAGAAAAAGAGTGTCCCAAGCACCAAAATAGGTGAAAGAGAAAGTGGTGAGAGTAGAAGTTATCCAAAGAGGGAGAAACGACCTCCCCAGTATTTAAAAGACTATGAGTGTGGGATAAAATGTGATGATGACTATGGATTGGGATTGATTATAATGAAATCTTTTCTCCAACTGCAGATATGACATCTGTACATAGCTTAATGCAGGTTGCAGCTCAATGTAGTTTGGAACTGCATCAAATGGATGTAAAAACTGCATATTTACATGCTCCTATTGACTGTGAACTATATGTGGAACAGCCAGAAGGATTTTAAGTTAATTTAGAAACAGGTGAAAAGCTTGTCTAACAAATCACTTTGTGGTTTGTAACAGTCAGGATGAAAAATTGGAATAAAATGCTGCACGATTTCCTGAGCCAAAATGATTTTATTCAAAATCCAGCTGACCATTGTGTTTACAAACTGGAAGTGAGAAAATCATATTAATAATCTGGGTTGATGATCTTATTGTTGCAGCGAATGATAGTCAAACGCTCAAAAGTGTGAAAGAACTGTTGGGAGAAAAATTTAAAATGAAAGATGTTGGTAAACTCACTACTTGGGTATTGACTTTGAACAAGAAGGATGTGAAATAAAAATGAACCAGAAAAGGTACATTACAAAGATTTTGGAGAGATTTGACATGACTCACTGCAAACCAAGATCAACTCCATGTGAAAACAAACTGAAATTTGAAGGTGAAGGTGAGCCTGTTAATCAAAAGAGGTGTCGAGAAGTGGTTGGCAGTTTGATCTATGTATTGACATGTAGTAGGCCAGATCTAGGTTTCATTGTCAGTAAGCTGTTACAACACTTATCTGAACCAAAAGAACAACATTGGGTAGTAGAACAACACGTGTTGTGATACTTAACTGTGAACCAGGAATTGTGTTACAAGCAAAATGATGTGAATCTTAAACTTTAGTGACGCTGACTGGGCAGCAGATCAAAATGACAGGCGAAGTACAATGGGTTACTGTTTTAGTTTGTCTGAAACTGGCCCTGTTATCTCTTGGAAGTCTAAGAAACAATCCACAGTTGCTCTATCTACATGGCTTTGGCAGCTACTACACAGGAAAGCCTGTATCTTGTTCAGTGACTGAGTGGAATGGACAATGGATGTGTGTACACCAGTGACAATTCATGAGGACATTTAAGGAGCCATTGTTTTGTCTAAGAATCCTGTATGTCATCAAAGGTGTAAACATGTTGATATCAAGTATCATTTTCTTCGATCTGCACTTGATGATGAAAAAGTAACTATTGAATATTGTCTAACAGCAGACATGGTTGCAGACATTTTGACTAAACCTGTAACTAAAGCCATGCTTGACAGATTTGTATGTTTTATTTTTGGTGTGAAGGGTTAAACATGAAAAAAAGGAACACTGTTCTGTGTAAATGTATGAAAACTGTATTTTATTAGTCAGCCTAAGAGCAAGTGTGGTTCTTGAATGTGCTCTTCCACTGATTTGTGTCTATGGGGCGTGGTAAATGTTTCAGGTGTTGCAAATTAATAAGTGACCACTTGCCCCTGTCCTATGTGTGTGTGCATGCCGGTGAAACTGATGGCTGCATGTATTCCCTTTTCTCCATCATGTTACAGCCAGCGTTCTAGCCCTTTTAATGATGGTAACTTGAACAACTGCACACATTGACGATTAAATTTATCAGAGAGCAGAAGTTTCCAAAGTTGACGATTTTTACCAAAAAATGAAAACATTAATCGCAACGTTAAGGGTTGGATCTGGACCTTTCTTTCTTTCTTTCTTTCTTTCTTTCTTTCTTTATTTCTTATGCCATTTTAACCCCAAATTGTTTGCTTTCCGCCTGAGATAAAAGGGAACACACCTAGCCACAAAATTCAGTCATGGCGAAAAATTTATGAATCCAGTGTTTGCGTTCTGATACATGTTCCACAGCGCCCCCCAGTACTAGACACATTGATGATTAAAAGTTTTTAAGGGATTTTTTTTGTGGCCCCTTCATTTAACCTTCAATCTGATTCAAATTTCTCACACATGTTCAAAGTCAACCTCCCAACACACCAAAATGCTCCATATGCATTTTGGACTACTGCAATAGTGCCATCCTCTGGAAATACAGAAATGGTCACAGTTCCTCTCTGGACTCATTTACACATGTGCATATGTATACTGCTGCACATACAGCAGCAGCAACATGCCCTGACTGGCGCACATAGGCGAGGGCCTGCTTATTACCGCTTTTTCATGGTGTAGATTTATTTGTTTATTGTGAGTTTTTGTTTTTTTGGTGCAAGGGTGGAGGGTTTTATTTATTTTTTTAACTGGCCAAGTCGGCATGGTGTGCCATGGCAGCCAGTGTAGATTTCTCCCGGCTGTCAAGGAAGCATGGGGTGAAGGTGGGAGCAGGGAGCAGTGTGGAGGACGTTACTTTGGCTGTTGGGGAGCTGATCGAGCATGGGGCAATTGTCATTATCGTGGAAAAGGTGCAGCAGGTCCACAACTGGTGGAGACCGGGATCATTGTGAATGGGCTCTTTGTTCAGCTGCTGCCACTGACGTAGCCTGCAGTGAAAAATACTATTTCAAATTTTCGGCCTTTTATAAGTGTGGCAGCACAAGGGTGTTGACAACGCCACCCTGGGAGTTTCACCCAGGGAAATATTAGAAATAATCTTCAATTGACCAAAGGGGATTACCCACCAAGTTCGGTATGTTGTACGAGTACACTTATATCGTTGTACAGAGGAGCTCGAGACAGGCAGTTCACAATAAAACAATCATTCTTTATTATTATTTGAGTAAAATTATTCGTTAAAATTAGAAAAACCAAAACAAGTCACAATCATCCATAAAAGGGGAGGAATAAAGGGAATGTGGCTGAGGCTCACCAGGTGCGATGGGTCGAGGAGGGGGATCCCAGTGAGAGAAATCAAATTGAAAACACCCCAGGCATACGTGAAGAACCTACACACACACTCTCGTGAAATAACTCAAAATAGAACACACAGCACACGAAAAAGATGAGAGGAAACCGCCACCGATCACCAGCGCCACCACCAGGCTCAGCCACTGAAAAAAAAAACAACAAAAAGAAATGTTAATGAAACTGAAAACAAACAATAACAAAATCATACATAACCAAAGCAATATAATTGGCAGCAACTGAAAAATAAGAATAAATGACTTATCAACAAAAGATACTCAAGCTGCCCCAAAACAACTAAATCAAAATAACTTCAATAACTCAACTAGTAAGTCAGATAAATCAAATGAACACAATACTAATGGCAAAACACAAAAAGCCAAAATAACTGCCACATAAAGGTAAAGGTGAACAAAAGAATAAACAATGCAAAACAAGAAAGAAAAACAATCAAAGCAAAGAAATTAACCCCCCAGAGTCCATTCATTCCAACTCAGAAAAAAATGAGAATAAAACAGTTCAGTTCGGGCTGCCGCTGCGGAAGAGAGCAGCATGCAGCAGCGCCACCTGTAGAAAGGACCACCAGCCCCAGCTCACAGTACGGGGTCGGCGCGGCTCACTCCGCGAGCAGACAGAGCAAACTCAAACAGCCCAAGCACCGTTCAGCTTAAGCAGCCCTGCTGAGAGACAAGGCTCGCGTAGGCTGGGTAGCGGATAGCAGGGACAGGTGGGCATGCAAACATGCAGGCGGCGGACAGACAGGCAGACAGTCAGGCGGAGAAGGCCACCCACAAACCATAAACATGCACGAAACAGCGGCGAGGCAAACCAGCAGCGCAGCAGCGCAGCAAAACAGCAGTGGATTCTCGTCCCTCCTACCACAAATAGGCTATCACGTTGGCCTAACAAATAATAAAAAAGGCTATTTTAATGAGAGCTTCACGATTACATTAATGAATGAATCGAGTGCCGTGTGGCGTACATACCAATCAGGCGCGTCGTTGCGCAACAGAGGGAGAGGCGTGCGTCCTGCTCCTAAGGCTCAGAGCTGCAACAGCAGAGGATACCAACAATGGAGCATGCTAACAACCATGCAACGCGTGATTAAAACAGATGCCGCAAACCTACCTGCATCGGTGACCACCAGGAAGTGAGGCAAGCGGGACAGAGCGGAGCCGCCCACCGAAGAGCAAGAGGGGGCAGAATCATCTCTGCCTCCCTTTTATAGAGTGCCCCCAGGTGGCGATAGGCCAGCATTACTCCTAATGAGGAGCAGCAGGGCTCATCCTGCTACATTCTACCCCCGCTAATTGCATCGTCGCCCCGACGATGGACCATTTATAACCATTTACAACACCTAGTCCCATGGTCTAAAAATGACAGAAACTGCATTGGAGACTAGACCAGGAGAGTTTTGCACCACAGGTCCCAGGGCCCCTGCAGATCTGGGGAGGTGATGGACGTTGGAATGCTGACCAGCAGTTGACCTTGCTGTTCGTCGTCTTCCACCCTCACTGGCATCAAGATTGGTTGTGGGTACCACAACCAAATGGGCTTGTGGTGGTTGGGGCCCAACGGCAGATGCTGCTGAGGGGCCCGACTCCACAGGGACTGGGTCAGGGAGTGGCAGCGGCAACAAAAGGTTTCTTTGAGTCACCGCAACCGGCTGTGTACTGGTCGCAGCAGGACCCTCCTGTCTCCAAACCAACAAGTCCCCATCACAAGAAAACTCATCCTCGGACTGTGATTGGTCAGTAGGAGATGGGACAGAAGCAGTGACATTACCTGGAGGACTGGCACCAGCCACAGCTCTCAGCAAAGTCCGATGTACCCGTTTGACTTTGCTAAGGTCATCCGCAGGTGCCACGGTGTACACAGAGCCTCCTTCTTTGGGGGCTTTTACCACCGTGTACACAACTGAACCCCAAAGATCTTGGATCTTATGACGCCCCCTTACGCTAAAATCTCGCAGCAACACTGACTGGCCCTCAACAAATTGAACACCCCGGACATGCTGGTCATGATTCCGTTTCCGGCGCGCTGCTGCAACTCTCAGCCTCTCTTGGGCACCCTCAAAAGCCATGTGCAGCCGGGTCTGGTGCTCCTGAATCCACTCATGGACACCACCACCAACAGGATCTGGAACTCTACCCAGCAGAAAGTCAACAGGGAGCCTCGGTTCCTGCCCAAACATGAGGAAAAATGGGGACTCACCAGTTGCCTGATGGGGGGTGGTGTTGTACGCATAGAGTACCTGTGGCAAGCAGGAGCTCCAGTCCCGCTTCCGGGAAACTGGCAGAGTGCGCAGCAGATTGTGAAGGGTCCGATTGAAGCGTTCACACTGACCATTACCTGCTGGATGATAAGGAGTGGTGCGAGACTTCTCAATGCTGTAGAGGCCACAGAGCTGCTGAATTAGGGAGCTCTCAAAATTCCGGCCCTGATCGGAATGGATGCGAGCTGGAACACCAAACTTGGAAAACCATTCTGTGACCAGAACCTGAGCCACAGTGGAAGCTCTTTGGTCACGGGTAGCAAAAGCCAGCGTGTACTTGCTAAAGACATCAGTCATCACAAGAACATTTTCCAACCCGTTATGGGTGGGTTCCAGCATGGTATAATCAATGGCCAGGATCTCATTGGGCCTAGAAGCTAACAAATGTCCCATGTAGCTTCGAGCCTCTGGTTGGTTGTCCTTGGCCACTTGGCACCTCTCACAAGTCTGGCACCACCGTGCCACGTCTGAAGAAATGCCTGGCCAATAACAGCGCTGCCTAAGCAGCTCTAAGGTTCTCTCAACACCTTGATGACCATGTCTCTGGTGAACCTCCGTTAACACCTGCTCCTTCAGGGCAGCAGGCAAAAGCAACTGCAACACAGTTTCAGCACCGTCCGGGCGTAAAACCTGTCGATAAAGAATTCCATCCCTCTCAACTAACCTGTCCCACTGCCTGAGCAGAGCCAAAGCAGGTCGAGACATCTGCTTGCGCTCATCGTAGTTGGGACGTCGCTTCTGGCTCCAGAACACCAAAAGTTCCCTGAGGAGAGGGTCAGCTCGCTGGAGTGCCCCCATGTCTGATGGCGTCTGAAAGGGCAGAGCAAAAACAGCTTTCTGGGTTGCGTTAGCCTTTGGCACTGCCAGGGCTTGTTGCAAAGGCTTAGGGAGTGACGTGCCAGGTAACATGGCTTCCATGTCCGGGACACCAGGAGAATGCTGGCGAGACAAAGCATCAGCATTTTGATTACTTCTACCAGAGCGATACCTGATCTCAAAATCAAATGAGGCAAGCTGGGCAGCCCAACGTTGCTCCATAGCTCCCAGCTTGGCAGATGACAAATGACTCAATGGATTGTTGTCTGTAAAGACAACACATTTGTGCCCCAACAGATACTCCCTGAATTTTTCAGTCATGGCCCACTTAAGGGCCAGAAACTCCAACTTCATGGAGCTGTAATTAGCCATGTTTCGCTCAGTGGGCCTTAAGCCTCTGCTGGCATAGGCTATCGGCCGTACTCTTCCACCCTGCTCCTGAGAAAGGACTGCACCCAGGCCACCATGACTCGCATCAACCTCCAGAATGAATGGAAGGGAGAAATCGGCATAAGCCAACACAGGTGCGGAGGTTAGCTTAGTCTTTAGTGTCTCAAAGCTCCTGTGACACTCTTCAGTCCAGCCCTCAGCTATAACACACTTTGACCTTTTAGACTTAGCTCCTCCTAGCTCAGCCACCAGCCTATGTAAGGGGGCAGCCAGCTTGGCGAAACCCTCCACGAACCGGCGGTAATAACTAGCAAAGCCAAGGAATGACCGCAGTTCTGAAATGGTAGTGGGAGGCTTCCAGCTGGCTACCACCTCCACCTTACTGGGATCTGTGGAGACACCCTGGTCCGAAATTACATGACCCAGATAACTCACTTCTCTTTGAAAGAAAGAACACTTGGCCAATTTAGCCTTCAGGCCCTCAGTCTGCAGCCTCCCAAGCACTACCTCCAACCTCTCCAGATGTTGTTCAACTGTGGAAGAGAAAATCACGATGTCATCAAGATACAACAACAGAGATTGGCACTGCTGATCGCCAAAAATCCGCTGCATCAACCTCTGGAAAGTGCTGGGAGCATTGCAGAGGCCGAAGGGCATACGGTTCCATTCAAAGAGACCAAATGGGGTGCAAAATGCTGTTTTGTGACGGTCTGCCTCAGTCACTGAGACCTGGTTGTACCCACTGGCCAGGTCCATGGTGGAAAACCAGCGGGCACCTGTCAGGGCATCAAGGGACTCCTCTATGCGAGGAAGAGGAAAAGCATCTTTCCTCGTCTTGTTGTTAAGGTGCCTGTAATCTACGCACAGGCGCAGACTGCCATCTTTCTTTTTGACAAGAACAATTGGGGAAGCATAAGGACTGCTACTTTCCCGAATCACCTGTGTTTCCAGGAGTTTGTTAATGTGCTCCTTGACAACCTCATACTCTGATGGCGGGATACGCCTATAGCGTTGTCTGACTGGGACGTCATCCAGGAGTGGGATGTCATGGGTGATCAAATTTGTGCAACCCAAATCGCCATCATGGGCGGAAAAGACAGGAGTGTACCTGTTTAAGAGAGCCCTCACCCTCCCCTGCTCTTCAGCAGGCAGGGAGGACAAATCCATGGACCCAATCTGATCTGGAACAGAATCAACAACCGACTGTGATGCCATGGTGGCCACCACAGATGGTACCTCAGTGACACCAGCAGGAAGACTGACAACGTTAACATCATGCAAAGTACCTATCACTGTGCGGGGATAGAGCAACACATCAGACGAACCCACGTTCACAATGGGAATGTAGGCGGTGCCCCTTTCAACCCGAACCAGTGCAGGAGAGGCCAGCAATCCTGCAGGAAGACCTGAGCTCACAGGCTCAAACAACACTGTGCAGCCAGAATACTGCTCTGAGCAGGTGACGGGGACAATTTTAATTACCCCGCCAAAGACACGACAAGCTTTGCTGCCACGCACCTTCACCTTACCAGAAACCTGAGGGGTCTGCCCAGTGGCCTGTTGGCACTTCTGCAGGGCCTGAACAACAACCTCTGGGGCCCCAGACACAGAGGGCAAGTCAAACAGAGCCAAACCATGCTGTCCAAAGAGCTCCTGGTAGCATCTTCGAATTACATTCATCCCCAGGACACCAGGGGCATGGGAAGAGACACCATTAGGGGGATCCTTAACAACCAAAACACCACACTTGGCCATCGCTTTGCCACAAAGCTCAATGTCAAGCTCCAGGTACCCAATGTAAGGAATGGCCAATCCATTGGCTGCTCTGAGCTGTAGCCAATGGCAGGACCGAAGTTTTTCTGGTCCCAACGGCTCAAAATGCTGGAGGAAAAAGCTCTCCGTGACTGTAGACACCATGGAACCAGTATCAATTAAACAGGGAACCTTAACACCTTCCATACTCACATCCAAATGAGGACAAGCTGACATGAGCTTAGAAGACTCGTCCATGTCAGCTACCCCTGAGCCAGTGGCTGCACCCCCCGAACTGTGGCTCTGCAACTCGGCGGGTGCTAGTTTTCCGACGGCTGACTACCTTGAGGCTGCCTGCTCGACCGAAAAGGAACGGACGATCGAGCACGAGGGGCAGCCCGTACACCCTCACACTCCCTGGCAAAATGACCAGGCTGCTGACATCTTCTACAGATGATGGGGCCACGATGAGAGGGGCGACTATGCTGGGGAGCATTCTGCAACTGAAGGAGGCTCTGAGTAAGCTGATTCAGCTGCTCTTGTTGAAGTTTGAGCATCTCCCGCATCTCACTCAACTCGGATGCTGGAGTTGGATCTGCAACCACCTGAGGACCACCCCTGACTCCATACTGCAACCCAAGAACCAACGGGACAGAGTGACTCCTACTCCTCAAGCCTCCCGGCAAACCCTCACGCTCCCACCTGATTGCCTCACCTCTAACCTCCAGCAGATCAGCGGCAGGCTGTCTGCGCACAAACTGCTTCAACTCACGACGCAGTGCACCGTCGATAACATGCTCCACAAATTGGTCGCGCAACAGGACCTCAGCATTGTGCATGTGGCCTGGCGCAGCTTGCTCTACTGCTGCCATCAGACTCCTTAAAGCAAGAGAAAACTCTAAAAGGGTCTCTCCTTCTTGCTGACGTCGCGAGAAGAAGGCCTCTTGCAAAGCTACATAGGAGTCAGTACAACCATACAGCTCTTGTAGCACAGCAATAATTCTGTCTGGATCTTCCCTCACAGCCCTAGAGCGATATTTTAGCTCTTCACGAGCCTCTCCCTCCAGGTGATCAAACAAGAAAAACGCCTGATCAGATGCAGCCAGATGACGCGCTCTCATACAGGCCTGTACCTCTTCTAGCCACTCATTTAGCCCTATGCCTGACTTTCCCCGGAAAACAGGGCATTTTCTATCTCGTGGCACGAACACAAGTCTCTCCACTGAAGGAGCACTAGCAGCGGAGGAAGCTGAAGGGGGCACTGCAGAGGTAGAGGGCGCAGCGCTAGAACCAGGCACGGCCGCAGCCTGTTCCCGCCGCAGCTTCTCATTATCTGCCCTTAACTGCAAAACTAAATCCCTCAACTCCTGAAGCTCTTCCTCCATTGCTGCACCTTAGCTTACAAATGGGAGACGAGTAAAACTGGACAACAAAGTGGACTAGGCACTACAATACTTACTACAGGACACCACGAAACCCACTGCTGTTTTGCTTGACAGGACCACAAGGAGCCCACTGCTGCTTTGCCTCTGTAAAGAAAAGAGAAATGACAAAATGAACACACACTGTGAATTGCCTCCACGAAGGGTCACAATAAAACACACAGATGATAATAATTGAAATACTGGAACATGCGTCTCTGCTCAACTCTGTATCATCCTGCCGACAGCGCCAAGTTTGTGGCAGCACAAGGGTGTTGACAACGCCACCCTGGGAGTTTCACCCAGGGAAATATTAGAAATAATCTTCAATTGACCAAAGGGGATTACCCACCAAGTTCGGTATGTTGTACGAGTACACTTATATCGTTGTACAGAGGAGCTCGAGACAGGCAGTTCACAATAAAACAATCATTCTTTATTATTATTTGAGTAAAATTATTCGTTAAAATTAGAAAAACCAAAACAAGTCACAATCATCCATAAAAGGGGAGGAATAAAGGGAATGTGGCTGAGGCTCACCAGGTGCGATGGGTCGAGGAGGGGGATCCCAGTGAGAGAAATCAAATTGAAAACACCCCAGGCATACGTGAAGAACCTACACACACACTCTCGTGAAATAACTCAAAATAGAACACACAGCACACGAAAAAGATGAGAGGAAACCGCCACCGATCACCAGCGCCACCACCAGGCTCAGCCACTGAAAAAAAAAACAACAAAAAGAAATGTTAATGAAACTGAAAACAAACAATAACAAAATCATACATAACCAAAGCAATATAATTGGCAGCAACTGAAAAATAAGAATAAATGACTTATCAACAAAAGATACTCAAGCTGCCCCAAAACAACTAAATCAAAATAACTTCAATAACTCAACTAGTAAGTCAGATAAATCAAATGAACACAATACTAATGGCAAAACACAAAAAGCCAAAATAACTGCCACATAAAGGTAAAGGTGAACAAAAGAATAAACAATGCAAAACAAGAAAGAAAAACAATCAAAGCAAAGAAATTAACCCCCCAGAGTCCATTCATTCCAACTCAGAAAAAAATGAGAATAAAACAGTTCAGTTCGGGCTGCCGCTGCGGAAGAGAGCAGCATGCAGCAGCGCCACCTGTAGAAAGGACCACCAGCCCCAGCTCACAGTACGGGGTCGGCGCGGCTCACTCCGCGAGCAGACAGAGCAAACTCAAACAGCCCAAGCACCGTTCAGCTTAAGCAGCCCTGCTGAGAGACAAGGCTCGCGTAGGCTGGGTAGCGGATAGCAGGGACAGGTGGGCATGCAAACATGCAGGCGGCGGACAGACAGGCAGACAGTCAGGCGGAGAAGGCCACCCACAAACCATAAACATGCACGAAACAGCGGCGAGGCAAACCAGCAGCGCAGCAGCGCAGCAAAACAGCAGTGGATTCTCGTCCCTCCTACCACAAATAGGCTATCACGTTGGCCTAACAAATAATAAAAAAGGCTATTTTAATGAGAGCTTCACGATTACATTAATGAATGAATCGAGTGCCGTGTGGCGTACATACCAATCAGGCGCGTCGTTGCGCAACAGAGGGAGAGGCGTGCGTCCTGCTCCTAAGGCTCAGAGCTGCAACAGCAGAGGATACCAACAATGGAGCATGCTAACAACCATGCAACGCGTGATTAAAACAGATGCCGCAAACCTACCTGCATCGGTGACCACCAGGAAGTGAGGCAAGCGGGACAGAGCGGAGCCGCCCACCGAAGAGCAAGAGGGGGCAGAATCATCTCTGCCTCCCTTTTATAGAGTGCCCCCAGGTGGCGATAGGCCAGCATTACTCCTAATGAGGAGCAGCAGGGCTCATCCTGCTACATAAGCAATGATTTTCAGTGTAGAGAGCTTTCTAATCATAGTAAGGTGGTAACACCTGTAAGAAAGGTGCTGTCAGGAAACAAGTCTCCTGAGGCCAGCATCTCCCACAGGAGGCAACTCTACATGATATTAAATAATCAAAATGAAGACTTTAATACGCCTTTGCATGTGAGAGTTGATGACTTTGATTACTTGTTTGCTACATCTGCATTCATGAAGTGTTTTGGGTGGGGTGCAGAAGGCCATTTAATTAGCTGATGCCCAAGGCTGGAGTGCAGCATGCCGTGGTGGAACAGCCTGAGCCCACAGACAGTGCTCTGGTTCCCACTGCTGATGGGGCTATCATGGCTCTGCAAAAAGACAATAAAAAGATTTCAGTGTTGATTTGTGTGAAGAAAGAGAGAGGAAAGGCAGAGCATGGGTGGCAGAGAAAGGTAAGGTGGGTGAGATGAGTTAAGAAAAGTGAGCAGGAAGAGGATGGGAGAGAACAGGTGGATAAGACAGGTGAGTCAGATGAAATGAATACGCTGGCAGTTGCAGTTAAGGACAAAGGTAAAGAAGTGAAGCCACAGACAGTAAAGAAAATAAACTGAATACCGCAGCATGTAGTGAGTAAGCAGGTGTGGTAGGTGAAATAGCTAAGGTAGGGGAGTCAGGTGAAGCAGGGGAGGCGATGGAGCAGGAGGCTCCTTTCAAATCAGTCTCACTAAAGCTCTGCAGCAAGTGATCCAGTGTTTTGGCTGCAGCCAAGTCTAGCAGACAGACAGGCAAGCAAGTGACTGAGAACAGAGAGACAGACAGCAGTGACAGTGAGAGCTGGAACACTGACTGCAAAGAGTTGTCTAATTTCAACCTATCCTGTTGCACTGTTTAAGTCTTTCTTGCAACAAACAAAGTGTATGAAGGGAGTCAGGCTGGAGAAATATTTTCCAGATAAAGAAAGTTTTTACTTTTCTGCCAGAGCTCACATCAAAAACAAAGCAGAGTGTGGTCTCATTGATCAAGAGATTTTTAGGTTAAAGAAAATAATGCTTATAGTTAGGACAGAAATATCCTAAATCACATCTGTTATGATGGCTTTTTTCAGCAGTTTACCTCCTGTTAGGGGTTTTTCTTACAGCTTTTAACCTCCCCTTCAAATGAACTCTGTTATGATTTCCACATTAAATATTACTTCCTGAGAACCAAGTAAAAAAAAGTATCCTTTAAATGTTTTATTTGTGTGATTTCCTGCCTCTTTGGGCGACTGTGGTTCAGTGGTAGAGTTGTCGTCTTTCAATCGGAAGGTCGAGGGTTCAATTCCCAGCTCCTGCAGTCACATGTCGAAGTGTCCTTGAGCAAGACACTGAACCCCCAATTGCTCCCACTGTTGGTCAGTGGTGTATGAATGGGTATGAATGTGTTAGTTAAAAACTGATGGTTTACATTAGAACTTCCTCCTCCCATCAGTGTGTGAATGTGGTGTGGATGGGTGAATGAACCTAGCAGTGTAAAGCGCTTTGAGTGGTCAGAATGACTAGAAAAGCGCTATATAAGTACTGGTCCATTTACCATTTACTCTTTAGATTTTGAAAAAATATATTTTTATTTCAGATTTTATAACACATCAATTTCATGATAAATTTGTGAAATTATACTGAACATTTGGCCTGTAATTTGTTGAACTGCAGAACATTTTTTTATTGAGTGTACTGGGAAATGTATTGTGTTTGACTTGAGTTTTCACAGGCATTTAGGTCCTCTTAACAGTCTGGCCCAAAACTTTTTGATTTGGGGAAAGCCAGACTATGTGGACTGACATACCAAAGAAGACCCCACAGCAGGACCAACCTCATTCCTAGCATTTTCATTATGTGATCTATTTATTAATTATTGAGATTAATTAATTCATATAGAAAATACATCCAACAAGTTTATTATCCCACAAAGAAATGCATTTAAGGGCAGAAATCAAATTTAAACAAAGAACTACCAGGCTAGTTATGTTAGCTAACTTCATTAAATTGTCTTAATGTCCACTACAGTTGACATGCACAAATGGGCTGTTATTTTTTTCCAACCAAAAAATTTAAGTGAACTCTGACTTAAACTTATAATTTCTAAAATGTTCATAAACAAGAAAATATATGGTTCCATGGGTAAAACTCATTACAGCTGTGGCTCAGTTGGTAGAGTTGTCGCCCCCACAATCAGTAGGTTGTGGGTTCGATTCCAGCTCCTGCAGTCACATGCCGAAGTGTCCTTGAGCAAGACACTGAACTACTGTTGTTCAGTGGTGTATGAATGTGGTGTGAATGGTAGCTACAGCCGATGGTCTGAGTAGCTTAAATCGGTACCGGTAGTAGTAGATGTAGTTGAGCTAGAGCATCTCAGTGAGACTACAGGGAATCTATAATGTATTGAAATTCTCAAAAGTAAAAAGATGGCTTCAGCCTGCTGGACACTAGAGTACAAGGCGTACTTGTATGGTCCCGAATCCAGAACATCTGGAGATGGAGATGGACAGAGATGGACACACTGTGGTGATCCCTGTGAGCTGCATGGCTTCTGCTCTCTATCTCTTCCCACTCCCCTCCCTGTTGAGCCTGCTGCGCTCTTGTCATTTTATCTGCATATGCTGATGACCTTGTTGTACTTTATGGAATCAACAAGATGCACATACAATGGTCTAAACTGTGGAATCTTTTAGTGTTCTGTTATCAGCAAGGGTGAATTGGACCAAAGTAAGGCTCTTGCTCTCAGAGAGTTGCAAGGGCGCCTCCCAGTTCTCCCTTAAAGACTCACCTGGAAGACAGATGGCATTAAACACTTGGGTATTTACCTCGGCAATGAATTGATGGTAAAAAAAATAACTGTGAAAACATAGAACAGAAAGTAGAAAATAAAATGTTAAAATGGAAATGGACACACTCCCGGATGTCTTTTTTTTTTTGGGGGGGGGGGGGGGGGTCATTTTTTCATTTGGGATGGGTGACACTGGGTGCCACAGTCTGTGTTATTTTTATCCAGAGATGAGAGGGACCAGGGCCTTATCCATCTGGCCAGTAAAACAGCCACTTTCACTGACCCACAATTCTACAATTCTACAATTTCATTTAGCAGACGCTTTTTTCCAAAGCGACGTACAACAAGCATGAATTTTAACAAGAAGGAGAAAAATTTTTAAGTGCGAAGAAATGCTTCAAGTTAGTTGGTTGCCCACAGAACCCCCCCCCCCCCCCTTTTTTTTAAGTATTCTATCTAAATAGTAGCCACAACTAGAAATTAACATTCAGCAGAAATCAACATTCAGTGCTTTCATTTGTTAAGAGCTCAGTCCGAGACCCTCTATTCTGACCCCTGAGGACAAAGAGGAGAAGGGTCAGATTAAGGTCCAAAGTGTTCCCTGAACAGGTGAGTCTTCAGACCTCTCTTAAAAGTAGAAGGGGACTCTGTGGATCATAATGAGTTGGGTAATTCATTCCACCATTTTGGTACAACAGAGGAGAAGAGTCTGGCTAGTGATTTAGAGCCATGCTGGGCTGGGAGCACCAGGCGTCTCTCACAGGCAGAGCGTAGTGGGTGGGAAGGAGTGTAGACCTGGATGAGGGACTCCAGGTAGGAAGGAGCCGTTTTTGTCACTGTTTTGTGAGCCAGAAGAAGAGCTTTGAATTTAATTGGAGCTGCCACTGGGAGCCAGTGAAGAGAGATTAACAGCTGGGTGATGTGTGCTGTTTTGGGCAGGTTAAAAACCAGACGTGCTGCTGCATTCTGGATCATCTGCAAAGATTTGAATGTAGACACAGGGAGACCTGCAAGCAGTGAATTGCAGTAGTCAATGCGTGAAATCACAAGAGCCTGTACCAGGAGCTGTGTGGCCTGTTGTGTCAGGTAGGGTCTGATCCTCCTGATGTTATAGAGGGCATGTCAACAGGACCGAGCAATCGAGGCCACATGAACCTTAAAGGTCAGCTGGTCATCAATCATGACACCCAGATTTCTAGAGTTTGTGGGCACAAGTTGATTTGATTCAAGCATGAAATGATGTGTGGTTGAATAGAGGGACAGGCTGGAAGGACAATGAGCTCAGTTTTGGACAGATTTAGTTGAAGGTGCCGTTCCTTCATCCAAGTGGAGATATCAGCCAGACATGCTGATATCCAAGCTGAGACAGCAGTGTCATTAGGTGCTGGGGCGTCAGACGCTTTTTTAATGTGTGTGTGTGTGTGTGTGTGGGGGGGGGGGGGGGCACACTGGTATGGGTTCTGGGGGTTGATTAGATGACATTTGTAGCATTCTGATGTATTTTAACAGGTTGTTTAACATCTAATGTTACTTATAAAACACATTTTTCAGACTCAACATTAAGTCCTCAATAAACTTTCAGCCTTTACCAACCTGTTAAAAAATGACTCATTCTTATTGTCAAAAGTTGCTCTCAAGTTGTCTTTGCAAAAATTAAATTCAAAAGTATCACATAAATAAATAAATAAATAAATGAATAAATAAATAAATAAATAAATAAATAAATAAATAAATAAATAAATAAATAAATACCCCTGTGGAAAAAAACTTTGTGTAAGAATCCCACAAACCATCACTGATGATGCCATTCAGCAGAGCCAGAGGCTTTCTGCAAAGTTTCACCTGGTGTGTGTTTCTCTGTTTTATTTCAGGGGCTCTGGACTTTCTGAGGTGCCAAAGCTGCATACGAACCTTCAGTGTCCTCTAGTGTCAGAAACCATTATTACATTTATTCCTCCATAACTGCTACCCTCATGGTTACTTTTTGGAGTGTAATGCTTGATTCTCAAAGATGACATACTCAGCTGGAGGCAGCCCAGAATAACACCCCTCAAAGCTATCATCTCAACATCTATGAAGTCAAGGACCTGGAATTAGAAATGCATGCCGCATTAGAGCCTCATTTGCAATTTAATCTTGTTTCTAATTCGGATTCAGACTCTTACGTACGTGTTTACAGCGTAAATAACCAGAAAAACCTGCAAAAAGTTTCATTTGCATTTTAAATGTTCTCTCACCATGCATACAGCATTTGGACAACATTCAACCAGAGTCATTATCTGAGAGCTAAATTTTAATTTATGGTGCCAGAAACAACCATGAAGTGGTCCAAGGATCCTCTAATCCACATCGGGAAATCCCACTCAGTGAGACTCTGAGGTAATGAGCTGCTGTTTGTATTGCCTGCAGTGTCAGCTACTCTCCTACAGGTGGCAATGTGCATTCATACAACACACTGTGTGCTGTGTGCAAGCCTGAAGACCGAGTTCATCAGTGTTGAAGAAGATATCAGGAAGCAGAGTCAGACTGAACTCAGAGAGGCTGTTTGAGCTCACACAGATATCTGTTTATTTAAGTTCAACACTATAAAATACAGAATAGATGTGGAGCTCTTTAAACACTGCAGGTGTCCAAAGATCCCCCCTCCTCTCATATAAACATGCTTTATGTGTGTCTAAGTATGTGATAAAAAACATTAAGTGCTGCTTCATGTGCCACTCCATGTGCCTCTCTGTGCCACTTCACATGCAGATCCATGTGCCACTTTGTGAGCTGCTCTGTGTGCCACTCAGTGAGTCGCTCTTAATTCTACTTTGTGAGTCGCTCTTTGTGCCACTTAGTGAGTCGCTCTTAATTCTACTTTGTGAGTCGCTCTTTGTTCCACTTTGTGAGTCGCTCTTTGTGCCACTTTGTGAGCTGCTCTGTGTGCCACTCAGTGAGTCGCTCTTAATTCTACTTTGTGAGCCGCTCTTTGTTCCACTTTGTGAGCCACTCTTTGTGCCACTCAGTGAGCTGCTCTTAGTTCCACTTTGTGAGCCGCTCTTTGTTCTACTTTGTGAGCTGCTCTGTGTGCCACTCAGTGAGCTGCTCTTAATTCCACTTCAGTCAGGAACACTCTCGTCATGGATTTTAACCATTTATTGCCAAAATGGAAATACAGTTATTGTTGGCGTTACAGGCTCTGCTGTTCAGAGTCCTCCCTGGGTTAGCCAAGCAGCCTGCTTAGACTTTCCAGGGAGTGCAATATTGAATCCCCCAAAACAACAGAGCCAACACCATCAAGCTTGAACTGACCTTTCAGTTCAAGCTTCAGAAAAGACCTTTCAGATGTTGACATGCATCCTGAAGTGCTAGATAGCTAGTGAGCAAACTGATCAACCTCTGCGATACATGGATTTTTATTATGCATAGAATGAGAAATTCAAAAACTTTTGCTCATGGCTTTTTGTGCAGTAATTATCTCTTGACACCCGGGCAAATGTAATGTTCGTAAGCTGAAGAGGACCAGCATCCTAAAATTTTCAGTGTAGAAGCAGGATCAAGTTCAGCCGCAGTGGTAGCTGCTCTGATGCAGAAGGAGAGAGGGGTGTAGAGATCAGGAGGGAGACCACATCTTTTGCAGAGGAGACGTAGTCGTGAGGAAAACCAAGACCTTGACATGACCTTCCCTTTCTTTTTTAGGAATAATGGCTCATCTGGTCTTGCGGATGGGCGGGATTTCAGGTACCGGGTCATGGATAATAGAGGACAAAAAATGGTTAGGTTTCTGAAATAACAATGGATGTGCCCTTATGTTCTCTATCTGTTTTTGAATGTTTGAGAAAAATTACATAAGAGTGTTGATCTACAGATACATCTGAAACAGTGAGATCATGAAGAGGACAAAAGCTTTCAGAGCTGGAAGTAAACTCACCACACCTGAGAAACCTATAAAAAGCTGTGAGGAAAACCGTTTCCAATAAAAGGTCTACATATGCCCCGAAACACCTTTTTCTAATCAGTTTGTGGACTAAAGATAAAGAAAATGGAAGGCACTTATCCTTGCTGTCTGGTTGTTCCTTTTTAAGACCATTGAGCAGGAGATGGATGGAGGGATTTCCATACAGGCAACATACTGATGGATCTAAGCATCTCAAATGAAACTGAATGCCTGCTAAGCATGCTTTTATAGAGGATGGATGCATCTTTTTGATTTTGAAACAGTGAACCATAAAAGCACAAACCATGAGAATATTTACTGGCAACAAAGAAACAGAACGAAGAACAGAAAGCAAAAAAAAAGAACCATGCAGAATCATACATTTTCAATGTTGCTTTTGCCAGTCCTTGACGCATATAAGGCGTAGCAGAGTTCATGTAAGCCTGCAGGGGGCCCTCTAGTCTAGGACAGTTTGAATGAAAGGTGGGCAAGGCAAGCCTTGGGTTGCTGCTTGAGGGCAGAGATCCCTGAATTCCTGGAATTTGACCCGGGAAAAAGCGTCAGCAATTTTATTGTCAAGACCTGGCACGTACGCTGCATGAAGCATGAAGTTACCACAATGCAATGTAGTTATGAGAAGAATGCCTTCATTAATTTCACTGACTGTCGCTTATTTAATAAAGAAAACCAAAATATGTTCCCTACACCATAATTTTTTTTCCAGAGAACGCATGCCACAACGATCGGGTAAAGCTCTAATAAGGCTGTTGATTGCAAGTCTGCGGGGAGAGATTGCAGTTCTTTTGGCCCTGCACCTGTGAAAAACACAGGTCATTAAAAATCCCCCCGAAGTCCACTGAAGGAGCGTCCGTAAAGAATTTCAAGATAATTGAATTTTCTATAATATCATTATAGAAAAAAGAAATACCATTCCAGTTATCACATAGGATGGATCAGCAGTTCCCAGAGACCTCTGTGGTAAGATGTCGATTGGCCAAGGACTCTTACCATGGAGTCATGAGACGCTGAAGGCTGGCCAGGCGCAGGATTTAGAGGGAGGCCAACGCAACGGTTTTCCAAAATTTGAAGACAAACATCCATCTCATTGAGGGAGGATTGGATATCCACCAATGCTGTTAAAACCGGGTCCTCGTCTTGAAAAGCAGCTCTGGACGGAAGCCTAGCACTCTTTGCCGGCAAGCTAAAGCTATCGATCAATGAATCAATCAATCAATCAATCAATCAATCAATCAATCAATCAATCAATCTTTATTTGTAGAGCACCGATTCATAACAAGTGTTATCTAAAGACATATATACATATAAAGATACACATATACATATATATTAGTGGTGGGACTTGATTAAAAAAAATAATCGAATTAATTATGCCATTTGTAATTAATTAATCAAATTAATTATGCCATTTGTAATTAATTAATCGTAATTAATCACATTTTAATCACATCGATATTCAACATCAGAAGCAACACTTTTCAAACAGATTTTGGTATAAGACTAAATCATTGAATAGTCACACACAGAAGTTTAAACTACAAAATCTGTTTATTTTGCTCAAAAGATTTTTTGAAAACACGTCAATTTCCGCAGAGCAGATCGTACCAAACAGGAAAACAGACACGAAAAACGATCAGAGTTTCCGGTCTTATAAAATAAATAAAGAATAAATAAAGCAGCATGTTCAGCCTGTCGATCGTAAAATTATCCTCGTATATTAAAACTACGACACTGGCACAGGGCCAGCAGTCATCAGCGGGTCAGACCCAGAGGAAATCTGACGCCATGGATGAGAAAAAGTTTATATCGGTGGCGGAAAACCTCATAATTATATACGATACAACACATCCTTTATATAAGGACACCAACAGAGACTAAAAGGGAAGGACTGAATTAATGAAGCTCTGGGAGGGCAGGTGAGTTTAACATACTAAATATCATGAAAGTAGTTGTCATGGGTGTGATTCCTGCAGGAACATGTGGTTCTCCTGTGATCTTGTGTATCCAGCTGCTATGAGTACGCTGAGCTGCGCTCCGCTCCTGAGACGGATGCAGTGTGATTTGGCTCACGCTGATGGACCGCGGCGACTGTTTTCTAAAAGTAAATTTTCCATCCACCGAGCTAAGCAAGGCGCTGTCATCAGTGTTATCACTCAGTGCGTCGCTATAATCTGTCTGCCAGAAACTTGTGCACTGAGAACCGTTCTGTGATATAGACTATAAAATAAGATACGATAAAATGCGTTATTTTTTTTAACGCCGTTAATTTCCCCCCACGTTAATTATCGAATTAACGCGACAAAGTCCCACCACTTATTTATATATATATATATATATATATATATATATATATATATATATATATATATATATATATATATATATATGTACACACACACACACACAAATATATACATCCAACACACAAATATATACATCCAACACCCAACATGAATTCATATAGCCAATCATGACTCCCTCCATCATGGCGGCAAGAAAAAACCTACTGTTAAGCAGCAGGAAATCTTGAATGTGGACCCCAGTCTCATGATGAACAGCAAATCCACACCATGCTGTGTTGGGTGTGTGGGTGAAGGAAGGGAGGTAAGAGGAGACAAGTGGACTAAAGTAAGAACTAAAGTTAGTGACGGATCCATGAACCATAGACCTGTTGTCTGATTTATTAGAGGTTAGCCTCTTGAGATGCTACATCTCATTTTCAGGAGGGACCTCATGTCTGAATTGTAATAATCAATGGCATAATCAATGATATTCATACTGAAAATAAGAATTTATGATAGCCAGAGAGGAGTACAGGAGCAGACAAAAGGGGCAAATGCAGATGCAGAGAGAGATTAAGAAAGAGAGATAGAGTCCAATGTGCCAGACCCCCCCCCCAGCAGCCTAGGCCTATTGCATCTAAACTATGAGTCTAATTTATGAACTAATTTATGGATTATAAGCTGGTCCCTAACTGAAAGCTTTATCAAAGAGGAATGCTTTAAGTCTAACCTTAAAGGTAGAGAGGGATTCTGCATCCCGAACTGTGGTTGGTAAATGGTTCCAGAGAAGGGGAGCCTGATAACTGAACGCTCTACCTCCCATACTACTTTTGGAGATTGACGGTACCACAAGCAGGCCAGCATTTTGGGAGCGTAATGCTCTAGAGGGGTTGTAGGGCACTACAAGCTGTCTAAGATAAACTGGTGCTTGTCCACTGAGAGCTTTATAGGTAAGGAGAAGAATCTTGAATCCTATTCTACATTTTATGGGAAGCCAATGCAGAGAAGCTAATGCGGGAGTAATGTGGTCTCTTCTAGTTCCAGCCAGTACACATGCTGCAGCATTTTGGACCAGCTGAAGCATTTTAAGTGACTTGCTGGGACAGCCTGAAAGCAGGGAATAACAATAGTCCAGTCTAGAGGTCACAAAAGCATGGACTAGCTTTTCAGCATCTCTGGGACAGGATAAGCTGGATTTTAGCGATGTTACAAAGATGAAAAAAGGCTGTTTTTGAAATATTCTTTATGTGAAAGTTAAAGCATAAATCCTGATCAAATTAACCCCCAGATTTCTCTAAGGTGTCGAGGGCCCAGCACAATGATCTCTGTCTTGTCTGAGTTAAGAAGAAGAAAATTTCTGGCCATCCAGGTTCGGATGTCCTTTAAACAAGCATCTAGTGTAGCTAATTGGTTTGTCTCACCTGGTTTCAGTGATACATAAAGCTGTGTGTCGTCAGCGTAGCAGTGAAAATTAACAGAGTATTTCCTCATGATATTACCAAGGGGAAGCATATTTATGGAGAAGAGAATTGGACCTAAAGCTTAGCCCTGAGGAACTCCATAACTTATTTTAGTGTACATAGAGGATTTGTTGTTAACATGTACAAACTGATATCTATCAGATAAGTAGGACTTAAACCAATTTAAGGCAGTTTCTGTAATCCCAAGTAACGTCTCTAATCTCTGTATAAGAACACCATGATCAATGGTGTCGAAAGCAGCACTAAGATCTAACAGAAGTCCGTCATCTGAAGCGGAAAGTAGATCGTTGGTTACTTTAACCACAGCAGTCTCTGTGCTGTGTTGGGCTCTAAATCCTGACTGAAAGTCCTCAAGCAGTCTGTTGTCTTGAAGGAAGTGGCATAACTGGTCAGCCACTACTTTCTCCAGGATTTTTTAGGCAAATGGGAGGTTTGAAATAGGCCTGTAGTTAACTAAAGTTCCTGAATCGAGGTTAGTTTTTTTTTTTAAGGAGAGAATTGATTACTGCTGTTTTAAAAGACTGTGGCACATAGCCTGTTGATAGAGATTTATTTACAGTCTCCAGTCAGGATGGACAGACTAGGGGAAAGACCTCCTTGAACAGCCTAGTTGGGACTGGGTCTAAAGCTAACGCCGACTTGAACGCTAGAAACAGAGTGCGGGCAGTTTTTGTTTTTTGCAGAATACTTCCTCAGAGACGACGGAGGAGCAGAAAAGACAGAGGAGGCCTGAGCTTTTTCATGAACATTTGAAAGGTAGAATTGATAAAGTTCCTCATGACTGGCTCCCGAAGGAGCGGCTATGTTCCAGTCATAGAGGGCTTCCAGAATCTTAGAAACCAACCAGTTTTTAATGAATAGCTGATTTTTACATGCCAACCTGGAGCTTTGACGAACACTGCAGCTCTCCTCAGGCGTTCCGTCTTCTTCATTTGGAGAGTCGCTCACACTCTCATCCTCCAGGTTGATCTCCAGTTGAGACATCACAACTGATAAGAAGGTAAGAATACCGAACAGCAAACACAGGACAGACACTTTCATACCTTGATGAATCACGCAGCAGCAAAGTGGGTACCTTAGGTGAAGCAGGTACAAGTGGGAGAGTAGACAAGTTTAAATACTCCGCCTTATTGCTATACATGAGCTGTGATTGGTTGAGTGAGGTTGGATGTGATTCGAACATCAGCCGTCAGCTGTTAGCAGCTGGGCGTATGACTTCCATGTGCTGCATGAACTATGTAAACTTCATTTTGTGAGCCACTCTTTGGGCCACTCAGTGAGCCGTTCTTTGTGCCACTTAGTGAGCCACTCTTTGTTCCACTTTGTAAGCTGCTCTCTGAACAACTCAGTGAGCCACTCTTTGTTCAGCTTTATGGGCTGCTCTGTGTGCCACTCAGTAATGCTCTGTGCCACTTTGTGAGCTGCTCTGTGTTCCACTTTGTGAGCTGTTCTTTTTTTCCACTTTGTGAGCCACTCTTTGTGACACTTTTTGTGCCACTCAGTGAGCCGCTATTGGTGCCAATTTGTAAGCTGCCCTTTGTGCCACTTTGTGAGCTTCTCTGTGAGGCACTTTGTGAGCCACTCTGTGTGCCATTTTGTGAGCCTCTCTGTGTTCCACTTTGTGAGCCACTCTTTGGGACACTCAGTGAGCCTCTCTTTGTGCCACTCAGCAAGCCACTCTTTGTGCCTCTTTGTGCCACTTTGTGAGCCTCTGTGTGCCACCCAGTGAGCTGCTCTTACTTCCACTCTGTGAGCCACTCTTTGCGCCACTTAGTGAGCTGCTCTTTTTGCCACTTGGTGAGCCACTTTTTGTGCCACTTGGTGAGCCACTTTTTGTGCCACTTTTTGTGCCACTCAGTGAGTTGCTCTTTGTGCCACTCAGCAACTGCTCTTTGAGCCTCTTTGTTTACCACTCTGTGAGCTACACTTTTTGCTACTTTGTGAGCCACTCAGTGAACCGCTATTTGTGCCATTTTATGAGCTGCTCTTTGTGCCACTTTTTGAACTCTATTGGTGCCACTTTGAGAGCCACTCTTTGTTCCACTTTGTGAGCTGCTCTTTGTGCCACTAAGTGAGCCGCTCTTTGTTCCACTTTGTGAGCTGCTCTGTATGCCGATCAGTGAGCTGCTCTTTGTTCCACTTTGTGAGCTGATCTGTGTGCCACTCAGTGAGTCGCTCTGTGTTCAAATTTGTGAACTGCTCAGGGCCCAGCACAATCATCTCTGTCTTGTCTGAGTTAAGAAGAAGAAAATTTCTGGCCATCCAGGTTTGGATGTCCTTTAAACAAGCATCTTGTGTAGATCATTAGTTTGGGTTAGGGTTAGGGTTAGGGTTACTTTTGCCACTGAGTGGCACTTTTTGTGCCACTCACCCTAACCCTAACCCTAACCCTGTCTCTCCTGGTTTCAGTGATACATAAAGCTGTGTGTCGTCAGCGTAGCAGTGAAAATTAACAGAGTATTTCCTCATGATATTACCAAGGGGAAGCATATTTATGGAGAAGAGAATTGGACCTAAAGCTTAGCCCTGAGGAACTCCATAACTTATTTTAGTGTACATAGAGGATTTGTTGTTAACATGTACAAACTGATATCTATCAGATAAGTAGGACTTAAACCAATTTAAGGCAGTTTCTGTAATCCCAAGTAACGTCTCTAATCTCTGTATAAGAACACCATGATCAATGGTGTCGAAAGCAGCACTAAGATCAAACAAAACAAGTACAGAGAGAAATCCTTCATCTGAAGCGGAAAGTAGATCATTAGTTACTTTAACTAAAGCAGTCTCTGAGCTGTGATGAGCTCTAAATCCTGACTGAAAGTCCTCAAGCAGTCTGTTGTCTTGAAGGAAGTGGCATAACTGGTCAGCCACTACTTTCTCCAGGATTTTTTAGGCAAATGGGAGGTTTGAAATAGGCCTGTAGTTAACTAAAGTTCCTGAATCGAGGTTAGTTTTTTTTTTAAGGGGAGAATTGATTAATGCTGTTTTAAAAGACTGTGGCACATAGCCTGTTGATAGAGATTTATTTACAGTCCTCAGTCAGGATGGACAGACTAGGGGAAAGACCTCCTTGAACAGCCTAGTTGGGACTGGGTCTAAAGCTAGCGTCTTTTTGAGCCACCCTTTCGGCCACTCAGTGAACCGCTCTTTGAGCCACTTTTCCAGCTGTTCCTTGTGCCACTCAGAGAGCCGCTCCTAATTTCACTTTGTGAGCTGCTCTTTGTGCCACTCAGTGAGCCACTCTGTCACATTTTGTGAGCCGCTCTCTGTTTAACTTTGTGAGCCACTCTTTGGGCCACTCAGTGAGCCGCTCTTTATGCAACTTTGTGAGCTGCTTTTGTGCCACTTTGTGAGATGCTCTATGTGCCACTTTGAGAGCCACTCTTTTGGCCACTCTTTGAGCCACACTTTTTGCTTCTTAATGAGCCACTTTGTGAACTGCTATGTGCCATTTTGTGAGCTGCTCTTTGTGCCACTTTGTGTGCCAGTCTTTGTGCCACTTTGTGAGTCGCTCTTTGTTCTACTTTGTGAGCCACTCTCTGAACAACTCAGTGAGCCGCCCTTTGTGCCACTTTGTGAGACACTCTGTGTGCCACTCAGTAATTCTCTATGCCACTTTGTGAGCTGCTCTGAGTTCCTGTTTGTAAGCCGATCTTTTTTCGACTTTGTGAGCCATTCTGTGTGCCACTCAGTGAGCTATTCTTTCCTCCACTTTATGAGCCGCTGTTTGAGCCATATTGTTAGCCACTGTTTGTGCCACTTATTGAGATGCTCTGTGTGCTACTTAGTGAGCCCCTCTTTGTTCCACTTAGTGAGCCTCTCTGTGAGCAATTCAGTGAGCCCCTCTTTTTAACTTCTTGTGAGCCATTCTGTGTGCCACTCAGTGAGCCACTCTTTGTGCCACTGTGTGAGCCACTCTCTGTCCCTAACAGTTAACCACTCTGTGCCATTTTGTGAGCTGCTCTGTGTACCACTTTGTGAGCCATTCTGTGTGTCATTCTATGTGCCACTCAGTGAGTCGTTATTTGTGCCACTTTGTGAGCCACTCTTTGTGCCATTCAGTAAGCGGCTCTTTGTGCCACCTTGTGAGCCGCTTTTTGTGCCACTCAGTAAGCGGCTCTTTGTGCCAATTTGTGAGCTGCTCTGTGAGCCACTCAGTGAGCCGCTTTGTGAGCCACTTTGAGAGCCACTCAGTGAGCCGCTGTTCTTTCCTCTTTGTGAGCTGCTCTTTGTGCCGCTCAGTGAGACACTCTTTGTGCCACTATGTAAGCCGCTCTTTGTGCCACTTTGAGAGCCACTCTGTGTGCCACTCAGTGAGCCGCTGTTCTTTCCTCTTTGTGAGCCACTCTTTGTGCCACTCAGTGACCCACTTTGTGAGCAGCTCTATGAGCCACTTAGTGACCCATTCTCTGTGCCACGTTGTGAGCCACTCTGTGTGCCACTTTGTGAGCCGCTCTGTGTCTTGATCTGTGTGCTTCTCTGTGTCTCAGCTGTTTAACTCTAGTTACTCTGGCTAATTAAGTGTGGTTCAGACAGACCTGCTTGGAGCCCACACTTTTAGTTCAGGCTGCACACTTCCAGATTCTTGGGTCAGACAACTTCAGGCTGTGGACATGAATGATTTACCCAGAGTTTGACTTTTCTCCTCAGGCTGTAGCTGAGTGAGGCAAGAGCAGCTTGTCCAGGTAATGTTTTAGTAATAAAACATCTCAGTAAAAGAGGAAAACTTCAACAGCTCACACATGTGATGGAAGCGAGAGAGACGTCGATTTCCATTTTGTGTCTGCTGCACACTTTGATATAAAGAAGAAAACCTGATGATTATCTGATGATAAAAGCCCCTGAGATTTGATAATCACGGATGAGATTTGGTGTTTGAACAAGATCAAGCTGTGAGTATTATCAAAGATAATTATTTATTCAAAAAGGAATGGATCATACAAATGGAACAAAATGGTCTTGTCACAAAAACGGTTTCATTAACAGCAGAAAATATCCAATGGCTCCAACAGGACGCTTGTACGCTGTCTAATGAGCTGTGATGACATCAGTGTTGTTTTTGGCAGCTATCTTAGTTTAAGTCTTAGTTTTAGTTTTTTGGATGAAAATGCTTATTTGTTTTAGTCACATTTAAGTCATTTCTATGTGTGGTAGTTTTAGATTTGAGTAAAAAAAAAAAAATCAGTCTTGTAATTAATTAATAGGACAGACATTTTTGTGTATAAATCCAGCTTGTTCCCAGAGAGGAGTCTAAACACTCAAGTCACTCTATGCTTATACATTATCTGTTGACACTGACCAGACTGTAAAATATGAAGACATGAACTGTGTCAATAAAGCATAAAGCCTCCCAAACCAAAAAGAGCTCACAGAGAGCTGAGTCTGAGACCTGGGTCAGAATAAAGGATCCAGAAAACTCCGTCCAATCAGAGAACTGCTCCAAATCTATCAGGGTTTTGTATTTTAAGCTCTGTTTAGGACTAGATGATACAATCCCTTGGTTATATAATCTAATTACAATAGTTTGATAATATACCGTAGTTTAACGTTGAACTTCAAATCTGTTTCTGTTCATCATCATTTATAGCTTCACTTATTTCCTCTCCATAGTGAGTCCATATTTGGCCAAACCAACTTTTTCATCAAACACTCAAAGTAAAAACTGGATTTAGAATATCAGCAGTTAATATTGATTATTGGAGCTCAAACCTGGTTCACTGAGGTTGGATAAAGAAGACACATTTAATAACACAGCTGCAGACGGCGCTGGTGTTTCAGTGTAAAGCGTGACCCTATTAAGTGGTGACTTTCAGCCAACCATCACTGACAGACTCAGCTGAGAGTCACCAGTTAGCACGGTCACTCTTTACTCCAAAACACAGGTTGCTCTGTAACAGTCTGAACTCAACAGAAGTTGACTCCATGGTGTAGTATCATTTCTGACAACTGACCACAGAACAACTGGCCTTTTTTTGCTGCTTACAGTTTGAATTTAGAGTTTAAAGAACAAGAACTCGTCTAATGAAAGGTACTAACCGCTGCTTCCGTGCCCAAATGCGTGCTTATCTTTATGACGTAGGCTGTAAAGGAATGTTAATGCCTTAACTTAGTGCAAGTCTGCGTGAGACCGATTGCACACAAAATGGGCACAATGCATTTAGAACGTTTGATAGATCACCCACTAACATTTTTCTCCAATCTCATCTCATCAACAAAAACTCACAACCGTCTTGTCTTGTTTTAGTTATCAAAGAGCCATGTTAAGCTTGTCACTATCTTGTTATCGTCATGAAAAAAGGGGCGTCAACAAAATAGTTTTGTCATTGTCATTGTTGACGAAAACAACACTGGATGACATGAGGAGTTCGGACACTTCCTGAAGAGCTTTCTGTGGAGTAAATACTGTACAGTGCAATGCCAAGTAAACAATAAATCACATCTGGTCATTCCTTGGTAAACATCTTTTATATCAAAGAGCCAAAGTCTTCAAAGTTTCATCAATACAGTACACTTACAGCAGACTTCATACAGACCCTGGGCATCCTCCCAGTCTCAGAGTATTTCACATTTAATGACCTCCCTTTGGATTTTCCTTAGACCTCTTCTTATTGAGGTTGCTTTTCTGCACCTGTCAGTTCTGTTTCTCAAAGCTTTAGCCGCTCTTCTCACAGTTCTGCTGCCCTCTGCTCTCCTTCACTTTGTCTCTCTGGGCCTCCGTAGTCTTGGAGTCTCCTCTCAGATCACCCACCACAGCGCGGAGGGTTTTGAACCGGTCCAGCCTGTTGCTCGGGGCTGCCTGAAGTCTGACCTCTGAACCCTGAGATGCACTGAGGGAGCTAAGTGAGTGCACCGCTGCCAGGCCACGCTCCTTTCCGTTGGGACGGCGTGGCATTGTCATGATGCCAGTCTCTCTTGGTTGCTCCATGTCCCTGATGACCTCGCACAGGTAGCGGGCTAAGTCCTGGCTGGAGAAGGAGAGGCTTTTGTGTGAGCGGCGGAAAGTCAGAGGGGAGGGCAGTGACTCCGTCTCTGAGGGGGGGATGGCCAGACGCAGGGCGATGGCGGCGCTGCCGTTCCCATTTGATATGCCCTTCTTGTTGTTGTCCTGGGGGAGCTTCGTCTGTGGGTAGGACATGATGCTCTGAGGGTAGCTGTAGCGCAGAGACTGAGCCGGGCTGGGCTGGAGAGAGCGCTGCAGCTCCACCATGTTAAAGGCATTCTGGGAAAAAAAAAAACAGAGATAATGAAAACAACGTGAGCATATGACACCAATCAGCCAATCAGTGCTCAGAGCTGTGCTGCTTAGCCAATGCCTCTGCTAGCAAATGAAGCTGGTCCTCAGTCTGAGACAGATCCACCATGGGGGGGAGCCCCGTTGATTAGCCCACTTATTAATTATCTGATTGGAGGGGAGCAAAAAAACTGCTATTACCAACAATGCTATTAACACACACACACACACACACACACACACACACACACACACACACACACACACACACACACACACACACACATTAGCTCCCATTCCTGTCTAATTGTTTAATTTCAGCTAATTGGATGGGGTTCCTGGTCTCCAGGGGACTGGTATATGGTTTTCATTTGAAGACACCAACAAACATGCCTCTCTTTTTGAGTTTGCTGCTTTAGTTGCTGTTTTATCTCACTGCTTCGTTTTTGCCTCTAAAGATCTACAAACACCTCAGGATAACCTCCATAGAACATCCACAAACCAGGACTCAAAGCAGGGGAGGACTTCGGTCTGCTAAGACCGTATTTATCCCGTTGTCCCTCTGTTTTTCTATCCCTCTTACTGTCCCTCTGTTCATCGCTGTGTCCATCCATCTGTCTGTCCTGTCCTGTCTGTCCTGTCTCTGTTTGTCTGTCCTGCCCTGTCTCTTTTTGTTGTACTGTCTCTGTCTGTCCTGTCTGTTTGTCTGTCCCGTCACGTCAGTCTAAATAGCAGATTTTAAATCTTTACCTGGTCCTGCTCTCCTCCTCCCTCCTCGTCGTAGTTGAGCACGTTTTCCCGGATGTCCTCCCACTCGCCTTGGTGCGCAGACACGTGGTACACGCCCTCCTTCAGACCCTTGTGCCTCCTCCAGCAGGAGTAGAGGAACAGCCCGAATGTCAACACTGAGGGGCGCCAGAGAGCAGAAGCAGGTTAATACGGGTGGATACACAAACACGCACACATACACACACACACACACACACACACACACACACACACACACACACACACACACATAGGGTGCGTCTCAAAGCGCCAAATGTCCATCCTTCCTTCCTTCACTTGCGTCCTTCACTTGCGTCTTAGTCCCTCCCACCAGAGATGAAGGAAATGAAGAGAGGAGTCAAGGAGTCGAGGAGGTTTGTTTTAAGAGCATTGAGACTTCCTCTCCTTGGGAGCGTCAAATGACGCGACATGTTTTGGTGATGATGGCATCAGCTGATAGCCGGTGGATCATCTGTCAGTCAGCTCTAACAGCTGTTTGTGTGTCTGCACATGTGCGCTGTAATAACTCTAATCAAATAAAAACAGTAACAGATCTTTGTTTGTGTTTTTAACCTGTTTAACAAACACTTTCACATGAAGAAAACCTGACCTCTGTTTATTCTGTGTCCTGTTTAGAAGCACACGGATCACTTTACCGCTAAAATGCCTCATTATTAGATTATTTATTAATTATTGATCCTTTATCTGGAGCATATCTGATGGTGAACCCTGAAACTTATTAATATAACCTAGTTTATGATGTCTCAGGAACTCTGGATATTAGTTATTAATTTAGATCTCAGTGAAAACAGAAATCCTGTTACTCTTTACAAACCTCACAGCTGTTTTTCTCTCAGACTTAAATTCTGTTCATAAAGAAAAAGAGAATCAACAAGAAAATGAAGGACAGAAATAACTGATCACCAATATTTATTTTCAGTCTTTTTTATTGCACTTTATGAATTATTTTTCTGTTAGATGATGAATTTGACCTGAACAGTTTTATAAACTCAGTAGTGATCCTCTGTTATATTGATTTGATGACGGCTGTCTTCAGTATTTTGAGCTTTAAACTCACATCAGTCTTTTTTAACTCCAGCTTTATGAGCTGTTTCAGGATTATCCTCTGGATACTGACTGTTTTCAGCTCCGTCTTTTTGCTCTCATTAAACTCCGGTGATCAGAAGTTTCAGAGTTTCAAGGCTGAGCTGCTGCGTCCAATCAGTGAGTGATATCCCATATGGGGGCGTGTCTGTTGGTGAAAAGACTTCTGTAAAGCCGGCTCTTGGATCTCCTCACTCATCGCTTCTCAGATCAACCTCCTACCTCCTCTCGCCTCCAAACACAATTAATGCTTTATGACATCCTTCAATATGGCACCTTGGAAAGTACTTCCTCCTCACAGAGGAGTGAGGAGACTGCGGTTTGGCGCTTTGAGACGCACCCACCCACTCAGGGTGTGAATGAAACTGATGAGGTGACCAGGAAGTGATGTAATGAAGGTGTGAAAGTATGCTGTCTTTATTAAACATGAATCAACAGTTAAGGGTAGAAGGAGCTTTCCCTTCACATTGATCTGTGTGTGTGTCTGCAGTGAAGAAGACACACTAATTGAGCTCCCACAGTAGCACAGGCACCACCTGTCCACCTCTCTGCTCTTCTTTCCAGGTTTTACAAAGAGTGCAGGTCCTTAGAAACCTATTATCTGACTTTTTTCTCATCCTGCTTTTTCTCCGAGAGGTGCTGAATGTGGCGAGGAATACTGTGAATACTGTGAATATTGTGAGAGTGGAGCAGGAAAAGGTCCTGAAGTACACACATCAATCACAACTATTGTGTGCTGAATTATACAACATGCTGGACTGACCTTTAAAGTCCATTAATCTCAACCAGCGTTTTCTCCCGTCTGCCATTCCTCCCTCTTTCCTTCTCCTCCACACACACACACACACACACACACACACACACACACACACACACACACACACACACACACACACACACACACACACACACACACACTGTTTTTTCACCCCTTCACTCTTTCTTTCTCAACTTTGTAATTCTCTCTTTGTCTCTCTGTTTTGGACTCCCCCCCCCTCTACTCACTCATTAAGTCTTTCTCTCATACTGTTTTTAGGTTCCTCTCTGTCCCCCTGTCTGGCCTCAGCTCTTATCTCCTGCACTGGATGGGATCCATTTAGACTGGAATAGTTTATATGGTGCTTGCTAAGGATGGCTTTAACTGGACATTTTCTGAGAAATACAAGGTAATCACATTAGTCTGAGATTTTAAAGTAATTGCTTCGTTGGAGAATAATGTGCTGACAGTTCTTTAGTATGACACTAACAGGCAGGTTTTCATAAACAAAGATAGAAAAAGAGCTCCATGAGAGCCCCCCCCCGCCCCCCCCCCCCCCCTTAAAGTTATCTCAATTAAAAATGATCACCTGGATGAGCTCACTGCCTCACATCAGCTGCTGCCTTTCAGCTTTCCATGCAGCTCTCATATTGAGAAAGAACCCCACCCCCTGCCACCAGTCCTTGTGAGAGGTGGATTGAGGATCGTATTGATCAGCTGACCCAGCCCCCTCACCCGCTCAGAGAACAGCAGAATCTCAATGAGGCCGGTGTCTGGTCCTCCCCTCACCTCATAACCAACTGCTGCCTGCAGGCTGCCCCCACCTCAGCTCACCTGAGCTGATTCACAACGTCTGCCCCACAGGGAGGGGTTCAATATGCAGCATGGAGAGGCTGACACACACACACACGCACGCACACACACACGTGCACACACACACACACACACACACACACAAGAGCAGGTAAACACACACCGGTTGCCCCATGCCTGGAGCTACTACTACAAGGATATATATATATATATATATATATATGTGTGTGTGTGTGTGTGTGTGTGTGTGTGTGCAGCTACATCCCAGTGAGATCAATATCAGTCAGGCTGAGGAGCAAACATCGCAGTCATTCATCAATCCATAATGCTGCAGCCTCTTCGCCCTCAAACCGTTACTCCCAGCACAGCGCGGTGATGTCAGCCTACACTGGACCGACCGCGCATCATGTGTGAGTAAACAAGCACAGCACAGACATTTAACACCTTTACCAAGTCCAGTCTGAGGACAATGAGGACAAACAAGCAGCAGCACAGATGAAACACCAGAGAAAGACCGGAGAGGAAAAGTGAGGATCAGGGTGAGCTGATGGGGAGCAGGAGGAGCGTGGGGAGCATAAAGGGCATTAGGAGCAGGAGGAGCATGGGGAGCATGGGGAGCATGAGCTTATTGTGTTAGTTTTAAGCGCTGTAGCTATGGAGATGCAGCATTTCTTCCTGGTCCTCATAAAGACAGGGGGAGATGTTTGTGTCTGAAGGAGGCTTACACATTGTTGCACTGGCTTCCCTCTGAAGAGCCACATCACAGTTTATGAATCTTTCTGTCAGAGACGGCTTATAAAGTACCTGGTCCATTTAATCCAGTGTCCCTGCCTCTGAAACTGACTCAACGGTCCCTGTAGGGCGCCAGCTAAGCATTGGGACATCAGTTATTCTGACACTTGAGAGTGAAACGTATAAAGCGGTCTTCAATATTTGATAATGAATTCAAAGATGGCAGTGTGGCCTCAGCATTGTTCATAAAAATTCATGTGTTGCTTGCATGCTAAGTGAAAGGGGCTGCAGACTGTTTGAAGCAGCCTGGCCTCTCTGAGTCATTCATATTCAGGGCTCAGACGTTTCACTCTCTGTCTCTCTCTATAATTTAGATGGAAAAGAGCTGTCTGTGCTCACCTGGTATTACATTTTCACACCTCAAAAAAAAAACAAAACAAAATGAGCCAAACAATTCTCCTTTCTGTGACTGAAACTACGGCTCTGTGCACCTGAATGGGAAATCATCCTGTTCCATCCCACGCCAGATGCACAAACCCCAGCTCTGGATCCAGCAGTAAAGTCAGCTCCTTGTAGGATGGTAGTTACATTTACATATTTTACCCTCTTCACAGAAAGGACACTCTGGTTGCTTCTCTGCAGACTCTTTATTCTGGGTAATCTGGAGCTGGATTTTAAAGTGGAAGCAGCCTTGCCTCATGATCAGTTCTGAATCTAAAATTAAAATGAATTTGATGAACAGCTGGTTAAAACAGCCTGTAGTTGTTCAATGATGACCCTCTTCACCACAGGAACCACTGCCATAAAAACACACACACACACACACACACACACACACACACACACACACACACACACACACACACACACACACACACACAGCGCACAGAGCCAGACTGCTAGCCTGATGCTAAATTAAAGGGGGACTCCTGCTCTGTCTCAACGTGCATTAAAAGTTAAAAGCATGATCCATTATTAAGTTTTACATAAGCCGTCACGGAGCGAGCAGGCTGTGAGTTCAACGCCTGTTATTGACAGACGAGCTGAGGTCTAACCGGGACTCATTAGCCCACAATCAGATCTGACATTTGGTTTGGGAGGAAGAGAGGAAATGAGTGTCCCATACTGGCTCTGGATGTCCAGTCCTCATGTAAAGGGCCTGTTCTTTTCACTGCTGACTCTGTTATCAATAAACGATGGCTCTTCATCTCTCACCTGTCTCATTTCTTGCCTCATACTCCTCCTGCTCCCCATGCTCTTCATGCTCCCCCTGCTGCTAATGCCCTTCATGCTCCTTATGCTCTTCCTGCTCCCCATCAGGGGCGGATCTACAGGGGGGCGGAGGGGGCAGCTGCCCCCCCCCCCCCCCCCCGTTGCCCCTCCTCCGATTTTAATGTTCCTAAGAACATATTAAAAATCACTACTGTGCTCAAAAGTCCCCAAAGCATTGAAGTAAGGGATGAGTTTTTGTTATTATATTTTTAAGTATAAAGATCATCTTTGGACTTTGGCCCATCAAAAACGGAGCTACGCCCCTGCGTATGCAGCGAGTCTATGTGACCAACGTCCTGCTTGGCGCTACAGTGTGGATTTGAATAAGAGGACACAGGCGGCAGAGTGGAGAGATTGAGCTGGCTATCCGTGAATGAAGTTTGCACAGGTGATATTTTTGTACCTATTTTGACGTTCAAGTGAAGTTAAATTCATAATCAATCTGTAACCAACCGCCAAAGGCGATCGTCCAGTATGTCAGTTAATCCTTTTGGTAAGATATATCAGTAAACACGAGGGCATTTTATGAAGCATTCATATTCTATCTGTTGATTAGTATCTATTGTTTGAAACTATCTAAATTTGCGGCACATCAGTCCTGAAGGAGGCAGTTTAAGGAGCTTATAGTGATGTAGAAATGATGGGCAGGTAAACATCAGGTGAGCACAGTGAGCAGATCATGGCCTGCCATCCTGTAGATCAGTGTCACTGATCAGGCAGTCAAAGGCCTTTTTTAACCCTGTTATCTCCACTGTGCAGAGGATCAATAGAAGTTTATCATATCTTATAATACTACACATTTAAAACAGAATGCACCACTACTGTCAACTGGGTCAATAAGTGCAGTGAAAATAAGCAATACTTGTGCTCCTACTGTGAAATATTATGAAAGGAGTTTAACCCTGAGTTCTTCATGTCTTGTCGCTCCACCATGGCAGATGATCATCTGCAAAATCTGGCTGTTCTGAGTATCGAGAAAAGGCGTGCCAAAGCACTAGACTTAGACTTATTTGTGAGACGTTTTGCTGCAAAGCACAACAATGGTTGTTTGAAGCTCTCTTGAAGATATGGCCAAAACTACAATTTAACCACTGTTATTGTATTTTATTTGGAGGTATTGAAAATTAATGTATGTCAAAATACTGTCTCTATTTTATATGCTTACTTCTCTGTTTTGTTGACTCCATTACCATATTAGAATTTCTGCGTACTGCACTGATGTCATCTCATGCCACCCTGTCTAGACCTTCTGCCACCCCTTTGCCCCCCCCATGATAAATGTTCTAGAACCGCCACTGAAGCTCATCCTTGTCCTCAGAGGTAATTAGGGATGACAGCCTCAGTTTATCTGTTTGTTTTTCAGAAATATCAATGCATATACATTTAAAAAAAGAGCCACTGACAGCTGACGTTGGAAGATATTGAATCCTGTTAAGTTTTAACTGTCCTTATGAAAGCACAGTGGTGTCTTCAGTTTCTTTTCACATTCAGAGTTGGATGTTTGGTTTCAGGTTGCTTGATTTCTCACGTTCACAAAGGGACTTTAAAACTGTGGGGTTTTCCAACTGGCCTGGCATGTTGCTGCATTGATATGTAAGTTTATTTCACTCTGCTGCTGCCTCTCCTCCTCCAAAACTTCTCTCCAGGCCGTCTGTCCTGGACACTATCTGTATGAGCTGAGCTGTTGGAAACAGGGCAGATTACTTCACAGGGTCCAGAGCAGTGAGCTACAGATGCACAGTTTGTTTTTCTAACCCCTGATTCACCGTCAGTCTGTCAGCGCCGCGGTCCGTCAGCTTGAGCCAATTCACACTGCATCTGTCTCAGGAGCGGAGCGCAGCTCAGCGTACTCATAGCAGCTGGATAAACAAGATCACAGGAGAACCACATGTTCCTGCAGGAATCACACCCATGACAACTACTTTCATGATATTTAGTATGTTAAACTCACCTGCCCTCCCAGAGCTTCATTAATTCAGTCCTTCCCTTTTAGTCTCTGTTGGTGTCCTTATATAAAGGATGTGTTGTATCGTATATAATTATCTGGTTTTCCGCCTCCAATATAAACTTTTCCTCGTCCATGGCGTCAGATTTCCTCTGGGTCTGACCTGCTGATGACTGCTGGCCCTGTGCCAGTGTCGTAGTTTAAAAATACGAGGATAATTTTACGATCGACAGGCTGAACATGGTGCTTTATTTTGAAAAGACCGGAAACTCTGATTGTTTTTCGTGTCTGTTTTCCTGTTTGGTACGATCAGCTCTGCGGAGATTGATGCGTCTCTGCAGCGTACTCTGGCAAAAATAGACTTGCACGAAACAGCCACGAGCAGCTGTTGGCAGCACGCCGGAGACAGACCGCGGCGCGGGCTGTGTGAATGCACTGATTGACTTGAATGGCAGCAAAATACAGCGCAGTGCGCGGCCCTGACAGACCGCGGCGCTCACGCTGTATGTGTGAATTGGGGGTAAGGGCGTGGTCACACTGGCCATCCAAACTGTGCTGAACTCAAGCACAATTGCACACGCGTGGCCTGCCTACATCACCATGAAGCCTCTAATATGGAGCGCGGTTTCATCAGAGCCTGCACAGAGAGACACAGAGAACAGACCTTAGGGACATTTTGGCCCATGTTAAGTTGTTTTGGTCCCACACAGCCCGCTAACACCACCGTTATTGCTTAAAAAAATTGTCGGGAGGAGCAGTCTTGGCAATCATGTCTACAGGCTTATGCATGAAGCGTACCATGCCAAAGCACACTTCTCTGAAGCCAAAGAGGAGAAGTGAACCGTGCCTAAGCATGGTATACTTGTGGTCACACTGGCCAAACAAACTGGTCTTCAGTGTTGAACCGTGCTTGGGCATGGAACGTTTGACCAGTGTGACCGCACCCTAAATTATGTCCTGCTTTGTGCTTTAATATATTCAATCCAGTGTTGGGTCTCAAATCGTGTTCTTCTGCTCTTACTATTTAGAGTGCGTTAGTACATTAATACTGACAGTACGGAAAAACACAGTGCACTTTGATTTCTCAGCTGGTGCACTCTAAATAGTCAAAAAGTTTGGAGTGCTGGATACTTCTCACACTCAACGGTCGCCATATTGTCTACATAGAGGAAGGGGTGGGAACAGATCAAATGAAGGTTGATGGATGAAATCAATGAATAACAGGAACACGTGAACTGTTGTGATCGTAGTGTCTGGTAAGTGTAAAGCCGCAGTGTTTGATTTGGGACAACATGACCCTGGAAGATTTGGTGCAGAGTGTATGCAGTGCACTTCATGTGAGTGCACTTACATATCAGTAAGTACGTAAGCGCGCAAGCTCTGAATCCTTTGAGGGTATAAAAACTGTCCCAGGAGATACAGTCCCTGACAAAAGTCTTGTCGCTTGGGTACAAGTTGACCTTAAGTGCCCCTCAAATATATTTTATAATCACTTTTCTTTTACAAGAAATGGCTAATTAAAATCCCAACAGCTTTTGAAATAATGTTGTGGTGTCAAACGAAACTGCTGAAAAGCATTCTAACGTTCACAGATTGGTAAAGCCCACTGAGTCAGTTTTTGCAAAGACAAAAGTCTTGTCGCCTTGTCATATGATGCACCCACTCCTAGATTACAGCCTCACCTGTGATCAATAACTGATCAATCGATTAGTGGGTGTGTATAAAAAGAACCCCAGCACACCAGACCTTCACATCAACTGCAACTTGACCTCTGGCAACATGCCTAAGATTCACCCTGAGACCAAAGCATTGATTATCAAGAGGCTGAAGACCAGATCCACCGCTGAGGTGGCTGACACCTTTAATGTGTCTCAGCGTCAAGTACAAAGAATAAGAAAAAGACTTGAAGAGACTGGAGATGTTTTTGACAAGCCCAGGTCCGGCAGACCCCGCAAGACAACTGCTCGGGAGGACCGTTTGTTGGTTCGAAAATCCAAGGCCAGTCCCTTTTCCACTGCAGCAGAGCTCCACCAGGCCTGGTCACCTCAAGTCCCTGTGTCAACCAGAACAGTTTGTAGAATTCTGTCGCGAAATGGCCTCCATGGTCGAATCAGTGCCCAGAAACCAGCACTAAACAAAAGGCAATTAAAAAAACGTGTGGCATTTGCCAAGGCCCACAGCCTGCTAAAAGGATGGACGCTGGAAAAGTGGCAGAAGGTGGATTTCTTGGATGAATCTTCAGTTGAATTACATCACAGCTGCTGCAAATATTGCAAGAGACCTACTGGAGCCCACATGGATCCGAGATACACCCAGAAAACAATTAAGTTTGGTGGTGGAAAAATCATGGTCTGGGGTTACATCCAGTATGGGGGTGTGCGAGAGATTTGCAGGGTGGAAGGCAATATCAAAAGCCTACATTATCAAGAGGTATTAGCTACCTCTTACATTCCCAACCATAAAAGGGGTCAAATTTTGCAGCAGGATGGTGCTCCATCACATACTTCCATCTCTACATCAAAGTTCCTCAAGGCGAAGAAGATCAAGGTGCTCCAGGACTGGCCAGCCCAGTCACCAGACATGAACATCATTGAGCATGTCTGGGGTAGAATGAAAGAGGAAGCATGGAAGACGAAACCAAAGACTCTTGATGAACTCTGGGAGGCATGTAAGACTGCTTTCTTTGCTATTCCTGATGACTTCATCAATAAACTGTATGAATCATTGTCGAACCGCATGGATGCAGTCCTTCAAGCTCATGGAAGTCATACAAGATATTAAATATGGATCTCACAGCACCACTATTTAATTCATTGATGTTATGCAACCTATTTTTGTATTTGAAGTAAATTATTTGTTCAGTTTTCACATTACTCTCTGTAGGCAACAAAACTTTTGTCTTGCCAAAATCTGACCTTTCTGTGTTCATCAAAGGATCAATCTTTCCTTCATTGAAGCAAATTTATTTTAGTATATTAAACATAATTTGGGAGGGTTTTAGCTTTCATGAGCCATTTCTAAAACCAATGGATTAATTAAAAGTCAAGTTATAAGCTGTTGATTCTACAAAATGGATAAGTGACAAGACTTTTGTCAGGGACTGTATATCAGGCTCATCCATTAGAGCTCAACATGTCCCTCTTTTCTCTGTGAATCAGTTCAAACAGGTGACAGACTCTCAGGTGAATGGGTGATATAAGCGGAGAAAAAAAAAACATTTAGTAGCAATAGATAATAAAAATATTTAAAAATACAGCCAGTTAGCCAGCTAGCAAACACAGCCCAGGGCTCAGTGACAAGACTGATCTGTCTCATTTCACTTAGCAGTCTTGGTGGTCAGCACCAGCTATTTAAGCTATGTGCAGTTTTAGTTGCTAAAACTACTGGCCCAAACTCTAAATTTTTTATCACATCATCCTTCTTTCAGATAAAATCATCATTGTTCCTGATTTTAACATTCATGTAGACGTTCTTATTGATAGACTTTGTACTGCTTTCATGTCAGTACTAGGTCATGTTCACACCAAAAGGACAGTTTTCTGATTCAGACCAAAGCGAAGATGACACATCATTGCGATTTCTCAATTGGTCTGGTTTGTGTCCACAAAGGACAAACTCAAACGGTCCAAAAACTGTCACGTGGCAGCAAATGCCTTTTGGTGATTGCTTATACATTTCCGGCGGGCAGACAACAAATCCCTTGCAAAGTTTTAGTGTACATCATGGAGCATCGGCTGCTCATTCTCATGGTGCTCCTGATCTGGACGGCATCTCAGCAGTCTTTAACGGACCGCGCAGATGACCAGCTGGTAGGACTGCGGTGATTAAATGATTTATCAGTACATGCACCTCGCAGAAGACAACAAGCATTAATGAGAGCCTACCATGATGTTTTTTCTTTTGCCATACAAGCACAACCAGTGAGGTAAGTGGACAATAAAAAGATCTCATGAAGAATAAATATTAGCCTGAACATATATATATATATATATATATATATATATATATATATATATATATATATATATATATATATATATATATATATATGTGATCGTGTATATATATATATATATATATATATATATATATATATATATATATATATATATATGTGATCGTGTATATATATATATATATATATATATATATATATATATATATATATATATATATATATATATATATATATATATATCTTTTACTTGTCCATCATTTTGAAGACAGGGTCGTAAAAATTTTGTCATAATGAATAACGATCCTTCAATTAAAAAACTTGATAAGAGGGGCCTATTGGTTATTAATATATTTTAGCATGTCATTGCAATAGCGACTCAAATACAACATGTAAAATTAATTACGCAGGGCAATTTTTATTACTTATAAGGCAGAAAGACAAAATAATGGATAAATAACAGAGAAATAATTCATTCATTCATTCATCTTCTGTACCGCTTATCCTATTCAGGGTGGCAGGTGTCTGGAGCCTATCCCAGCTGACTTAGTGTGAGAGGCAGGGTACACCCTGGACTGGTTGCCAGTCAATCACAGGGCTGACACACAGAAACAGACAACCTTTCACACACACACACTCACACCTACGGGCAATTTAGAATCACTAACTGACCTAGTGAGCATGTTTTTGGACTGTGGGAGGAAGCCAGAGTACCCGGAGAGAACCCACGCACACACGGGGAGAACATGCAAACTCCACACAGAAAGGAACACTGGACCTTCTTGCTGTGAAGCAGCAGCACTAACAGCTGCCCTACCGTGCAGCCCCAGACAAATAATAAATAAAAATAATAATACCCACCCGGCTAGCTTTTAAAAGACAAAAATCACTCTCACAGCAAGCAGAACTGGCTTTTATTAATCTAACTGAAAAAAAAAACAACACAGAACAGCTTTCAAGTTAAAACAGATCACGTGTTTTTTTCCTCTCTTTTTTCCAGGGCGAGATCTCTGTTGCTCTTTTGCAGCAAAGGAGATCAGCCAGCCAACTTCTTGCAGCTGTTTTGATTTTGTTCTGTAGGCTGAAGCCCCATTCTGCTTCACTAGATACTGGAATGACCAGCGCTACTTCAGCAAGCGTTTTAAAGTATGGAAACATTTCACCCGGTGAAGTAAAAAGCCATTGGCACCACTCTTTGAAAGACGAGTTTCTCGATCCTGCCAGAACCCACTTCACCGGGAGGAAATCCTGGTGCATGCGGCCCCTATGTAAGAGAGAGGCGGTCTCAGTCCTGTGTTAGTCGTAGCAGTGCCAATCAATACCAATTTTTAATGGGATAAGGCAAGCCAGCACGTCAGAGAACTTGAGATCGTAAACAGGACAACACAATACCTCATTAATTATGCACGCTATCCACCGGCTGGACAAAGGCTGTACCGCAGGAGCAATATGTGATTATTGAATGGCTTTTTATATAGCGCCAATTCATAACAAACGTTATCTCAAGACGCTTTCCACACGTTAACAGGTCTAGACCTGTGAATGGTAATAACTTTAACTGTGTGACAGTTAAAGTGGACTGGATCATTGTTGGGGTTTCTAATCCGTCAAAATGATGGGCAGCCTTTAGATTGTTCCGTCATTGCTCAAAAAATTTCAAAGACAAAGAATAATCGGTTAACGCGCCCTCTGATACATACACATGTACACACATATAAGTATAAATGTATTAATAGAACAGCGTGCTTCCTATGACTGGTGTGGATCGGGTTCACACCAGAAGTAAACCACTCTAGAGTTCACTTGTTAGCGGTCCAAGACCACCCCCTTCAAGGTGGACCTGGGAGAGGTTAACTGGTCTGCTCCAGAGTCCGAGGCCAGCGTTCATACGAACCAAAACGAACCGCACCAAGGAGGTAAACGCTCCAGGGTTCAGTTCAACCGGACTAAACAGGGCTGGTGTGAACGCACCCATAGATTCTTTTGGTTTCACGCAGGCTGTAAACCAACCTACTCACCGCTTTAATCACACCCTAGATCTTGTTCTGGCACATGGCCTGGAAGCTGTCAATTTAGTGTTTTTCCCACAGAATCCTCTTCTGTCCGATCACTTCTTAGTCACTTTTGAGTTCTCCTTATTGGACTTTTCTCCAGTCAATAAATCTATCTAAACTATCAATTTACAAGGAAGCTATTCCAGGTGGCTTGAATTCAGATTCCTACTCTACTGTAGCAGAGAGCTCCTATGCGCCCTCTCAGCTTGATCAGCTTGTTGCTGATACTACAGGCTCTTCAAGCTGTTCTCGACTCAGTCGCTCCACATAGACAGAGGACTCTTAGACGACAGAGTTCAGCTCCGTGGTATAATGCTCAAACTCGTGAGCTCAAACAAAAATCAAGGAAATTATAAAGAATTTGGCGCTCAACTAAAACAACAGAGTCCTGTTCTCGTTGGAGAAATAGCTTAAATAAATATAGAAAGGCCCTGCGACTTGTGCGCTCTGCTTATTATTTGTCGCTTATTGAAGAGAATAAAATAATCCAAGATTCCTTTCAGCACTGTAGCCAAGCTGACAAACAGTCATAGCTCTACTGAGCCACGCATTCCTCCATCGCTTAGCAGTGAGGACTTCATGAGCTTCTTTAATGATAAGATATTAAAGATTAGAGATAAAATTAGTAACCTTGTGCTTTCAACTGGGGTAGAATCTCCAGCCGACAGTGAAATCATGGAAACGGTCCTTAGACCAAAAATACTCTTAGACCGCTTTGTATCTGTTGACTTGTCGGAGCTGGTCTCAACAGTTGTTTCAGCTAAACCATCAACTTGCCTCTTGGACCCTGTCCCAGCATGGCTGTTGAAGGAAGTCCTTCCCTCAGGTTCTGAATGGGACCAGGAGGAGGGAGCATATCTCCCCAGTGTTAGCATCTCTGCACTGGCTACCCATAAAGTTTAGAGTAGAATTAAAAATTCTGACCGACTTTTAAAGCTCTTAATGGTATCAGGCCATCCTATCTTAAAGAGCTAATCATGCCATATTATCCGTCTAGATCGCTACGTTCCCAGCATGCAGGTCTGCTCATCGTATCTACGGTCTCTAAAAGTAGCCTGGGGGGGTCGAGCCTTTAGTTATCCGCCTCCTCTTCTCTGGAATCATTTACTGGTTGAGGTTCAGGGAGAAGACACCCTCTCTACTTTTAGGAGTAGACTTCAAACTTTCCTTTTTGATAAAGCTTATATCCTGTTTCCCTCTCTCCTCTATCTGTCAGTCTAACTTCTAATCTTAATGTCTCATTAAAGTTATTAACCATGGATCTCTCTGGGAGTCTCTGAGTTTGTCTGTTAGGTTCTTTGGATTGTTGCTGTGGACGGTCTGCTGCCATGGACCTGACAGACTCCAGCTGCTATGGCTTCTTACAGTTTCTCCATCATCATTACTACAACACAGAAATATGGACTCTGTCTGTACCTCTCTGTGTCTCTTTGTGTGTGTGTGTGTGTGTGTGTGTGTGTGTGTGTGTGTGTGTGTGTGTGTGTGTGTGTGTGTGTGTGTGTGTGTGTGTGTGTGTGTGTGTGTGTGTGTGTCCTCTCTTTCTCTAATCCCAACAGTCGAGGCAGATGTCTGTCTAACATGAGTCTGGTTCTGTCTGAGGTTTCTGCCTGTTAAATTGAAGTGTTTCCTCTCCATTGTAACTCACTAAATGCTGTAAAGGTCTGTACTCATGGTGGGTTAAGATGAGCTCAGACTTCTCATCTTGTCTTGATGTTGGGTTTCTGTTAATAAAAGTTATTATCATTTACCGGTGTTAGCGTTTTTGGAAAGCATCTTGAGATAACGTTTGTTATGAAGTGGCGCTATATAAATAAAGATTGATTGATTGATAGTTGCTTTAGAGTCCTGTGTGTGCTGAGTGATCAGCTGTAGCTCCAAAAATGGTCAAATCTTTAATAAATGTCACATTAAGTCAGAGCTCTTGTTCACATGAAGACTTACAAGCTGGCTAGCTAGCTGTCACACTGAGTAAGAAGTGGCTTCAGGAAGGTATACTCCACCTTTCCAAGATGAGCAGCAAACATTTGGAGGATGGTTTTCATACAATTAAAGGGGGAAAAAAGGTACCTTAAAGGTTAAAAGTTAAAAAAGTAATCTCAACAGTTTAGTTTCCATTTCTCAGCAAAAGCCTCAGACTGTATATGAGACTTGGATGTTGTCTCTCTCCAGTCCTTTCTCCTGCCTTACAGGCTGTCACTGTACAGACCAGAGTGTATTCATTTATAACATTTCATCTGTACTGTTTTATGGCTGCTGGCTTCACATAAAACCCATAATGGCATGTGTCCAGGCCACACGACCTCAAATCTTCAAACATCTTTCAACATCTTTACCTCTGTCCCAGGAGATGCATATGGCTCATCCTTAGGGCCTAACTCTAACCCTGACTGTTATAAACCTTCTGGGAATCAATCAAAGTGGGAAAGGCAGTGTTACTTTTATAAACTGAATAATAAAACGTGTTTTCATGCAACACGAGATAGACTGGATTTAAAAAGGTTTTTTATGTCTAAAAGAGAAACATATACAGGACACACACACACACACACACACACACACACACACACACACACACACACACACACACACACACACAGTATAACAGGAGTCTTGGAGTTACAGATTCCTCAGCTGTGCTCTCTGCAGCCTTACAAAGAGACAACATAACCCTCGTTTTTAAGCACTGGTTTTAAGATTCTGCTCTTCACCGTCAGTACAAAGCATCGATGGTCGGGTGCTATACATTTCTGAACTTGTGACCCCATGTGTGCCAGAGAGCAGCTTTAGATCATCCAGAAAGCTGAAGTCTTCAAAGGGAAACATTTTAAAGCAAAGGCCCCCCGGCTGTCTCACCGAGGCCCTTCAATCCTGCCTCAAATGTGTAACAATAACTTCCTCTTTAAGCAGATCTCTCTTCATTATTTTCCTGATGTGAGCTTGTCTCTTTTTCGTCTTGCCTTATTTATTGCAGTTTGAATAATTCAAAGTTGTTCTCTTGGCCAACAAAACCAAGCAGTGAAGAAGTTTACCTGCCCTCATTCATTTTTTTTTTGACATTAAAAAAATCAAGCTAGTTGGTCAAACAAACAAAGCTTATTTATCTGCTCTCTGTGCTGCAGTTATGATTTGGTGATTTGTCAGGTGGGAGCATCCATTTATGAAGTGAGGCCGTCCTGTCCCGCCTGACTCACCTGAGGTCTGAGGTCACAGTCTGCAGCTGAGTCTGCATGCTGTTATAACCGAGTGTGATGTAAGCTGAACTGTCAACAAACTGCAGAAAATCTCTCTCTCTCTCTCTCTCTCTCTCTCTCTCTCTCTCTCTCTCTCTCTCTCACACACACACACACACACACACACACATGTGACACAATCAGATTTAGTAAAAGGCGAACAAATCCAAGCTACAACACTTAAACACTGTTCTGCAGAGACCTCTGACCTGACAGGCTTTGAATCCGATCATAGCTCGGGGCATGCCAGAAGTTTTCCATACACTCATTAGTATTCATTCTGCTCCTGTATTTATCCACAGTCCTTATTAGAGCCAGCCTTCTCATAGAGGCCAGATTATTTCATTTGTTACGCTCTCTGCTACTAAATGCTCACATTACAAAGGGGCTACTGATCAAAGGTTGCTCATTAGAAGATTTTTAAGTGTTGAATTATGGATACTGGTATGACTAATTATAGTCAGACCCACTGGCTTAATGGAAAAATGCATCGTTAGCAAGAACCAAACAGGACTTTGAGTCTGCAATAGGGGACATAATCAGAGCAAGCAGCAAAGTCTAGATCCCACTGAGACTAGAACTTCTTGACGCTCTCAACAGCAGCCTCATGCTGTCATTATAGGCCACTGTGAGTTTTCTCATGCTACTTTGCTTATAACAACACTACAGATGGGCAGTATACAATGGTGTGCAGTACACTTTAAAGAGTGAGTTCTTCACAGAAACACATATGTAACTTACGAGACAGCATATTTGCTTGAGTGTATAGCTTTTGGTGCTGCCTATAGATGTCTTTGTCATCAGACAAGTCATTTGCAATGGCCCAAATACGTAATCTCACCGCACTCACTGAGTGCAGTGCCAGACAGATGGAGGTCAGGAAACACTGACTCTCTGTCTTCTTTACTTCTGACGATCATGATCTTACTTTTTCAGCATTATATTTTATATCAAAAGCAGCACCATACTGCGAGCCTATTCTCAGAAGCTGTTGGAGACCAGCACTATATGGGCTAAAGATTACCAGATCATCTGCATACATAAGGTGGTTAACTAGAAAGTCACCGACCCTACAACCTGTATCACATGCATTTAAAAACAAGGACAGATCATTCATATACATATTAAAAAGAAAAGGGGAAAGGATCCCACCCTGGCGAACAACCATTGGTTACATGGAAGGGAGCAGATGTTACATTCCCCCATCTCACTCTCATTGTCTGATGTGAGTACCAATAAACCAAGATTCTAATTAAAAAACCAGGGACTCCACTTTTAGACAATTGTAAAAATAATTTATCATGATTAACATGTTCAAATGCTTTAGAGGCATCAATGAAGCACATGAACATTGTGGAGTTTTGCCTATTATATTTATCTAGAATTACCTTTAAAGCAAAAATACATAAGTCAGTGCAATGCTTTCTTTTAAAACCGAATTGATTGTCAGTAGACTGGATGTACCGCTCAAGTCTACACAGTAGAACTGTCTTAAGACATAACCCTGGCCAGAGCTATTGGCCTGTAATTATCTGAGCTGTTCAGCTTCCCCACTTTCATCTTTAATAACTGGTACTAGCACAACAGAAAGCATAGAATCTGGTAACACTCCATGGACGAGGAAACCTGTGTAGCACATATAGCCACCAGAGGGCACAGTTTCTTACTGGCAAGTTTAATATGTTCAGCTGTAATATTATCCAGACCACAGGTCTTATTAGACTTTAGCTTCGATATTGCTTCATATACTTCAGCAGCAGTGACAAAAACATCATTACTAAACTCTACATTATCCACTTCAAACAGATTGCTTTTTACACAGTTTAACAGTTCATAGTGTTGTTTCCGCCATAACTGTAAGACCTCCTCAGCACCACTCACACCATCTACATTTGATGGAAGAGATGTTTTGCAATTATGAATAGCTTGTATTTCTTTCCAGAAGTCAATAACATTATTTCTTTGCAGCTTCATTGCCAGTGAATCCGACCTCGTAGTATTTCATTTCTTTTAATACCTAACATTAGTGCATTTTTTTTATTTTCAAACAAGGGGCCATGCCTGCTTTTACCTGACTCAGCCCATTTTTTAAAAGCATCTCTGGCCTCTGCATGGAGCTTTTCTACATGATTGTTCCAGCCAGGCTTATCATTACACACTTTTTTCCCTATGACTATGTAGAGGCCTACTGGAGATACCAAGAGACTCCACAATGGCTTCATACAGGGAACATAATTCCTTACAGTGTTGTAGATTCTTACATTTCATATCCTGACACAATAAAGCATCTTTTGGGATCTCAATATTTCCCAGTAGAGCATCAGAATGATTGATATAGTTACTAAGTTGTCTCTTGGACAACTTTCACCACTCTATTCTCCCTAAACCACTGCTGTTATCCACAGGCAGTAACACTGGTAGATTGCCTGTATTCAACCTCATGAAAAAAGGTATATGGTCCGTAGTAGCCAGATCATAATCAATTTTAATTATATCAATGGATTCATGGGCATCTGCTGTACAAAGACATGATAAATGCCAGTCTACTGAGGTACTCATCCTCATTTTGTATGCTCTCATATGGCATATAGGTATTCAAAATTATTACCTTCTTGTCATTACACCTCAGCTCTATACAAATAGCCCAGTCAACTTATAGTCTTACAACATTATAACCAGCTGGTCATATTTCTTATCCCACATCTTGGCTACACCCACTGGTATCCTCCCCCGGACAACTTTGGAACTTAGGTCAGTTGTTGACTCACCCGCCCCATGAAAGTTCTTATGCATAGGTCTTGTTTAGCCAAAAACGTCTCCTGGACACACAAAATGTTGCATCTCTCCATCAGTTTGTCCACAATGATACGGCATGATTTATCATATTCACTGTGGCCAACACGCAGCCCACGCGCATTGTAAGATACAACACAGATGTTCATCGAAGGGTTAAATTAATATAGCAGGGTGCCATGGAGCCACAAGCCTCATAACAGCGGCGAACATAAGTCCCAGATGGCCAGAGTTTTGGATCATACATATCAGCAACATTATCACATTCAGCAGTGATGTGAAATGATGAGTATTATTCTTCCATTTCTCCGCTAGATAATCACGTGGCGTGACCGCATCAAGAGTGGGAGAAAACTAAGTGGCAAAAACATTTACCAGTTTTGTTTTCACCACTCTAATGTTGCTCTCTGTACCAGTTCCAATTATTCCCACATTGCTCCGCTCATATTTCAGGTGAGAATGTTTGTTATGGGGTTTTAGGGGCACAGATGCTATAGTGGACCTGACTTTTTGTGAACTTCTTTCATAAAAATGCTCCACTGTGTGGACTGTAGTTGCGTTCATGGCAATGTTACTGGTACATCCAGGGGCTCTTGCTGTTGGACAAAGGCACCTGGCCCATTTACCTCCCCGTGTGAGGTTCTGGCGATCATGGTGTCCAGTCCCAGGAGAAGAGGCTTCCCTGCGGGACATGTTGTCTCCTCCTGCCGAATAGTGCCCGTTATCCCTATCCCTATCCCTCCCCTATCCCCCTTCTGGTGCGGTGTCCGGTAGCCCCAGGGTAGTGGTGCATGTCCACCACTGTCACTCGGCAATCCATGGCCGCAGCAATTGCCCCCAAGTTTTTACTCACTTCTGCCTGTTTCCAATGCCCTCCTTAGGCCAGATACTTCTTGGCTCAGCTGCTCCACTCGGCTAAGCAGCGCCGTGCGTCCATATTGCCAAACCCAACAGGTGGTAATTCATCCAAAAAATGTGAAACAAACCGTGGTATATTTTCACCGCACTCGTTTAATACCTCCAGACAAGCCTTGACATTATTTAAATCCTTCTGTGGGTCCTTTTGTGTGTAACACGGCATAGCAAGGTATGCGGGCATACACCGAACAAAAGACGCTTTGACCCCTCAATCCACTCGGATGAGAAGTTGTTTGTAGTTAGCAAAACAATTTCATCGTGGCTAAGCGTCTTTATTTTAACAGTGATAAAGTTTAACAGCTCATCTTCCACTATCACCGCTTCAGTTGTTCAACAGTCCGGGGTCTTCTCTGTCGTGTTTTACGCTTCATAATGCGCCACACATTTTCAATGGGAGACAGGTCTGGACTGCAAGCGGGCCAGGGGAGAACCTGGACTCTTATACTTCGAAGCCACGCTGTTGTAACACGTGCAGAATGTGGCTTGGCATTATCTTGCTGAAATAAGCAGCAGCGTCCATGAAAAAGACGTGGCTTGGATGGCAGCATATGTTGCTCCAAAATCTGTATGTACTTTTCAGCATTTATGTTGCCTTCACAGAAATGTAAGTCACCCATGCCATGGGAACTAATGCACCCCCAAACCATCACAGATGCTGGCTTTTGAACTTTGCGTTGATAACAGTCTGGATGGTCCGCTTCCTCTTTGGTCCAGAGGACACGATGATGTTCATAAAGGGCTTTTGCTTTGCATGGTAGATTTTTCACCCGCACTTACTGATGTAGTGACGAACTGTATTTACTGACAGTGGTTTTCTGAAGTTTTCCTGAGCCCATTTGGTGATATCCTTTACACACTCATGTCGGTTTTTAAGGCAGTGTCGTCTGAGGGATCGAAGGTCACGGTCATTCAGTCTTGGTTTCTGGCCATGGCGCTTACGTGCAGTGATTTCACCAGATTCTCTGAACCTTTTGATGATATTATGGACTGTAGATGTTTAAATCCCTAAATTCCTTGCAATTTTGCTTTGAGAATTGTTGGTCTTAAACTGTTCAACTATTTTCTCACGCAGTTGTGGACAAAGTGGTGAACCTCGCCCCATCCTTGCTCGTGAATGACTGAGCATGTTTGGGGAGGCTCCTTTTATACCCAATCATGGTACCCACCTGTTCCCAATTAGCCTGATCACATGTGGGATGTTCCAAATAGGTGTTTGATGAGCTTTTCTCAGCTTTCTCAGTATTTTTTGCCACCTTTCCCAACTTCTACTGGACTTGTTGCAGCCATGAAATTATAACTTAATTATTATTTGGCAAAAAACAATGAAGTTTATCAGTTTGAACATTAAATATGTTGTCTTTGAAGTGTATTCAATTGAATACGGGTTGAGAAGGATTTTCAAATTGTTGTATTTTGTTTTTATTTACATTTTACACAATTTCCCAACTTCAACCGAATCCGGTTTGTATATGTGATAATAAACGTGAGTCCATGGGTCTAGAGTGAGTCATAGACAATTGTAAGGGAGAGACTCTATTTTTCAAAATAAAACATAATTCAGACTCTGAGAATAAATCAAACAGAAATAATGGAAGTTACATATTCTTTCTGCACGGCCCAGTACCAAATGACCCACGGACCAGTACAAGTCCATGGCCCAGGGGTTAGGGACCACTGCTTTAATGGACAGGTGACTGCAGTGCAGCTGTTGGTCAGGTGACTCAGCTGGGGCCTTAGCATCGCCTCTTCCCAGCTCTGAAATTTGGGTAATATCTATCTCCACTTGGTTCGTCCAATATGGCAACTGTGATCTTCAGGCTCAAAATCAAGACTCAAACCCCTGGTTAGGTGGTAGAAGTGCTAAAAAGCTGCAGTCCCAGAGTGTCCACTATAGTCTGTCTCCAGCAGTGAGTCAGTTCCCATAGAGCTCCATGTTTAAATAAACTGCAAACGGTAAACATGTTTACTGTGTACATGTTTACAGAGACAACATCCATATTTCACACTGTCCCTGATGCAGACCCAGCTCATGAGCTCAATGTCAGAGCTGATTCAAGAGGTCCTTACAGAGCTCTTAAAGTGACTTTTGAGTTTTAACTAAAACATCCTTAAAATAAACAGAGATTTCCAGATCAGACACTCTTCATTCAGACACTTTGGGCTGCTTGATTTATTTAATTGCAGAAGGATGTGAAATATGAGTTTTATCCTCCAGCTGGAAAGCTGGACCAAGTGGACTCAGTGGACCCAGTGGTTCTGCCAAATGAAAAGTTTTTGGGAGTAACTGGCAGAAAGATACTGTTGTGAATGATTAACATGTTTTTGTTGAAAACCTTGTTTGTTCTTTTTAAAGTGCATCTCCAGCCACAGGGACCCTGCTCACAAATCCTGGATCCAAAGTTTGACCCTGATTATCCAGAGAGTCTGTAAAACAGTCCGACTTTACGCCCGGGGCTAAAGAACATGGGAAAAGTGACAATTAGAATCATTTTTTACTCCAAGGTTCATTCTTGATGTAGCTGAGGCCTAATCACAGTTCTGAGGAGTGTGTGTGTGTGAGAGAGAGTGAAGCACAGTGTGGGCACATAAGGAGCAACCTGGGAAAAACAAAAACGTACAGAGAAATACAGACAAAATGGTAAAAACAGTGCCTGAGCCAGAAAAATGAGTGGAAGGTGGGATATAAAGTTAGATGGAGAGATAAAAAGTAAGGCTGAGCATGAAATTGACTCTGGAGTGTGAGACAGAGCGAGATGGGGGACATAGAGATGATGAGGAACAAAGAAAAAGACATAAAGCAAGTCCTGAAGCCGCCCTCAGAGGAGCTTCACCTTGAACCACAAATGAAGACATTCAAGACATTCACTTCTTCCTCTTCTTCTCCTCTGATATCAGCAGCCTCCCATGGAGAAATCATTTCCTGGTACAACTCAGGAGATCAATACTGCCAAGAGATGTTTGTGTATTACACAGAGAGGAGGGACTATGAAATCCAAACATGATGCAGGAGTTATGAGATGAAATGAGAACCAACAAAAAGAAAACACAAATGAAGGCAAGAAAAAGAAAAGTGAGTCTGGCAGGCCGAGGGACACAAACATCCTGACCATGAAAGCATGACAGAGAGGATGGATGGCGGTCTTTGTCACCACAGGTAGAAGAGCACGTATTCCACATAGCTACCTAGAAAGGCCATGACACAGATGCTGATGGCAAACATGGAGCTCAGACTCAGGCTGTTGTTGTCCTCATTGTGGAACATGGCGAGCGTCACTTCGCAGTGGCGTCCTCGGTATCCCTCGCTGCAGAGGCACGTGTAGCGGGACGGGGAGTGAGCCACGCAGGAACCGTGGTGGCAAGGTCGGCTGGCACACAGTGTGTAGACGCAGAGCTTGCCCTCAGAGCTCTCTTTGGTCAGATGGCCTGCAGGGCACCTGTGTAGAGAGGAGACGGTGAGGTGTGAAGCAAAGCCAGGTGACACTCAGGAGGCTGTCAGATAAAAGAAAAAGTGTAGTCAGCTGACTTATGAACCCTGAGCTGACGGTGTAAATTTAGTACCTCAGAAGTCTCACCTCTCATTCCAGATTCACAGATAGGCTCTCTGAGCATTACACAGCAGCTCTATTTTAACCACAAAATAAGAGAGCGGATAAATTAAGAAGTGAGACTGGCTCTGCAGCAGCACTCCCACACTATATTTGTAGAAAATCTCCCCTGAATATCATTCAGCATTGCCCCCCACCTGCCTGCCTGCCTGCCTGCCTGCCTGCCTGCCTGCCTGCCTGCCTCCAGCTCAGTGTCCTCAGGCTTGGCTGCAGACACAGACTGTGTTGTGCTGTCCTCAGTAAGGAGTGGTCCTGCAGAGTTTAAAGGAACAGATGACTGACAGTTACTGCTGCCCAACACTGTTTCCTCAGGTTGACACAGTACTACAAACACAAAGTGAGCCAGGACTGAAGGAAGCTTGGCTGCCATCTGCTGGACACTTTAATTCAAGTGTTTAGAAACCGGGAGCTGCATACTGCACGCTAAGAGAGGAGAGGCTGTTTCTCTAAATGGGGGGGGGGGGGGGGGGGGGGGTGCTTGTCCTTCATCTGTAGTCTTTGAACTAAAGTCTTAATGATGATAGCTTCACTTGATGTCAGCAAGAGAAACCAGTTCAAGAGAGTCCAATAACGACATCAACAACAACAACAACATCTTCTAAAACAACATCAACGAGAAGAAACGCTCCCAGCCATTCCCACTCTCTAGCACAGACTCACCTTCAAAACCTCCCTGCTGCTCTGAGGTAAGTAACATTCTCCTCTCCATCGAGCAGAAACTCACCGGTCTCGACGATAGAATCGCTCTCATTGAAGTACTGCATCGGGAATTCCAATCACTTTACCTTGAATACAGTCAGGACCAGATAGACACAGTCACCACAGTCACCAGTCACCACAGTCACCACAGTCACCACAGTCACCACAGTCACCAGCTCAACCCACCCAGCTCAACTCCATTACCACTGACAAAAAAAAAATATGAATGAGACTATCCTTAATCTGCAGGCATGCAGCATGCGGGATAATCCAGAATCCATTCCAGAACACCCCACTGATGACCCCGAAACCATGTTCACTGTTTGGGTCAGAAAAACGCAAAAAAACACTTGTCCTCGTCCAATCATCGCAAAATTTGAACATTACAAACAGAAAGAGCGGGTACAAAAACAAGGCAGACAGCTCAAAGAAACAGACTATGGACTCAATGACCAGTTTCCAAAAGAAATCATGCTCCATTGTACACAACTTCACCCCTTCTGCAAACACATGATACAGCAAGGAAAAAAGGCCATCATCTCTGTTAATGAACTTTACATAGATGGACAGTTATACCCAGACAAAGACAAAAACCCCTGGTTCTTCTAACCCCTCCCACCCTGCTCATCATTTACTCTGAGAACAAATATTTACCACACCTATTCATAAAAAACTTCTACACATCATCACACCAATGTCTCTACTGCCCCTGTCATGTGCCCTGATCAGCCCTGGACTCTCTCCAATCTGTATTTTATGTTTGTTGTGTTTTGTTTGTCCTCAACGTTTATTCACATTTTCTTTATGTTTGTGTTGCCACATGCACTCTTTTTCAGTGTTTTGTATATAGCTTGCATTTTTCATTTTGTGCACACAAAAGCACACTCATACACACACACACACACACACGCGCGCGCAAACCTACACACATGATTGTTTACTCATTCATTCACATAAACACATGCATTCTGTGAAGGCCTCCTGCCTCGAGGGCTGTTGTGGTTTCGTGTTTTCCTCGTCTTTTCTTGTCTGTCTTTGCAGGCTTGGTGGGAGGAGTGTCTTACACCTTGGGAGGTGTTACCCCCAGGTGTATACAGTAAGATCTACCATTTGGGGTGGGGTTGTAGTACTCGGTCGCACCACGTTTTGTTAGATAGATCTTCTTTGTTTGAAATGTTTGGCGGGATGTGGAGAGGTACAGTTATTTGAGATTGATTGCTATCATTTTTTTTCAAAAAAAAAAAAAAAAAAAAAAAGATAGTGGTTATACTTGCCATAGCTGCTTTCTTTCTTTGAGTTATTTTGAGCACCCTGATAAGCTTAGCTGGAGGGCAAGCAGGACTTGTCACTTTGTTTTTTTTTTGTTTTGTTTTGTTTGTTTTTTTTTTTTTTAATTGGCAAATCCTAAAGAGGGAGCACTCTGGGCTCAGTGTATTACAGTCAGCAGCTCTAACTTTTTCCCGTGTGTTAAAGTTTTGGGGGAAATTAGAGCAGATCGGTAAGTATTCATACGGTGTTTGGTACCACTTTGTTATGCGCAAGGATTTTGGGCAGGTAAATTTGTTAATCTTTGATTTGATTCCCTGTGAATCATGTCTGATATCTCCAATTTCGTTACTGCTCCCTCTGAGGAGTTTTTGCATAAAAGCACCAAGGAGCAACTGTTAAAAATTGCAAAGCATTTTGGAATCGAAATGTCTGACAAACGATTAAGAGACACTGTAAAGATGGGTGTGTTGGCTGCAGAGTCTTTGTGTCCTCCTGGTTTTCCTCTGTCGTTAATTGCAGCATCTAATTTCACTTTGAGCAGCAGAAAGAATTGTTAATGTTGCAGCTTGAGCATGATAAAATAAAACAAGCATCTTTGTGTTTTCTGGAGTCTTCAGTGTTCTGATGTCATGGTAACCTTAAGTTGTTACCTAAATTCAATGAAAGAAACCCAGAGAGTTTTTTCTCATTGTTTGAGAGTGTTTCAGAGACTCGTAAGTGGCCTGAATCTGCTCTTACCTTAATGTTGCAGTGCACGCTGACTGGCAGATCACAAGAGGCCTATTCCGCTCTTTCCGCTTCAGACAGCCAAAATTACGGCTCTGTTAAGTCTGCTGTGTTAAGAGCTTACGAGCTTGTACCCGAAGCTTATCGCCAACATTTCCGTACGTGGAAAAAAACAGATAAACAAATGCATCTCGAATTTGATCGTGACTTAACTGGACATTTTACACGCTGGTGTTCTGCGTTAAAAATAGAGACTTTGATGAACTATGTGACTTTATAGTGTTGGAGCAGTTCAAAACCTCTATTCCTGAAAATGTTGCACAACATATAAGTGATCACAAAGTAAAAAATGTAGACAACGCTGCTGCCTTTGCTGATGATTATGTGCTAATGCACAGATGCTCTTTTGGTCAGTTGCGCACTCACAGTGCCAGTTCTGGTTGAATGTGTAGATACAGGGACAGCAAGTTCTGTTTCTTTGGGTAAGTCTGACATTAGAGAGCATTAAGAAAGTCAGACAAAGTCTGTTACTACACCAAAAAGGGTGTTTTGTGCTAGTTGTGGGGATGGGAATGCAAGTTTTGAAAGTCCCTCTTCACAAGTTGATGCTGTATTCTGATCTTTTTCAGGGCCAGATAATAGTTGGAGTGCGCCCTGCGCTACCAATTGAGGGTATCACCCTGATTTTGGGCAACAGTGTGGCAGGTGAACATGTCTGGGCTGACTCAATGCCTCCGACGCAGCCTTTAGTTTCCTTTGTTCCGCTGGTGACAAAACAACCAGATGAGAATCAGACCAGCTTTCCTGAAGTTTTTACTGCATGTGTGGTTACTCATTCAATGACACACAGCACTCCGATTCAGTCTCTGATCCTGCAGAAATGTAGCCTCTCATATTAAAATGTATTACACCTGTCAGCTCACAGGCAAACCAAATCAGAGTGTTAAGCCCGCTCCTTTGCTGCCGATTCCTGCTGTGACTCAGCCTTTTGAGCATCTCATCATTGATTGCGTCGTACCATTTCCTCGTTCTCATTCAGGTGCTGTGTATATGTTGACAGTCATGTGTCAAAGCACACGTTATGCTGCAGCTTATCCATTACGTACAATCACTGCACGCTCTGTTGTGCACGTTGTCTCAATTCATCTCGATGTTTGGCAAAGGTAATGCAGTCTGACCAAGCCTTCTCTCAAGTACTGAAACAGCTTTGCATCAGGCACAATAAGGTGTCTATTAGGGATGAGCGAGTACACCATTATCTGTATCTGTATCTGTATCTGTTTACCCATCCGGGGCCTAAACAGGAAGTGGGTGTGTTTTGTCCAAAAACGGGCGGGACTTAAATCGAACATTATTTTAAGTCTGAAACTGGCAAGAATTGATTTGAAATGGCTATATTTATTTTCAGCTATGTTTTATGTACAGCTGGTAAAATGTGTATGTAGTGGTGTGAAAGACTGTCTCTTTATTTATGATCTGTGTAAATTTAATAGGTGATTTGTGCAAACATTCAGTGGAAAAAAATAAACTAACTAACCAACTAACTTTCTCACCAGCCAAACTAAAATCACGCAGCCACTTAAAAAAAAAAAAAAAAAAAAAAAAGACCGGCGTGGAGAAACTAGGGGGACACGCGACACAAGGAGTTTACAGCTTTCAAATGTGTTGCGTGGACGTTAAAACAGTTAATCAAGTAACTTTAAATATAAAAAAGAACTAAAGAAATGCGAGACAACGAAAACCATAAAAAAAAAACGGTCCTGAATTGAAGCAAGAGGCACTGACCAGTGCGACACAAGCCGTTTTCAGCCCCGTCTTGTCACATGCATCGCGTATGACAGGAAATAAGTTCAAGAAGTAACTTTAAATACCAAACAAACCTCAATAGAGACGAGCAGAAGAAAACTGAGTGAGTAGTACAGAGATTAGAGCAACGTAAACTACAGTCAACTCAGGCAAGCAAGAGAAGTAGTGGCTGTCACTCGCTGCCTGTCTGTGTGTGTGTGTAAAAGAGGAGAGCAGGCACCTCCTCGCTGCAGCATGTGGATGCAGGGAGGGGGGTGTGCTGTGTGTGACCAATGAGGATTCTTTTAGCACGGATACGAATACTAAAAAAACTCTTGTGCTCGGACTCGGCAAAAATGCATTATCCGTAACGAGTACTCGTTTGAAACGAATATCCGGCTCAACCCTAGTGTCTATGTACCATGCTCAAAGTCAGGGAGCACTGGAACTCTTCCATCAGTCATTAAAATAACTGTAACGCTATTATTGTGTGCAGATGGACAGACCGGGAGGAGGAGTTGCCGTGGTTAATGTTGGTGGGCAGAGAAGTAACGCAGGAGAGCACGGGCTTCAGTTCAAATGATTTGGTGTTTGGTCACACTGTGCATGTTCTCAGACCACTTTTTGCCTGATGAAGGTCTGAGACCGAAACGTTGCAAATAAAAGTTTTTTCTTGCAAGTTAAACAGTGTGCGGGAGTCCACCTTCCTGTGTTTACAGCCCAAAACTGAAAAAAAAAAAAAAAAAAAAAAGACGATCCATCCTTTTTCCATAACTTCTTCTCACTTATCTCCAACAACTCAAACTGTCCAATCATCATAGGAGGATATTTCAACACATCATAGACCCATCCACAGACTGAAGAGAAGAAATAACACAAACAAAAGATACTGGCAACCACTGGAAACAAATGAACAGTTCATGACTGATCTGGGACTTGGCGATAGTTGGCGGCTGCAACATCCATTTATAAGACAATATTTGTTCTTTTCACTGGTCCACCAGTCATTCTCATGCATCAATCCATTCCTCACCAGCAATTTAATTATATCTAATGTTTCAGGACCAAAAATCCATCCTATTATCATCAGTGATCATGCTCCAGTAACATTTACATGGAATAAAACCATCCCATTCAAACCCAGCAGTAGATAGCGCTTCAACACATCCCTCCTCAGAGGCCCAGAGTTTGACAGTCTCATTAGAAAAGAGTGAGCATCCTTCCTAGAAATAACTGATTCCCCAGTCATCTCCATCCATATGGGAAACAGGTAAAGCAGTGTTAAGAGGCATAATCAATTCATACTCTGATCTTGTGATCAGCTGCTATGAGTACGCTGAGCTGCGCTGAAGGAGTATGTGTGAATCAGGGGTCACCCCGATCAGCGGGCTGGATCTTCCTCGCAATGGAGCGTGTCTGCCGGACTCGCCTGGAAAAATACGGATTTTTCGTTTTGGAGATGTAACTGAGGGGGAGACTTTTAACTTTTCTGTTTTAAGCCGTCAAATTTCTTGTTCAGCCAATCGGAGGCGGAGAATTGGGTTATTTCAGGGTTTTTTCCTCTTTCTGGGACTGAGGATTATTGGACATGAGATCAACAGAGTGCGGTCTGGCAGCGGACTTAAACCAAACGGGGACATTTAAAGGATGAAAAAGACTGTCAGACATTAAGAGTGAAAGCATTTACCATCTTATTTCGTTTGGATTTTTTTTTTTTTTTGTTATTTTTGGAAGGATCAATGTTTAAGTTAACAGTGTATTTTGTTGGCAATTACATTTTGTTTGTTGCAATGAGCTGAATGTTTGGCGAGCCAGTTGCTTCATGTTCCTCTAAATCCTGCCCCTGAACACACACTCTCTTCATATTGTCCCATTTACAATTTTTTCTAATGCTGCTAAAGCAGGCATTGTTTTAAACTTTTTTTTTTTTTTTTAACACTTTTACGCATGTTTTTGTATCCACTCATGTCATTGCAGACATGTGGGTGTGTTAATGTTCATCAGTGTTAATTGTTTATGTGTTTCTGAGTGCACATCACTCAGTCTGAGGACTATGCTTTTACAATTTATTTATTATAACACTTTCCCAGCATTCCCTCGAAGTGTCGCCAAAGGAGAAAAAGCTGTAGAAATGTGCGTACACCAGCCATGAAGATGGCGTGAAGCACCGCACATTTCCACGGTCATTTCACTCTTGATGCATCTGAACTTTGCCATCAAAAATAGAGAACACCATGTTTTTGTACGCTTTGTACATGAGGCCCCAGGTCCTGATGGCTTCCCTGCTGAGTTCTATAAACATTTTTGGTCAGTTCTTTCTCCACTATTCCACAGAGTAACTATGGAAATAAAATAACACTCAAGACTACCTCCACATGTGAACACAGCTACAATCTCACTCCTCCTCTAACCCAATAAAGACCCATCACTACCATCTAGCTACCGTCCCATATCCCTCCTCAACGCAGATTTAAAAACATTATATGGAATAGAAATAGAAAAAAATCATCCCATCCACAATCCACCCTGATCAGACAGACAGTCATCCACGAACACTCGCAGACTCTTTGATCTAATGGACTATTCATTACAACATAATACACCATCCATCATCACAACACTGGACGCAAAAAAAACATTTGATAAAGGGGTCATTTCTTATCTCCACTATGCAAAAGTTTGGCTTTAATTAATCAATTTAATTAATCATTTATTAATTGGGTTAAAATTCTTTACACTGCACCTTCAGCCACTGTTATCACACATGGACTCACATCACAACCATTCACACTGCACAGGGGACAAGGCAAGGACGCCACTCTCCCCCTCATTATTCACAATCTTCATAGAACCTTTAGCTGCAGCTATCCATCAGAACACCAACATCCATGGAATCAAAACACCAAACCATCACCATAAAATCTGTTTATATGCTTATGACATACTGCTCTTCTTTACAGGAACCATACTCATCACTACAGGAAACAATCAAAACCATAGAAATTTTCTCAAAAATTTCTGATTACACCATAAACTGGCAAAAATCCTCAATCCTCCCACTCCAACGTTTATCAGTACTTCATTGCAAATCTACAGTACATATCTAAATGGATCCAGCTCCAACAGTCAGACAGTATATGGTTAGATATTGAACAGACTACATGTAACAGCATTCCCATCTCAGACTCATCGTTAATCAGCTCATCTATAAAATGCCACCCTTGTTTTAAAACATTAACAATATCATCAGCCCTGACAGCCTGGTGGGAATCCTACAAAATCTACAACTAATACAGTTCAAAATACTTCACAGAACACACCTCACTGTTCAGAAAATGTCTAAAATGGGATTCACTTCAGAAATTTGTACTAACTGCACCCAAAACAAACCAGCCATGTGGCACTGCACGCTGATTCAACAGCTCTGGTACAATGTCACTAAATAACTCTCCACCTTTATGGGCTGCCACATCCCTATGTCCCCTTCACTGTGTTTACTCAGCAACACACCAATGAAAAAACTACTCCTAACAGCCCTGAGTATTGCTAAGAAAACCATACTCATCAATTGGAAATCCAAGAAAGATACAAACACCGTCCACTGGAAAAATTTACTCATGAAACACATTTCCCTGGAAAACAGGGAACGTGGATTCTACACTTGATTTGGAAATGTGACTACATGGTGTATTACCAATCCTAGAGAAAATGCACATACACACTTTCCAAACAGATTTTGGTAGAAGACTAAATCATTGAATAGTCACATGCAGAAGTTTAAACTACAAAATCCTGTTTATTTTGCTCAAAAGATGTTTTTTTTTTAAAACGCGTCAATCTCCACAGAGCAGATCGTACCAAACAGGAAAACAAACACGAAAAACGATCAGAGTTTCCGGTCTTTTCAAAATAAAGCACCATGTTCAGACTGTCGATCGTAAAATTATCCTCGTATATTAAAACTACGACACTGGCACAGGGCCAGCAGTCATCAGCGGGTCAGACCGACGCCATGGACGATGAAAAGTTTATATTGGAGGCGGAAAACCTTATAATTATGTACGATACAACACATCCTTTATATAAGGACACCAACAGAGACTAAAAGTGAAGGACTGAATTAATGAAGCTCTGGGAGGGCAGGTGAGTTTTACATACTATATATCATGAAAGTAGTTGTCATGGGTGTGATTCCTGCAGGAACATGTGGTTCTCCTGTGATCTTGTGTATCCAGCTGCTATGAGAACGCTGAGCTGAGCTCTGCTCCTGAGACGGATGCAGTGTGAATTGGCTCGCGCTGACGGACCGCGGCGACTGTTTTTAAAAGTAAATTTTCACTGTCAACAGTGTTATCCATCACTCAGTGCGTCGCTATAATCCGTCTGCCAGAAACTCGTGCACTGAGAACCGTTCTGTGTGATAGACTATAATATAAAATACGATAAAATGCATCATTTTTTAACGCTGTTAAATTCCCCCCACGTTAATTATCGAATTAACGCGACAAAGTCCCACCACTAATACATTCAATATACATTTATAATTAGTTAATATTGTAGAAAAACCATGGAAATGCTGTAAATCACGCTCATTTCTCACAGTACTGGCAGCAGAGCCACTACAGGATTAATCTTATCCTGGTTGTTGGCCTAATCTGGAGCAGGCTAGCTTCAGAGAATAAATCACCATGGTAACTTGTCCAGGATAAACTTGACCTGAGGCCTGTACTACAAAGCTCAATTAACACATCCAGGATCTCTCTCCATTTTCAGGGTTGACTTAACGAGACATCGGCAGTCCTAATAAGTGTTACTACGAAGCTGGATATCAACTCGCTGAGTCAATCCAGAGTCTTCCAGCCTTGATCAGAGCGCGCTCACATTAAAGGGGTGGAGTCTGCAGCGTCTGACCAATCACAAACATGAAGAGACAGGAGAAACCCTGCAGAGCAGCCTACTTTACCGTGGAGGAGCAGACAGTTATTCTTAAGAAATACAAAGAATTTAAACACAGGCTAAAAGCAACACTGTTACTGCAGCAAAATCCAGGAAAGAATGTGGGCAGAAAACTGTGTTAATGCGTAATTTGTGAGATTATCGAAAATAAATTCATAGGACAATATAAACGGAAGACACTCTGATCACTCACTTTGACTATATTACAGCACAGACGTTTGGAGCAGAGCTCTTCATCAGTGTCCAAACTTTGGTTTATATTTTCCATTGAGTTTTGAGGCTCAGCAACCGCCTGAGCACGTTTTGTGTTGGAATATTAATACATAATATCAATAGTAATTCTTAACTCCCACGTAGTTGCACATTTCATAAATTCCTGTTTCTGAAGTTCTGCCATGTGTGACCATTATTATTAACATCATTATTTAAGATGCAAACAGTGGAGCTAAACAGACTTGAGGAACAAGTCCAAAAAGCTCCTTCAAAGCGGTCAGTGACAAGGCTTTATTTCTTCACTCTGTCTCTGATGTTTGGATGAAATCAACTGAATTGATTTATTTATGGATCCATCAGCTGACAAATGTAGTTCAGTCCATTTGATGAAAATCTGAATCTCTTGTACAGAATGACCACGTGAACATCAAAAGGATCACATCTCTCCCTAAAAACTCTCTCCTGAGCGCTCTGTGCACCAACATCGACAGGATCTTCTAAAAATGGGCAGGGTCTTTTACAAGAAAGCTGATTGGTCAAGAGGTGTTGTATTTCTACTCGTTGATCTCTTATCAAGATCTTAACCTGCTCCGGAGCAGGTTAGCCGTTCAGCATACGTTACCACAGTGATTCATCCCGGTAAGAAGTGAACCAACTTTGTAGGACATAAAATCCAGGGTTAACCCAAAAGTTACCTCGCTAAGAGAAAATCCAGCTTCGTAGTCCAGGCCTCAGAACATGTTCATTGACAACAGTATCAACATTAAAAAAAACAACGCGGAAACAATAACAACACCGTCAACAATTTCAAAAACAACAATACCAACAACAACAGTAACAACAATGACAACATCACCAACACCAACAACAAAAACTTGGAACATCAGTTAATAAGGGAAAAATTAATGGTTTCTGTTAGTCTCTCCTGGACTCTGAGTCCTGCCTGTAAGGTGGTCCAGGATGGACCAAATGGACCAAATGGACCAGTACTTATATAGCGCTTTTCTAGTCTTACTGACTACTCAAAGCTCTTTACACTGCTGGTGTCATTCACCCAATCACACCACATTCACACAGATGGCCAATTTAAGCTACTCAGACCATCGGCTGTAGCTACCATTCACACCACATTCATACACCACTGAACAACAGTGGGAGCAACTTGGGGTCCAGGATCCAATCCTGTCTTGATGTTGGGAGTAAGGTCTGGGCCTGCTCTGTTTGTTTGTGAAGCATTTTGAGGTAACACTTGTTGTGAGGTTTCATAAATAAAGACTGATTCCCAACCCTTCTTGTAAAATAGTATAAAAAAAACCTGTTTTTTATCTGAGTGCAGATTCAACAAAATCAACTTCAAAAAAGCAAAGTCATGGTCATTAAGGGACTTGGAGATCCAATCCTGAAGGGTCTGCCAGAACATGGCAGTACAGATCCTGTCTCCCTAAACGTTTCATAACCGAGCTGGAAAACAACACCATCAGAGAAACCTCTCAAGTCATCACACCAAACTGACTCCTCTCCACTTCACCACTACTTGGACGTCTGGACTCAAACCTTAATCTGTTCTTGGTCAGGGCTCTTTATTTTATCATGTTGCATTCAATCTGAGGGTCATAGTGTGTAAATGACCCAAAAATGTTCTCAATGCATTTTATTTTGTAGGTATCTATCTGCTCCATTCCTGTGTTTCATCTGTGCCTCTTTTATATTGAAGGTATATTTTATTTTGATAGTCATTTAACGGAAGTGAGGTCGGACTGAAAAGGCGCGACTTGACATGTAAACAAAAGGTTTTCTCACCGGAGAAGTTGTCAAAGGAAAGAATCACGACATTCTTTAACAAGGAAAGGTCTTTTGGATAATTTTAGCGCCTAGCTGGAACGGGAACAAGGTATTGTGTGTGTTTTATTTTGTTCATTGTGATTTATACATTTAATATGCCTCGTTAATATGAACGGTCATGCTTCTCATCTTAGCCACTCCAACCTGTTGCTAGCTGTGATTGTTCATGCACTGAAAGCTGTACAGTGGTTATAGTCCTTTTTTTGTGGTTTTCATGGATTAACTTTTATTGATGTCTTTGTGTGTTGTTGACCTGTCACACAGATCGGTATCTGATAGCTTATTTACACTATGAGTTTTCTAAGAGCTAATTTCATGCCATCTGTCTGTCCTGTAGCTCTTACGGTGTTTCATGGGAAAAGGTGTACATTTGTGTTCAAATCACGGATACGGCTGAACATAAATAAAATATCCTGAGAAACATCAGTACGCTTCATCGTTTTCTGGCTGGGTTCGCTACAGTAAGAGCTTCACCCGCATCGCTCCTGCCGACTGTTTGCCGCCATTTGGGAGAGTCTTCATCCGCGCTGCTGCAGCTTCTGCTCCGTCACCCATGCTGTCCCTGTGAATTCCTCTAGCAGTACATCCCCACGTGGAAGCCAGATCTACATCGGCAGTCCGGGCAGCGGTCACAATGGAGTCCGTGCAACGGTCAAGTACAGCCTTATTCACTGCAATTGTTTCAGAACTGTAAGTATTACCCTATTATAAGACGGTCCACGGAATAAGCAACGGACGAACTGTTTTTTGAACCGACGCACATTTAACAGCCTGCTTACCTGCTCATCCAGAGCCAAGAAAAGAAACTCTTGTCTCTTTAATAGTATACTTACCTGCTCTTCCAGAAATAAGGAAAGAAACTGTGGTCTTATCTAAATTTTCATTTGATAGATGGACTCTTTATAATAAGGACCCTTTCAATCTTTTGGACTTTGCCTCTCAAGTACTTTCAGTATTCTGATTAATGTGGCATTTAAACTGACACTAAGTTATCTAAGAGTCTGTACACTTATGCATCTGTGCTTGTTTAACTGGGTCTATTATTTTATGTTTATGCTGTTCATTGCAAAGGTTAAACATATCTGCTAAAGGTTTCATTTCAACTTAAAAAAAAGGGTATATAAATACATGTATATATATTGTGTATAATGTCACAGTCAGGAGGTATGACGGAGTTTAGGAAGCAGATGACTGGAGTACAGTCGGAAGTTGAAGATTCACAGAAAGAGCCCCACGCAGTGACAGATGCACCTGACAGGCAATCTTTAAATGAAGTTTTTGAGACAACACAACAAAGCTTGACCGACATCCGGGATCACTTTCAGAAAGAAGATGATCAGACTGTAAGCTTTCGACGTTCAGAACGCACACGAAACCCCACAGAAAAGATGCGTGAGTTTCAAGAGGACGAGGCCAAGAAAAGGGAGAAAAGGTTACTGTCCATGTATGAGCAATGGAAGCTTCAGGTACGCAAAGCAAGAGATCAGTTGAAGACATACATGCCAGAAGATCAGCTCTGGCTCCTCATTGATGAACTCAAGAAAAGTAAGGGAGACATAATGAACATGTATAGTCAAATTCGAGACGTCATCACACCTTCATCTGACACAAGAAGACGAGTTGATACATGTGATTCAGTAACCACAGATATAATCAGCATCGCTTATGACAGAGCTGTAGACGACGCAGATGAGTTCTGTGAAGAAAATGAAAGACGCCGTCTTCATGAACTGCGCTACCATGACTATGCATCATCCGTCTATGGATCAACAGCTTCTTTGATAAGTCACAGCATGTCAGAACACCACTCTATGACTTCATCAATTGCAGTCAAGCGTGTCGATGCAGCAGCCGAACTAGCAGTGAAGGAAGCAAATTACATGATGATGTTGGAGGAGGAAAGACAAAGGGAAACAATACGGGAGTTGGAGGAACAACAACGGAAAACCATGGAAGCACAAAGGCGGGAGTTAGAGAGATTGCAGGCACAGAGAGAGGTACGGGCAGCTCAAGCTAAGCTAAAGGTTTACGAGAAGGAGACGAATCGAGAAGCTGCCAGCTACAGCAACAATGAAAGGAGCAAGATAACAACAAATGTGCCTATCACTACAGTCCCTCTATCACATGCTGAAACACCTTCACATACAGACATTTCCTCTCTCGCTCAAGTACTTCAAGATAGTATCACCTTGAATAGGCTGCCTGTTCCTGAGCCCTTTGTCTTCAATGGTGATCCCATACGATTCATTGAATGGAAATCATCATTCACCTCACTCATCGACCAACGGGCAATCACTCCAGCTGAAAAACTCTTCTACTTGAGGAAATATGTTGGTGGCCCAGCACGCCAGGCTTTAGATGGTACCTTTTACCGAACTGACAGCGAAGCTTACCAAGATGCTTGGAACAAGCTAAATCGCCGCTTTGGCCAGTCATTCACTATTCAGAGAGCATTCAGAGGGAAACTCACCAACTGGCCAAAGATCCAGCCTAAGGATGCGGAAGGGCTCAGAAACTTCTCAGATTTTCTTAATGCCTGTCAAGATGCGATGCCTCACGTCAAAGGTCTCGACATTCTAAATGACTGTGAAGAGAATCAGAAGCTCGTCCACAAACTACCAGACTGGGTAGCTTCACGCTGGAATCGGAAAGTCACAGAAAGCCTGATCGAGAGCCAAACATTCCCATGTTTTAAGGACTTTACTAGGTTTATGTCCACTGAAGCCGAGGTTGCATGCAACCCAATCACGTCCTTTCATGCCCTTCGCCCTTCAGACTCCAGCACTGTGAGCAGACATCGCAGAGACCCAACGCGAAACAAGGCCAGTGTTTTCACCACTCAAATAGCTACAGATAATGAGAACCCAAAGTCAGATCAGAGAAAGGTTAAGCCTCCATGTATACTTTGTCAGGATAATAGACACCAACTTCATGTGTGCTCCAAATTCACAGAGATGTCTTTGACTGAGAGACGAAACTATGTGAAAGAGAAGAAACTCTGCTATGGGTGCCTGAAGCTTGGCCACAGCGCAAAGGACTGTCGTCATCGCCACACTTGTGAAACCTGCAAAGGGAAGCATCCAACATCCCTCCATGACCACAACTTTAAAGGGGAAGGATCCTTATCAGAACAAAGGACAAATCAAGGTGCCACAGCTACATCACTCAGTGTAGCAGGCGAAGGAACATCCAACACATCGATGGTGTTACCAGTGTGGGTGTCTTCTAAAAATAATCCAACTGCTGAGAAACTTGTCTATGCTCTGCTTGATACTCAAAGCGATACTACATTCATTGAACAAGAAGTGAGCAACGGTCTTAATGCTGACAAGTATCCAGTGAAGCTGAAATTGACTACAATGAGCGGAAAGGACACAGTTCTCACAAGTGAAAGGGTTTCCGGCCTTTGTGTAAGAGGATACAGTTCATCCATTCAAATTGATCTTCCAGTGGCATACACAAAGGACTCTATACCTGTGAATCGTGCTCACATCCCTACTTGTGAGACAGCCAAACAATGGAGTCATCTTGCTGAAATTGTAGATGAAATCCACCCGCTGAAGGACTGTGAAGTAGGTCTCCTCATAGGTTATAACTGCTCCAGAGCAATGGCACCCAAGCAAGTCATCCTGGGAGGAGATGAAGAACCGTACGCTGTTCGGACAGACTTGGGATGGAGTATTGTGGGCCGCACATCACAAAGCCAAGACTCACTGAACACAAGTCATCTCTGTCACAGAATCGCCACTAAAGAGCTCCCACTGACTGCTCCCACTGATGTTATCCGTATTCTGGAATCTGACTTCAAAGATGGCAGTGAAGACAACAAAACGGTGTCGCAGAATGACATCACATTTCTCAACAAGCTAGATGTTGGCATACGGAAAAATACACAGGGTCATTATGAAATGCCTCTGCCTTTCAAAAGGAGACCCAGCTTACCTGACAACAAGCTCTCAGCCATGACACGCCTCAGTCATCTCAAAAGGAAACTGCAACGGAATGAGAGATATAAGGAACATTACGTCAAGTTCATGGAGGATGTTATTAAAAAGGGACATGCAGAGCAGGTCGAAGGCGATGGGAAAGAAGGGGAGAAATGGTACATTCCCCATCATGGCATCTATCAGGAAAAGAAGCCTGATAAACTTCGAGTAGTATTCGACTGCTCAGCCAGGTATAAAGGAACAAGCCTGAATGATCACCTTCTCACTGGACCTGACATGTTGAACAACTTGAATGGAGTCCTCATCCGCTTTCGACTGCATCCTGTTGCACTGATGTGTGACATTGAGAAGATGTTCCACCAATTCCACGTGGATGAAGCTGATCGCGACTACCTGCGCTTTCTTTGGTGGAATCAAGGAGACTTGAACTCACAGCCTCAAAGGTTTCGCATGAAAGTGCATCTCTTCGGTGCAGCCTCCTCTCCCGGATGCGCAAACTATGGGCTCAAACATCTAGCTAAAGAAAATGCTGACATCTACCCCCATGGCTCACAATTTATAATGCGCAACTTTTATGTAGATGACGGACTCATAAGTGCTGAATCCACTGAAGATGCCATCCAACTTGCCAGCGAAGCACGTGAACTCTGTGCCAGGGGCGGTCTCAGATTGCACAAGTTTGTGTCAAACGACAGAGATGTCCTAGAGAGTATACCACTCTCAGAAAGAGCATCAAATGTGAAGGATATGGACCTCGTGTTCAATGATCTCCCCCTTGAGAGAGCTCTTGGGATTCAATGGGATGTGGAGTCTGACCATTTTCGCCTTAACGTCACCCTCAAAGAACAGCCTGTCACACGCCGTGGCATTCTCTCCACAGTAGCGTCTCTGTATGACCCTCTTGGGTTTGTGTCACCTGTCCTGCTCAAAGCAAAGATCATCCCTCAGGAGGTGTGTAGACGTGGCACAGGCTGGGACGATCCTCTCACTGACGAGCTTCATTCAAGATGGGAACAGTGGAGAAGAGATTTGGTTCATTTGGATAACATCACCATACCTCGCACTTACTCACCTGCTGGTTTTGGAAAGGTTTCAAGAACTGAGCTGCATCATTTTTCAGACGCCAGCATGAAGGGCTACGGTCAGTGCTCGTACCTGAGGCTGCAAAATGAAGAGGGAGACATTCACTGCTCCCTAGTGGTAGGGATGTGTCTCACCAACAAAACTTACAACTATTCCAAGACTGGAATTAACGGCTGCAGTTGTTTCCACCAAGATAAGCAGCATGCTCAAGGAGGAACTGGGACCTGCTGACATTGAGGAGTTCTTCTGGACAGACTCTAAAGTTGTCTTAGGATACATAAAAAATGAAGCACGACGATTCCACACCTTTGTAGCCAACCGCGTTCAGAAGATTCATCTTGGCTCAAACCCAAAACAGTGGCGATACGTCCCCACTGCCGAGAATCCTGCTGACTACGCTTCAAGAGGCCTGACTCCCAGCGAGCTTCTGTCATCTGTCTGGTTCACAGGACCCAAGTTTCTATGGGACAAGAACATGAAGCTTCCAGAAGATGAAATTCCAGAGTTAACAACTGGTGATCCAGAGGTCAGAAGTGCCCTAGCACTTACCACGACAACCACAGAACGAGTAAGCCTCATTGATCGCTTGTCCAAACTCTCATCCTGGTCACTGGTTATTCGAGCTGTTGCACGCATTCAAAGACGCATCTCCCAGAACAGATCCAACTGCCTCACCACAGTAACGGAACGAGAAGAGGCAGAACACTGGATAATAAAGGACCTGCAGAAAGATGTCTATCAAAATGAGTTGAAGCTGCTGAGCAAAGGGATCCCTCTACCATCTCACGACTCATTATACTCTCTTGATGCTTTCCTCGGCAAAGATGGTATCCTCAGGGTGGGAGGAAGACTGTGCAACTCGTCTCTTTCCCACACCGTCAAGCATCCTGCAATCATCCCCAAAGATCATCGCATCACGAAAATGATAATTGCTCATCACCATGAAAGGATGAAACATCAAGGTAAAGGTCTCACCATAAACGCGATCAGGTCCAACGGATACTGGATTCCAGGAATAAACCGAGCAGTAGCATCCTACATTCGTCAATGCATCACATGCAGACGGCACCGGAAGCCAACAGAGCAGCAAAGGATGGCTGATCTACCCAGTGAACGAGTGGAACCATCCCCCCCTTTTACTTTCTGCGGCATGGACTGCTTCGGCCCGTTTCTCACAAAGCAAGGAAGAAAGGAGAACAAGAGATATGGTCTTCTCTTCACGTGTTTTAGTTCCCGTGCCATCCACATAGAGATGCTTGAAGAAATGACAACAGATGCTCTCATAAACAGCCTGAGATGTTTCATTGCTATACGTGGCGCTGTTCGTCAGATCAAGTCAGACCGGGGGACCAACTTTGTAGGAGCAAAGAACGAACTCAAGGAAGCTCTGAAAGAAGTCAATGCTGACAGACTGACTGCATTTCTTGCAGAGAAACAATGCGACTTTAGCATGAATGCACCCTACTCAAGTCATGTTGGAGGAGTGTGGGAGAGACAGATTAGGACAGTGAGAAGCATCCTGAGATCCACGCTTTCCCTCTCCTTTGGAAGGCTAAATGATGCATCGCTACGGGCTTTCCTCTATGAAGCTATGACAATCGTCAACAGTCGCCCATTGACTGTTGACACCCTCAGTGATCCTCATAGCCTGGAGCCACTCACACCAAATCACCTTCTGACTATGAAACCTGCCAAGGCTTTACCTCCCCCAGGTGAATTTGTGAAAGCGGACATGTATGGCAAAAAAAGGTGGCGACATGTCCAATACCTTGCAGAGCAGTTTTGGAGTCGATGGAGAAAGGAATACCTCGCCAACATCGCTCTCAGACAACGCTGGCATGTCCCAAGGAGAAATCTGCAGGTTGGAGATGTTGTGATGTTAAAGGAGGATCATGCACACAGAAATGAGTGGAGATTGGGCAGAGTTTCGGAGGCTACTGCTGACAAGGATGGACTAGTTAGGAGAGTGAAGGTCCGCCTAGGTGACAAGGAACTTGGCAAGAAGGGGGAGCGTCTCCACAAGATGTCCGAAGTTGAGCGTCCTGTTCAAAGGCTAGTCCTGCTGCTGGAAAAGGACTAAATTCTGCCTCCTTTTTTCTATAGTTCATAATCCTCCTGTTGTGTCTTTTGAGGAATGTCATTTTGTTTAAAATCATTCGTGCCTAATGTAAACTGTGCAGTTACATCATTTACTCATGATTGGTGGGAGTGTAAATGACCCAAAAATGTTCTCAATGCATTTTATTTTGTAGGTATCTATCTGCTCCATTCCTGTGTTTCATCTGTGCCTCTTTTATATTGAAGGTATATTTTATTTTGATAGTCATTTAACGGAAGTGAGGTCGGACTGAAAAGGCGCGACTTGACATGTAAACAAAAGGTTTTCTCACCGGAGAAGTTGTCAAAGGAAAGAATCACGACATTCTTTAACAAGGAAAGGTCTTTTGGATAATTTTAGCGCCTAGCTGGAACGGGAACAAGGTATTGTGTGTGTTTTATTTTGTTCATTGTGATTTATACATTTAATATGCCTCGTTAATATGAACGGTCATGCTTCTCATCTTAGCCACTCCAACCTGTTGCTAGCTGTGATTGTTCATGCACTGAAAGCTGTACAGTGGTTATAGTCCTTTTTTTGTGGTTTTCATGGATTAACTTTTATTGATGTCTTTGTGTGTTGTTGACCTGTCACACAGATCGGTATCTGATAGCTTATTTACACTATGAGTTTTCTAAGAGCTAATTTCATGCCATCTGTCTGTCCTGTAGCTCTTACGGTGTTTCATGGGAAAAGGTGTACATTTGTGTTCAAATCACGGATACGGCTGAACATAAATAAAATATCCTGAGAAACATCAGTACGCTTCATCGTTTTCTGGCTGGGTTCGCTACATAGTGTGAAATCAATGCAGTTTAAATCCTATGACCCTGATCACTCCATCAGTTCATGTAAAGAGTAAACATCCATAAATAAAAGCTCCTGCTGACTTTTCTTTGTGTTGGATTATCTAGTTTTTAAATTCTACGCCTCAGGCAGAGGATGGTTTGAAGTCATGGCCTGCTCTAAAAGCTTGAATACCTGACCCTCCTGACTAGGGTTGGGCACCGGAACGTGGTGCCAACTGGGAAACAGTTCAAACGTAACCAGTAGTAACCAGACTGAATAAAAAGACCATTTCGGTGCTTCATTTCAGTGCTTGACTTTTTTTTGTTCCCACCCCCTTGTTCTGCTGTAAACATGCGTGATGTCAGTGACGCTACTCACTGACTACTCAGTCAGCACGCTTGTTGATCTGATAATAGGTGGTGAGAGGATTGATTAGGATGCCGAAGGCAAACCGATCAAAAGTTTTGCTGCATTTTACAGCCAAGGATGTTGACTCAGCAACATGTAACAAGTGCCAGAGTCCTGCAAGGGATTTTTCAAACCCGTATCTTCCCGCACCGGTAGAGCTCAAAACTGAGAACTGACCCGACCCGACCTGTTACCCGCAATTATCCCCATTTAAAACCCGGACCTGCACGGACCCGTGAGTAATAAAGCGTGACCCAACCCATGATTGCAATGTATATTCACAGCCGCTCATTTTCATTTAGTGTGAAGTCACAAAGTGTTTTATTTTTGTAGCTGCAGCGGAATATAGTCTTCACAACAGAGGCAGTAAAGCACATTGCCCACACGTCAGTGCACACTGTGCTAACAGATGAGCAGCGGTAATTAAAACAAATGCAGGGACTTTCCTGTCTCTCAAGCGCAAATACACACACCAACATGCATACAATACAGAACTCAAATTGATCTTTTTTTTAAAACCACTGTCCCATTTTTCATTGAATTACACAAAGACAGATGAAGATTTTGCATGTGCTATTGGCAGTCAGCTTGTAGAGTTTGTGAGATCCCTTTCCCATCAGCAGGAACACCTGCTGAAGTGACAGCAGCCACTCCGCTGGACTCAGCGTCCACAAATTAAGGTTATATTAATGCATAAACTCTGTCAAAGCTCACTCATCGTTGGCACATATTTTTTGATAATGAAAATAATCAAGAAAAAGGCGGAATGTGATCTAAAAATTATAGACCTATGATTTGTTATCAATAGATGCCGTTTCTTGAAACTTTGAAAATTGTGCAGCCTCTTATCAGGTATCTGCACTACTATTTTGCAGTCCTGAGGCTGTGTTAGCAGTTGAAAAATGTAACTGTGTGAGAGGTCATCTAGCCTGGCGCACAATCAGGGAGAGGGTAGTCCCAAAATGTGCTGGCTGAATCCACGTGACCCAAGGCTTACAAGCAGCACAACATCAAGGGCTCAACTCCTCAATGTCCTGTTCTGTTCTGTTTATTTATTTTTTATGAGAAAAGCAAAAGACAGTGATACACTTTGCAAGTTGAGAGCTGGTGTGGCTGTTATTATAACAGCATGCTGCCGTTCAGTGTGAGTGAGTGAACGTGCTGAGTGATAAAGTCTCTATATATTTACAGCACCTGCACTCATGGTGCCTCCAGAGGTCCATGCAGACCAGAGGAGGGGAGCACTGATGCTTCCTGCAGGCGTCTGAGGAGCAGCCGGCAGACACACCCTGCATGGTGACCACCTGAAGACCCTCTGTGGGCTGCTCCACATCCAGGGGGATGGATCGGCCGTTAAACCGCAAATCTCGCAAACAGCCTGATGGAGAGGCAGAAAAAATAGAGAGAGAAAAGAAATGAGGAGGGAAAAAACAGAGTTTACAATGTCAGAAAGACACATTAAGACAGCCGTCCTCAGGCTACATGTTATATGGACTCATTTAAGAAAGTGTTTAAGCTCTCTCTGTCACACACACACACGCACGCGCACACACACACTCGCACATACACACACGCATCAATAAACAGACTGGTTGACACACCTGCAGAGTAACACACAAACACACACACACTCTCATGCATGCAAACAGCCAAACAGCCTGGGGCTAAGCTGTTAGCATATACTTTTTCTTGCAGGATCTTTTCTCATCTGGTTAGTTTGCTCTCTCCCTCTCACTTTCTCTCTTTCTCTCTCTCTCTTTCTGTGGGAAGCATGAGCCCAAACACATCATTTAAACAGATCAGAGCCACTGACTCACCATCTCTCAGCTGCTTTACTGAGGGATCCAAACATCTTTGGGTGCTTTCTGAAATGTGTGAGCCTCAGTGTTCATGAAGGATACTAAATCTGTAACATGTCCATCAGTGTAATAGAGCATACACGCTGAAGGTGGAGATTCTTCTGACAGGCTAAGTCAGAGTTTCACTCATGCATCCTCATTTACATTAGATATCCCAGTCTGAGTGCAGTCACTCACCCAGGAAGCTCCGGTTGTGCCCTGACGGGAAGGAGTTCCCGAGCATTACAGCAGAGGGGTCAATGATGAGCTCCTGACTCTGTCCGGGGGAGGCCGTGACCTCCCGTCGCCCACCGCCTCCGTCGAGTCGCAGGGTGAACTCTCTGCCAAAGCGGTCCAGCTCCACCTGGTGCCACTCTCCATCAGTGAGGCCACGATGAGGCAGGGTCAGGTTGTAGACTCCATCACCCAGGTTATAGAAAACAGCCAGCAGACCCTGGAGGACCTGTGAGACACAGCACAGCACAGCCTGGAGTTCAAATGGAGTTGAAAAGACCGTCACAGAGAACAGATCTATATGGGTTAGCTCCTTTAAAGACACAGCGTTAAACTCTGCTGCTGATTCACATAAGAAAGACCTGATGACATCATTTCTCTGCTCGGCTCGGTCATCAGCTGCAGTAATGCTTCTTGAAATAATGTGGATCTCAAGGCTCACGATGTCTGAGTGGATCTGACCGTACAGCGGGGTGACACAAATTCTGCAGTGGCAGACCTGGACTCCTGCCACAGTGTGCCGCCTTGATGGGCATAAACAGATCTTGTGAATAACGAATAAAGAAGTAGGCCAGCGCCCGAGGCAGAGGACAGCCAGCAAAGGTTGGCTACAACACAAATTGTGGAATTTAAGAACCCAGAAAAGACTGTGGTGAACCTGCCAGAAAAAATGGCCTTAAATTTCAGAGGTAAAAATTCATTCAGCACTTTTGCAGTGATGACACTGCAGAGCTAGCGCTCACGTTACTGCATGGCACAGGAGGGAGACAAGAAACAACAATTATCCCCAGGAGCTACAGATGAGTGAGCACAATAGACTGGACCAATGAGGGGCTCCCACAGCTGCAGCCTGTACATGTCTGAGGCTTAATGAGAAACAGTGGGGCAAGAGAATTCACACCCAGCCCGGCCCGCATGAGCCATCGCTCCCTCAGCATGCACCTCTCCAATGAGTCTCCCCCCTGCACCCCAACCTGCCCTCAAGTCAACAGCAAAGATGAGCACAGGACAGAGGACTCAATCAATAGCCAGGAGAAAATCTGATTACTGAGACTTTCTGAGGTGCCTGAGGAGGACCGAGCGACCAGCATGAAGCCCAAACCTTTGAGTGGGATTCTGAGGCCTGGATTTTAAGGGACTTTTCAGGTCTGTTAAATGAACACATAAGAAGGAGCAGCTTTGACCTGTGGCAGTTTTTTGATCTCTGATATAGTTCAAGTCAAGGTCTCTTACTCCAAAAACTATTTTGAGGAGTGTGTTAGATCCTGTAAATCTTTACTTTACAGACGCTGTACCCAGCTCGCCCCCGGTAACCTCCGTGTGTAACTCTGCTTATTTATTCAGTGTGCATTCTATCCCATATCTACCCTGAAGAAAAAAACGGGAAGGAGGCAGCCCTTTAAATTAGGTCTTGTCTGCAAACACTACAGGCCTGTGCTCAAGTCTTTCTAAGAGCTTTGAGACAGCCAGGCAGAAATGCTTCAGCATGCTGCTGCAGACAGACATCAGTTGTTTCATTCAGCTCCAGAGAGGCTGCACACACACTCACTCACTCACACCCCCCCCTCCCCACACACACACACACACACACACACAAACAGAGAGAGAGAAAGAGAGAGAGGAAGTAAAGGCTGTGTCCTGTTCTTTTTCCTGACACTGCAGGCTGCAACTGGTGAGGGAGGAGGCCACGGTGCTTTTTCTTCCGTAGCTTGAAGAAGATGAGGGAATGATTCTTCAAACAGTGCTGTCCAACAAAAGGCACAGAGAGTGTAGGATGTGTTCAAAGACCAATCACAGACAGGTTCACTGCACACACCTGACCTGTGAGTTAGCCAAAAGTGACAGTTCTAATAGAGCCATTAACTACCAGGTGCTGTTCACAGCGGGCCTGTCAGTCAGTGAAATAAAAGGCTTTGACAGGCAGCAGCAGCTTCATACCCACTCAGCCCACGTGCCAGGCAGGAGAGGCACACCATTCCAGTGCTCTGGCAGAGCTGAGTCGACTTTTCTACTGAAGAAACACTCTGTGTGAGCACCACTCCAGCCCAGGCGTGGCAGGGGGAGCAGCAAGCATGCAGGCCTGACTTTAAGCACTTGAAGCAGGCCGTGTCAAATGCCTCGAGTGTGGAGGAGGGGAGCTGACCCTCACTGGAGAACACTCAGCTCACAGTGAAACATTAAGCAGGGACAGATAAAAACTTGAATAGAAAAGGCCTAATTTTTTTAAATAGGAGCCTCTAACTAGCAGCTTTCAGCGGAGTCATTGTAAGACCTTAATGAGAACATACACGTGTCAATCATCAGCCCCCTCAGTGCCCGCCCAGATGTCTCCAACCCTGATATTACTCACTCTCAGGATGACAGGCTGCTGCAGCAGTCACTAAGTGAGCTCTGATAACCATTTTAAGTCACACAAACAAGACAATCAGAGCCTGAGGAGCAGCGAGGCAGAGGACTACAGTTTAACCTTGATCTGAATAAGAGAGGCCAAGGCTTGGTCAAAAGGGTCTTAAAGTCCTCCTCTCACATTCAGCTGTCTGCTTTTATTTTGAAAGAACCAGCTGGTTCCAGCCTCTGCACCCACTAAACCCATGCAAATGAGCTGAGAAGACGGCGCCTGCTCCACAAAGTGTGCACAAAGCACCATCAATCTCCAAAAGTAGTATGGGAGGTAGAGCCTTCAGTTATCAGGCTCCCCTTCTCTGGAACCATTTACCAACCGCAGTTCGGGATGCAGAATCCCTCTCTACCTTTAAGGTTAGACTCAAAACATTCCTCTTTGATAAAGCTTTCAGTTAGGGACCAGTTTATAATCCATAAATTAGTCCATAAATTAGATCATAAATTAGACTCATAGTTTAGTTTAGATGCAATAGGCCTAGGCTGCCGGGGGGGATCTGGCACATTGGACTCTATCTCTCTTTCTTAATCTCTCTCCGCATTTGCTTTTGCTCCTTTTGTCTGCTCCTGTACTCGTCTCTGGCTCTTGTCTTGTAGGTGGCCCGGGATCCTTGGTGGAGACTGCCTGCTGCTGTGGAGTCATGAAGACTCATTAACTGCACCCATAGACATGACACATTATTTGGCCATTTCATAATGAACATTCATTCCCACTATCATATAACTTCTAATGTAGATATTAGCCTGATCTCCTTATCTATGATCAATACATCTATAGTATCTATTTTTAATCAGCACATAGGCGTGAGGTCCCTCTGAAAATGGGATGTCACATCTCAAGAGGCCTTTAACACACCTTTACTTAACGGAGACAAATATGGTAGGGATGCACTTGTGGTCTGAGCATCCATGAGTTCATCACTATCATAAATTCTTATTTTCAGTATGAACATCACTGATTATACTTCTATAAAATGATCACCACATCCAGTTAGACATGAGGTCCCTCCTGAAAACGAGATGTAGCATCTCAAGAGGCTAACCTCTAACAAATCAGACGACAGGTCTATGGTTCATGGATCTGTCACTAACTTTAGTTCACACTTTAGTCCACTTGTCTCCTCTTACCTCCCTTCCTTCGCCCACACACCCAACACAGCATTGTGTAGATTTGCTGTTCATCATGAGACTGGGGTCCACATTCAAGATTTCCTGCTGCTTAACAGAAGGTTTTTTCTTGCCGCCATGATGGAGGGATTCATGATTGGCTATTTGGATTCATGTTGGGTGTTGGATGTATATATTTGTATATATATGTATATGTGTATCTTTATATGTATATATGTATCTATGCATATATGTATATCCTTAAAATGAGGAGCTTTGTGCTCTATTGTAAAGTGTCTTGAGATAACACTTGTTATGAATTGGCGCTATACAAATAAAGATTGATTGATTGATTGATTGATTGACAAAGAGTTAAAAACTCCACAAACTGCTCTGCTGAGCAGATAGTGTCAATGTGCGCTGGTGGTGTTTGTATACATTTAGATGAGCCATTATGCATTCATTGGAGCAAAATAACCCACTTTCTATGTAAACATGCCTCATTCCTAATAACTCCTAATTCACTGACAGCTGCACACTCTTCAAATGAAGTTTTTACCATCATCTGCTGATAGTTGGTAAATACTGTAGTACTTAAAGGCACAGGCAGTCTCAGAGTCTTCATTGGAAATAACTGATCTACATAAATTTGAAATTGATACGTGGTGAGGTAAAGCTTCATGCAGGTGTTGAGGCTTTCATCAGTTAAACGTGATCGTAGGTTGGTCTTGATGTTTTTTAGATGTGAGAACGACCGCTCACCTGTATATGTAGAGCCAAGCATGCTGGTCAATATAGCAATACTCACACGCTGCGGTGTGTGGTATGTGACAGGAAGCGCGTTCCAAGTTTGGACAATCAGCAGATCTGCAGGTTGAATTTTGTTCATTTCTGTCTACCTGTGTTTGCTTGCCAGCTCTGCTTGCTGTCGTGCAAGTCTTTCCCAATCTTGGTTCAGTGACTTGAATTTATTCACCCACATGTCTGAGGCCTTCAGGTCAGCAACTTCTCGCTCAAAACCTCTGATGGAGACACATCAGTCTGCTTTGTCCACTGCACACTCGTGTGGATGAGTGACGAACTTAGATAGATAGTAAAACTTCAGGAGCCACTCGGTGTTAGCATGCTCAGGATGCTTGACATCGTCATTTCAAGAAAAGTCTGGATTTCACTCAGGCAAGCCTCAAAACACAAAAATGCACATTGCTGTGCAAAAGCAGACCTTCATCCAGCAGTGCTTTAAACTGGCGATCATTTAAAGCTCGGGCAACAAGAAAGTTGACCACTTGAATGACCAGTGACATCACCTCACCAAGCTGCTCACCACACATTTGGGCACAAAGAGTCTCCTGATGTAGAATGCAGTGAAGACTTAGGATGGGTCTATTTTCATGATGACGAAGAAGCGCTACCTACAAGCGCAACCCTCGTAGGTTACTGCATTATCCAATAAAAATAGAGTTTTGGTGTCCAACCCTCCTGTACCCTGAAGGACAGCCAGGATTGGCTCCAGCCACCTCCTTTTTGTGTTGTTGTGTTGTTTTTTGTTTTGTTTATTTGTGTTGTGTTTTTTGTTTTGTTTTTGTGTTGTTTTGTTTATTTTACATCACCCTTGCTTTGTCCTAATATATGACCCCAATGCATGCTACTACCCTTGTTCTTTGCCCTGTACTGCTGCAATACCTGAATTTCCCCTCTGGGGATCAATGAAGGAATATCTTATCTTATCTTATCTTATCTTATCTTATCTTATCTTATCTTATCTTATCTTATCTTATCTTATCTTATCTTATCTTAACACTGAACAGCGGTAGAAAATGGATGTATGGATGAAGATGCATGAAAATATGTGTTAAAAAATGTCAGCTAAAATCTATCTGCGAGCCAAATGCAGTCACCAAAAGAGCCACATCTGGCTCATGAGCCACAGGTTCCCGACCCCCGCAATGGGCCTCAATCAATCCTTCCAGCATCTCTACAGCCCCCCCCAACCACCACCAACCAAACCCCACCCTCACCAATGCAAACTTTTTACTTAAAGGCTCCTGCCCAGTTGGGGAATTAAACCAGGAACCACTATGCAGCCTGTTTTCACTCCATCCTTCTTAAATCAGGGAGAGGGAATCATTACACACACACACACACACACACACACATCTGTTAAATGAAGGGTGTGCATGTGTTCAACAGAAGTCGTTTGTCTGTGGATTACATTGGGCTCTTAATCCACAGAGGATCTTTGTTTCCTGTTTGTGATGCTGATGTTCAAGTTTAGGGCTGAGAAATACAAATGATGCAGTTTTTTATGTCACACGTTGTTTCACTCTGATCTTTTAAAAGCACTTTCTGAATAGTGCTGCAGCTTGTATTAATAACGAGGTTGTATTTATATGGAGAAAGAGGATATGAGACATTATTGAGATAGTTGGAGAAACATTATGAAACAATGTGCCTTAAATCTGTCGGCTAAGCTAAGCAGAAAAGTTTCACCGTAAATATCTTCCTTTCAGAACTCATTACTACACAGGGCTGTCCAGCTGCAGCTCACCTCCAGACGCAGGTATTCATTCTGCTCCTGAGACAACAGACTGATGAGGACCCCCGATGTGGCACGTGTGCGAACTCCAACCTGCACCCTCGTCTGTCGCGCAGGCAGCGACCACGAGAGCTGGAGCTGAATGTGGCTGCGGCCGTCAAAGGAGAACTCTGGAGCTGCTTGTCAATCAAAAACACACAAGGCGTGTTTAATTAATTCAGCTGTCATGTAGGAAAAACTTGAGGATATCACAGAGAGGACGGCCTATTCTGCAGAAGCGCTCTGTGTGAGAAGAGGTTATCTCTCTGCAGCAGCAAAGTGACATTTATGAACATCTCATTTCTCTCATCTCCCAGCTGGACTGTGTGCTTTGTGAGGCTTAAAAGGCATGAATCCACAGAGGCCTCGCTGCACTTCATGGTCAGTTATAAGTGACTGAAATCACTTACCTTTAGCGCACTGTGGCCCCGTAAACCCTGGGTCACACAGGCAGCTCACAGAGCCCCACTCCCCATGACAGCGCCCCCTCTTTCCACAGGAAGGGAGCATCTCTGCGTTGGTGCAGTGGTCGTCAAAAGAAAAGCAGCCTGGAACAGTGTTGACAGACTCGGCTGGAGAACCAAGGTCATAGAGCTAAAAAGAGGAAGAAGAATCAGACTCAGAGGAAGCTCAGCAGAGAGACGGAAATGAGACGGAGGCGCTCCCTGCAGGAATAATCAATGAGTGAAAGGAAACGTGATTGTGGAAAATTATAGCTCATTATCAGATAAAAGATGCTTCAGAATGACATGTGATGGCTTCTTTAACGGTATTGTAACGTCATGGGTGCAGCAGCTCTGTCTGCAGACCTGTGTCTGTTCAGAACTCAGCTTTATTCACAGTACACACATGGCCCTGGTGCTTCAGCTGCTTGGCTGACCTGCTGCTGTGACTCCATGCTTCTTTAGGTCAGGATCAATAAAGAACATCTATCCGTCTTTCTATCTTACTGACTTCACCTCCAGAGAACGGACCAACGTACTGTTCAGGCTTCAGTCATTGCAACCCAGGATGACCATGAGCAATAATTCAGAGGCCATTCCTCTGCTTTATGAGTACTTCGGCTCCACAAACTGGACTTCATTTGCATCCTTATTTGGAGATGCTTTCATGAATGGATTTTTTCATTTTGTTTTTATGCTGCAGAAACATCAGGATGCATTCATAACACCAACTCACTGAAACAATTTCACCTCGGCCTTATAGCAGTAATGTGCCAAGAAACAAAGCTCTGTGTCAACCAATTGCAGCGAGGACTGATGGCAAGTAACAAAGAATGTACAGAATGCAGGTTTCATAAACAGGCTCAATAAACTGGTTTATACATATTTAATAATGCGTGTGTGTGTGTGTGTGTGTGTGTGTGTGTGTGTGTGTGTGTGTGTGTGTTTGTGTGTTTTATGCTGGGAGTTACTGCAATCAGCCCTGCACACTTTAATATTTTAATTAATAACTTAAATTAATATTATCAATGCTGGGCTGTCTCTGCTAACCTGAAAGATGTCTGAATAACAGACTTGTGTTAATTTTATTTTCCAACCTCAAACCTGTTGACTCCAGAGGCCTCGACTTCTGAGCTGGATTAACAGATCCAGGATCTCTCTCCGTTACCTGGATTGATTTAAAGAGACATTCTCAGTCCTGATAAATGGTACTATGAAGCTGGATATCAACTCGCTCAGTGAATCCAGGGTTTTCCAGACTGGATCAGAGCGCGCTCACATTAAAGGGGTGGAGTCTGTAGCGTCTGACCAATCACAAACTTGGAGAAACAGGAGAAACCCTGCAGAGCAGCCTACTTTACCGTGGAGGAGCAGACAGTTATTCTTCAAACAGACCAAGAATTCAAAGACATCATCAGGACAAAGAAACACTGTTACTGCAGCAAAATCCAGGAAGGAATGCTGTCAGCAAACTGTGACTGTGTTAATGTGTAAATTCATGAGATGAAACAGGATTCATTCATGGGACAGTATAAACAGACAGCACTCTGATCACTCACTTTGACTTTATTACAGCTCAGACGTTTGGAGCACAGCTCTTCATCAGTCTACAAACTTTGCTTTAGATTTTACATTCACTTCATTTCAGGCTCCGCCCCCCTGTGTGAGCGCATTGTGTGTTGGAATATTACATGAAATTAACATTAATTCTTCAACTCCCACGTAGTTGTGTGTTCCATAAATTCCTGTTTCTTCAGTTCTGCCATGTGTGACCATTATTATTAACATCATTATTTAAGATGCAAACAGTGGAGCTAAACAGACTTGGGGAACAAGTTCAAAAAGCTCCTTCAAAGCGGTCAGTGACAAGGCTTTATTTCTTCACTCTGTCTCTGATGTTTGGATGAAATCAACTGAATTGATTTATTTATGGATCCATCAGCTGACAAATGTAGTTCAGTCCATTTGATGAAAATCTGAATCTCTTGTACAGGACGTCATCGTGGACATCTAAAGGATCACATCTCTCCCTAAACTCTCTCCAAAGCGCTCTGCTCACCAACATCAACAGGATCTTCTAAAAATGGGCAGGGTCTTTTACAAAAAAGCTGATTGGTCAGGAGGTGTTGCTTTTCTACTTCTACAAGTTAGCCATTCAGTTTATGTTACCACGGTGATTCATCCTGCTAAGAAGTGAACCAGCTTCGCAGGACAGAAAATCAAGGGTTAATCCTGAAGTTACCTCACTAAGAGAAAATCCAGCTTTGTAGAACAGGCCTCTGGTCTGGCTCCGCTCATTACGTCAGTTTCTGTTGTAGTCACCTAAACGTGATCTGGTCTTGACACAGTTTGTTTTATTTTGAAAGTCACTGGGTGTTTTTAGGTAGTTTAGTTTAGTAGTCCTAACAACTTTTCCTGAGGAAGCTCTGCTTCAGAAGTGGTTATATTTTAGCCTGCAGGACTCACCTGCAGTGTTAGCAGACTGTTCCCTCCCTCCTCTTCACCTGACTTATGAAATAATTGCACAAAAACATTTTCCTTAACATGGTGAATTAATACAACACATTAGATAATAATCTAATCTTCCCTTACCAGCTCATATATGAATAATTATGGTGCAGAACCAACATGGATGGAATAATTACACTAAGCAAAAATCTTTTTCCTTTTGGCCTTGAGGCCACTGTTATATTTCTGTTGGAGAGTTCTCCAGCTCTGTAAACAGAGCAGGTATTTAACACCTCCTTGGTGTTAAATACTGTGATCATTAATTTATCTGCTGGTCCGTCAAAGCCCTCACAGCCTTCACAAACAGCTTCAGAGATTTCAGGGAAATATGTGTGCTGTGATGTTACCTTGCTGTCCACAAGCAGCGCCCGGATACACCCGCTGAAGTGTTTGTGCTGCAGCTGTGGGTATTCATATGACACGTTCTCATTAACGCCTCCGACCTGCAGGACATGAGATCCATTCAGATACCTGCAAAAAAAAAAAAAGGCACAGTAGAGATGAGCTGATGGGAGCAGAGCAAAGAAAACAACATCACTTCTGATCTTAAGATTCAGAACACGAAGCTCAACCTACAGAAACTTAACACAAGCAGAAGAGACGGAGTGCACAGCGTATCATCTGTCAAGGTTAGAGGTCATGGTTTCAGTTGTTTCCTGCAGGAGCTGTCCTCACTTTTAATTCTTTTTGACAACAACTACGACATCTGATTCTCTCGTTCTCAGTGGGATTTTCCTCTTTATTACTGAAAAGATGGCTGAGAAGCTTTTCCCTGAAATGAGTGAAACACAAAGCCGTCTAGTGCTGCAGTTCTTTACATTTTCAGAACACGCAGCACAAGGTAATAACGCACGGTTTCTAATTTCTCTTTGTTGCTCTGCACATTCTGCTGCTGAGCATGTAACCACGCTAACAAGCTTCAACTCAAAGACTGTGATTACAGTGAGCTGTCAGAGGCTCCTCAAAACGAGAAGTTAATACAATTAATATCAGCAGCAAAGCCCTTCTTACATTCTTAAACTTCACTAACTCAGAGAATAATTTAACAGCGAAGCAAATGGCACACCACGGGGGAAAACAAACGCTGCTTTGGCAGAGCAGAACCAGCTGTGAACAGACTTGTTGTCAGAAAAAAAGAGCTGGCGTCTAAAGGATAATATCGGAGGAGTTTACCAATACTGTTCCCCTCCGCAGAGAGCAAACTGAACCGTTTCATTTCAACAGAAGCCTCCATGCAGCGTCTGAATAACTAGCACTTCAGAGAGCCGCAGTGTGACAGCACACAGACATCTCTCTTTGTGATGTTGCTGATGTGCACACTCCAGGTAGGTTAAGTGTCAAATGCTGAATGCTGGGCTCAAATAAACAGCATAATTATCTATCATTAAATGCTACTTATGAGCAAGGTTAGCACAGAGATACATCACGGACACTTATCTTTTACACACATTATTCTGTATACTGTAGATTTAACTTCATTCTACATGTTGGACTCTGTGCAGCCTCTGTGACTGCTGCACTCTGTAGGGCCGTTTATCCCTGAAGGGACGTGGGCCCCTCTGGGCCAACCATCCATTGGCATTTAAAAACAGTCAAGAGAAAATAACCTGGGGCAGTCAGCAATCAAAGAAAAGCCTGAAGGATCTCTGATGAAGCCAAAATGTTGACAACAACAACCATGAGTCCTCAGCTCCTTCAGGACCAACGGTGGAATGATCGTTTGATGAAGTGACACAAGGTTCACTCACACGTGATGAAGCGTGTTCCCACACAGGCTGACTCTCTCTTTCATCTGTGTGAAATCAACATCCAGGATCAATGAACAGCTGGAAAATTCCCTTCCTTTGTGACTTTGTGTTCACAGCCTATGGTGACTAGTCAGTGCAAATTAAAGGAACAGTTCAGATGTTTTGATCTTGTCAAATTACCAACAGGGCATCCTGGTCCGCTCGGCCCTGTGCTGAGAAACCAGAGATGAGACAGAGACTAAGCTACAAATGGCTGCAGAGAGGGTCAGCTTCACCACAAACTGTACCTCATTTAGGAAACATTGAGTCCTTGGTGTCAGAAAAGCTGTTTGTCTTTTTGTGGTCCCTCAAACTGTAGTTTTCTTCATTATAATGAATGTATGATAAAACATGTAGTGCATGAAAGCAAAGTGGGACTGGATGGTCAATCTGACCATCATAGACCACGCTGCCCAGGAATACTGATGGAGGACTGCAGAGGGAAGCAGGTACAGCAGTATGTGCTGTGGGGTTGATGCAGGAGGATAAAACAGACTCATACCATGACTCATGCCTGTTCCTCCACCTGCTGCACATGATCAGCTGTTCTCGTCTGCAGGCTCCAAGCAAACTCAAACAGGGATGATGACATGTTGACACATGAGGACACCTGACCAAGCCAGGACCACATGACCTGACCTCATGCAACCCTGCCTGCAAGAAGCACCCTACCCCTTTAATATACAGCCACATGCTTCATTTGCATGGAAATAGATCTGTTCCTTTAACTCTGACTGAGCCTCCATCTCCTCCTGCTGTGACATGTCAGGACAATGAGTGCCAAAGTACTGTTGTGATGGAGTCACTCAGTCTGAGTGTGAGCCTGAGCAGCATCAGAGAGCAGCTTCAGGGAGTTTACAGGCTCAGGTGTAAAGAAGCCTGATAATATAAAAAGTAAGCCAATGTTAATGTGTACGATGAAGTCAAATAAAGAGGGCTCAGTTCGCCCCATCACTCCCTCTGCTGTTTTATGAAGTGCTCTGATTCCCTTCAGGGTTCAGATGAGCAGCTGGATTATTTCATACTGTGGAGTCATGGCCCCTACACCCCACTCACAGCAGACTTTTCCACTTAATGACCGATCTTACCTGTCCCTGTTGGGAGTGACTCCTCGAATTTCACAGGATGAGCGGTCCTCTGTCATGGCCCAGGAGTCCACACCTTCCGTCTCCATGATGATGGCGGAGGAGCATCGATCCAGAGTGAAGCGCACTTCCTTTAAAAGGGTAGAGTGGAGAGAGGGAGTCAGTGAGTGTACAACAGCTGCCTGGCATTGTGGGTAACCTGCAGCACATGCTTTAATAAACTCTCTGTAAAGAGCAGCCTGCAACAGTGTTTCTAGCTCCACCCTCTGGTCTGGCACTCCAATAGAAGGGTACCAGAAAAGTGGGACAGCACGGGTTGGTAATTTGTGGACCAGTCCCGGTTTTATTTAAAGGAAATGCCACAAAAGGCGTGCTGTGCCGAGATGAACCAAATTAAACCGTGTGATGGAAATGGGGCTTCTGATGCCTCAGTTTCTCTAAACCCTGACCTTTTCCTGGTCTCTGTGAGGCTTCTTACCCTGGACCGATTTTCCTGTTTTCTTTGATGCTTTCATTCTGTCCTGTTCTTGTCTCCATGATGCTGTTATCTTCCTTTATACCGTCCTGATCCTGATCCTGGTCTCTGTGGAGCTGTTCTTGGCCGAAAGTTCTCCTAAACGTGACCTTTTCGTGATTCCTGAACTTGTGATTTATCTCATATTTCACGATGTGTTTATGTGGTTGTGACACCAAATTTGTGCTCATCCATGGCCTCTCTGACATCAGGGTTCTGACATCAGAGTTTTCTTCGGCTGTGAACTGGTCCTTGCCTTGGCTGGTGGTTTATCTCCTCATCCTGGTCCTGCTCCTTTGGGACCAAGTTAAACTCTTATTATTTGGACTGTTGATGCTCTCTTTGAAACTTTTCCACTTCCTCTTTTCCCCTCGCCTGTTCTTGATGATGACATTATTTCTTCTTATCTTAAACAACATCTCCCACTTTTTACACTAGAACAGCATTTTTTCACCTCCTTTTCACACACAAGCAGCACATAATAAAGACAAGAAAAAGAAGAAGAAGAAGAGGATATTTGTAGAAACCTGCAGCAGGGTAAACGGAGGTAGACTGAGCTTCACACTGGACTGTCATGTGTTAAATCACTTCAGCTTGTCTGTTCTTCAAACTCTCACAGTGACTCCAGACGTCTCTGTAGTGTATTTATTTGTTGAACATAGACTTGTTAAATGATTTCCTTCCACATCATTAACTCTCTGAGTTTCTGGCCTGCGAGTCGCTCTGTGAGCTTCCAGCACATGGCTCTTCTCTTACTTTACTGTTGCTCCTCACGTCCAGGCGATGCCAGCGTCTGTCCGCCACTCCAGCATTATTGGTTAGCTGGAGGACTAAGGTCCCAGAGCCATGGTTGATTTTTAGACTGGGTGTGCCACCAATCAGCTCTGAGGAGACAGAAACAAGGGTTCACAAAGGGTTAACACTCAGCAACACAAAATGTATTAAAATTAGAATTAAACCTGACTGATAAAATGAACCAGGACATGAAACTCTGAGACAGAAAACAAGCAAATCACAGGTTTGAAAAGACAAAAAAACACCTCAGGTCAAGACAAAGACATGCTTTAACAGGAAGATAGAATAAGAAGACGTGATATCAAAGCTGGATCTCTGCATGAAGTCTAGAGATCACCTGAAACAACAGGATTAGAAAACAGAAGCTGAAGAAAAAAAAGTCTGTTCTTCTAAACTGTGGTTTGAAGAAGAAGAAGAAGAAGAAGAAGAAGAAGAAGAAGAAGAAGAAGAAGAAGAAGAAGAAGAAGAAGAAGAAGAAGAAGAAGAAGAAGAAGAAGGAGGAGGAGGAGGAGGAAGATGAAGAGGAGGAAGCTGGGAGTGTTCCTGGAAAGACGCAGGAATTATCAGCTCTCAGGAATAAATGGTAAACACCCTCAGATGAAAATGACCCCCCCACAGTGTTTCAGTGTGGATGGGACAGAAGCTAAACCCAGAACAAAATATATAAATTAAATAACTCAGACTAATCAGGACACTCCACAAGACAATTAGGATGGTTTTATAAGTGATTCCTCCTCTTCAGCAGAGTCAGCTCAGGCTCAGTGTCTGATGGCTCTAAAGATGATCTTGTCGGACTCTGCGGAGGTGTGAGGTGTCAGCCATGTTTACACTAATTTCACTGCAACACAAACACTGAAGACGTTCAGTGTTAAAGATCAGATACCCTGCTGTGTGAGGGATCACCGAGGACAGGCCGAGCAGCCGAGCACACACTCTGTGGATTGTAATGTGGAAGGAAATGAGAGTTAGTCAGGAAGCAGGCTGACTAAAGGGAGTGGCACAACCAACACTTGCAAACAAGAAGTATGAGGTTAGATGAATGTAGAGATAATTAATTCTGTGTGTCTGAGCCAGATCATGCCCAAATCAGCTACAGACACACAACCTGTGGTCAGATGTTACATTAATTGTGCTTTTCTGGTCTTTATTCTGTCCCTCTGGTGTCCCGTACCATCTTTACACAGTTCACTGCTCATTTAAACATGAATTTTCACCATTTTTCAGCAGGCCCCTTCCTATCTATCCGACCCTCTGCACTATCACACTCCCTTCTTCCAGACTCTGTTCCTCTGACCCCAACCTCCTCTCCATTCCACCACAAACCAAGCACCAGACTTGGAGTGACCGCACATTTTCTGTAGCTGCTCCTACCCTCTGGAACTCCCTGCCAAAACCCTTTCGTGACTGGACAGACGAACGGCTTTTAATGCATGACTGCTTTTAGCTACTTTGTGTTTTAGCCTTGGGTTCCACTGCCTTGTGTTCTCTTTTTTATGACTGTGCTTAAATGTTTTTGATATGTTTTTACTGACAATGTTAAGCATCTTTGATCACCACCTATAAATAAAATGTACAACTTATGTATTATTTCCATTTGTCAGAGAAACTTTGTTTCAGCTGATGTCTCTTTAAGGCTCCCTGCTCCACCAACCCTCCTTCCTCTGATTGGCAAACCCTCTTTTTACAGACAGATTCAGGGATTTCTACAACATATGAATATGTAGAGATTTGAACATCTGCACATGCTAAGTCTGAACGTCTAGGATTGGTACTTTATATTCATGTTTAAAATATCCAAAAGAGACCCCCCCCCCCCCCCTCTTTAAGCTGTCTTCTTGGTGTTTGAAGTTTAAAGCATGTTTTCAATTTGAACCAACTGAAGAAAGGCTTTGCACTCAGCTGGTGGCTGCACCAGGCCTCTATAACAGCCATCACTACTTATTTACAAAGCCGACAGCGGATAACCAGTGCAGAGAGGTTTCTCATACCGGCAAAAGTGTTATATCCAGTATATCTGCAGAACAGCAACACCAGAGCCACCTGAGTGCGTTTTCTGGCCTGGCTGCACTCCTGACTGTCTGGACATGCTTATATTTCTTTCAAAAAGAAAACAAAAACATGCAGGCAGAAACTTGGAAGCTGTGAGTCTGAAATACGCTCAGTATTCTCAGTTCTCTGCAAACCCACTTTGCTTGATTTGAGCCTCCCTGGACATGTAGGCTTCTGTTTATTGTATAGCTGTGCGTTCCTTTAGGTTACATACAGCACTCTGACTTTTACTGTTCACAGCGACTCACTCAGAGTAACTTTGAGGAAAACAGAGGTATGTGCGATAAAATATATGAGAAAAACCAAATAAAAGAAAGATTTTTGATCACAGACATGAAGGAAAAGAAGCGCTGCAGTGTTTTCTATACTATATGTTTTTATCTCATTTAAATGACCGGAGATCATTTCTGCCTCATGGTTGTGCGTTTACATTCCTCCTCTGCTCTCTGCATCATCCGCCCCGATGCACACACAGAAAGAGAGAGAGAGAGAGAGAGAGACAGAAAGACATGTAGCAGACAGGAAAATAGAAAAATAATGTTATAACTACCACAGGATATGCAGATAAAAAGGAAAAGAAAAGTGCTCCCAGCGGCCGATGTGCCCTTTCCCCGAAGTGCGGCTTCAACTCAGCTCCTTGCCAAAATCCAAACTGGTTCTTTGAAAGAACAGGATCAGAACCAGCTGAGCAGTAGCAGGAGCAACAGCACTGGCGCCAACTTGGTGGAAAAGGGGGTAACAGTGGACTCAGAATCCTGAACCTTTGGCCCCCGGGAGCTGAGCTTCAGTATCAGTTTATATATGTAGTAACATTTATAACCAGGACTAAATCCATGAGATGCTTGGATTTAGATAGACTTTTTGTTATTCTACTTAAAATGATCTTTACGCCCTGATGTCAAAATGTCATGATGTGTTCTTAAAATAGAGTGAAAAATATCTGCTGTCTACAGCAGGAGGAAACCTGGGAAAACATCAACCACATAGTGTTTGGTTGCTGTTTTGTTAAACCAATCAAATCCTGTCCTGCCATTCTGCCCGCTTCTGCGATTCAATATGCATAACCAAGAGGGAAGGTTGCTAGTAACATTTTTGAAGGTGTAATTCAGCTACTAATTCAGTATTCAAGTATTTTTTCCAACAATCCTTAATTCTCTTAATATTACAGCTTTATTTTGACTTAGATGAAATAAGTGACATAATGTAATATAAAGGGGGTCTTGTTTAAATAGTTTGTATTTTGTCAGTCTATGGGAAAATACTGCAGCACAGTGAAAGTCCAAGCAGCACGTAAAGCTCCAGACTGTACAAATACTGAAACAGACTCTCTCAAAAATAATGAGAGATAGTCTGTTTATGGTCTGTTATGGCAGATTTCATTACAGCAGCACTTTAACAAACTGTCAGTGAAAGAAGAGGAGGCATCTCTATGCCTGCTGGTAACCACTGATGTGATGTTTAACAAAGGAGAGGCTCTTCCTCAAATCTCTGTCCTGCTCTTTAAAATGCACTTAATTTTAATCTTATTTAGTGTGAGCACTTTAATGAATGTATAATGGGTATAAACTCCATCAGCCTTTCAGTCCGATCAAATATTTAGCCTCATCCTTTACCTGAAGGATTCATATTTGAGCCTTTGTGAAGAATAATCCCTGCTGATGTGTCCTTGAGTGAAACACTGTCAGAGACGGAGCTCAGGAGCTGCTGTGACACTGAAGGAGGGTAAACAAAGATGGTGTTCCTTATGGCTCACTATACACACACACACACACACACACACACACACACACACACACACACACACACACACACACACACGCAGCTCCACTCTTATACCCACTGGTTTCCCTCAGCAGAAAACGATTGGACACAATGTGCCTCTTATATCTGATAAGGCGGCTGGCAGTAATTAAACACAGAATTAAGTTTCTGGTTTCAGAGCGGAAACAGCTTATAGGCTCCTTGCCTGGCACGTCTCATTATCTGTCCTCACTCTTTACCTATGGCCATGTAGTCCTCAGTGTCTCCAGGCAGCAGCGTGGCCAGTGGGCCGGCGTACAGCAGCAGCCCGTCCTCCTCCTCAGTCATAAACTCCAGTGAAAGATGGCTATCAAAGCACGGCCTTATGGGGGGAAACCAGGCATAGCCGTTGCCAAGGAAACTGAGTCTCATCTGCTGACAGTCTGGCCCCTCGAGCTGCGGGGGGCAGCGGCACCTGTAGCACCAGGAAGAAAGACACAAGAGAGGAAAACCAGGGAGAAACAGAGGAAGAGAAGCCATCAGTTTGATCCTGGTTTTGTGTTGGCTGAAGTCTTCACGCCGTTCAGCCTCAGGAGCGGAGCTCAGTGACTCCTCTCTGACAGACGTGATGCCCATGTTGATTCTGTCAGCCAGCATTTCTGACTCAAACACAGCAGCTGCCTAAAGTCTGTGCTTTTATCAATCAGCTATTAGCATCAGCCCTGAATGTTAAATTCTGCATGAAATCAATTAGCTGTGAACACAAGAGCACCCGGAACCACTCTTTATCTGAAGCCTCTGGAGACACAGCGCACATAATTCAGTTAACTTCGCTCACTTTTTCCAGGACTCTTCCAGGCTCACACACTCCTTTTGAAATGAAATGCGTCTCTTCATAGAGTTTGTGTGTGAGAGGTTAATAACATTAATCATATAATGAAAATACCACAGACAAAGATGCACGCAGCAATGGAAAAAAAAACAAAAACAAACAAAAAAAAAAAACAAACAGCCCTTTCTTTAAGCGCTATAAGGCGATGATGGAGGCAACCGGTTGATCTCATCCGGTCCCCTTCACTGCAGGCATGTGCGACAAGCTGGCTTTGCTGATAATGTCAAAGCCATCTATTTTCATGCAGTGTGTGTATGAGGGAAGCTGTGTGTGCCGAGGCTGTTAGGGGCTTTTTCTCCCCATTGCTGTTTATTCTGCAGAGAGCCAACTCACGTCAGGAATACTGATCCATAGGCAGCACAGGAACGGCTCAGACGGAGTATAACCTTATGCATACATATCCACATGGCCAGCAGCACACCTCACTCTGCCTCTGCTCTTTCATGTGGCTCAAGAGAGCAATACCAGTCCAAATCAAGCAGCACAGGGCATGTTTCCCTCTCCTCTGACAGACAATATCTGATCAGCTGCTGACTGAGGCTGCCTGTTAAGCTCCTTTGACAGAGGAGAGAGACAAAAATTGGATTCTTTATGGTGTTGTAGTGCTTTCACATGGGGTCACATATAGCACATAGGGGGAGAGATTCCTCTCTGAGAACAGAGGCTCCTCTCTGCAGTTTGCAGATCAACAGCAGCAGAGACAATTTAAAGATAAAACCTTTCTGGATGTCCTCTGAAAAACGTACATGTCCGCACAGACGGCATTAAAGGAGATTTCTGAGGGTTGCGAGCACAGAGGAGGGGTTCATTCATACTAATCCCTTTGCCCTATATTTATTTAATCTGGGCATTAGTGTGTATGAAATAAAGTGTGTGCTCCTTCTGCTGCCAACAGACTTCTATACACTGAGAGGCCTTTGTATTGACTCCACACAGTCATCAATATGAAGGGTTAATATTTAAAGCTCTGCTCACTGACCTTCATCCAGAGGCTGTGTTCATTAATTACTGTTAACTTCTGCAAAACACAGCACACCACAACTTTAAAGAAGAAATCAATAACCGGCTCTAAACCCACAGACCTCTTTTAATAACGTTGGCAGGACACACTCAGAGATGCACAAACATGCAGATTGCTTCCATGGCAAAAAAAAAAAAAAAAAAAAAAGAGAAAAGAAAAAAGGCCAAAGCTGCTGCTCTACATTCAGCTGACAACATGGCACAGCAGCTCAGGAAAGTTGGGTCAAGCTGCAGGTGAAGGGGGTTTTTCCACTGAGGGGAGCAGTTAGTCATTTTGGGTTCATTTTGTAAGATGTCACTTTCACAGCAGGTCGAAACCTGCAGCACATCAGGGAGCTCCTTTTATAGTTTCATACCTCTTAAAAGCTTTTATACACACCTCTCATCCAAAAAACTGCAAACTGCCTCCTACCTGTATCCATTCTGGGTGTCAATGCAGGTCCCCCCGTTCAGGCAGGGGTTGCTAGGGTAGGCTGAGCAGGGGCGGTGGGTCATTTCCCGGGCAGCGCAGCCGCACACAGCTGAGGATGTCACTGTCACTGAGACCAGGGACAGAGCTCCAGAGTCCAGCAGAGTGGGCGAGTCGCTGACACTGAGCTGTGTGGAGCAGCCGCCGGATAGCCTGCAGTCTGCATGCACGCACTCATCAACCTGCACCTGGCTGAGGGTGACTCGCAGCAGCGATTGCAGCTGTGGAGAGTCAGAGGAGGCAAGAAGGAGGAGATGAGGGAGGGAAGAGGGCAAATTACACTAATTGTGAGTGCAGATACAAGGGCTGTATCTGCAGTGTTGGCATCCAGCAGTGCACAGTGATACAGTGGGAAGCACTAAGCAGGAGAAGAAGAGCTGATCTGCATACAAGCTCCTGTAAAATGATGCACATGGGGGGAAAGGAAACGTTTAAAGGAAAGAACAGAGAAACAGAGCGAGAGAATGAATGGTAGTGACAGAGAGACATGACAGGGCCAGGTGGCAAACAGGTGGAAAGTTGGAGCAGATAAAATGCCCTGTTATCTCCTCCCCTTAAGATTCCTGCTGTATCACTTCATGTACCAGCATTGATCTCTGTCTATCAGACACTATATACATATATATATATATATATATACACACACACACATATACACACATATACCCTCTTTTTATGTGCAGCCAGGACAGCGTGCAGCTTCTCCGGGTGCAGGTAGCCGTTATCTGTTAGCACATAGAAATGTATGTCCACTGTTTTCTGCTCTCTGTCCGCGATGCTGAAAATGTTGATGCTCCCCGGCCTGACAGACAGCGTTTCAGACAAGAAGTCCCAGAACGTCTCCAGTCGACTCTTCCCCTCGACGTGTGAGTCGATAAAATCTCTGGCTGTAATGCCTTGGGGAAACAAAGAGAGAGAGAGAGGGCACATGAAAATAAGAACTACTGACTCTTCACTGACAATTACAGAGTTCCTGATTCCATTAGCTGAGAGGATCCTAACATCTCTGCGTATTGATCTGTTCACTCGCTGCATCGTCCATAAGGTGAATGAGTCTGAAGCTGTCAGCTCACCATCATTCATTCCTTCACTGAAACAAATGAAGGGGTCTTCAAAGAGCGGCTTTACAAAAAATTATAATGTCCAGAAAATCAATCAAATTTAGGGTTTCACCTTCTAATAACATCAGGAGGATGTGGGCAGTTGTTCCTAATCTCCAGAAATGATAATGACTGGGAGTCAGAGGCATTCATAAACGCCTGAGCTGAATGGCTTCTTAAATGTCAAGGACTTTACCTGACACTTCCAAATTGACCTTTCTAACTCCGATTTGTTCTGAGAGCCTGACAGAAAATGAGCACTGCAACAAAAACTGCAGAGTGTTCAGGAAACAGAGGATGCAGAGCAAACCCTAACCAAAGGATGCCTGCTAAGAAATGTTAAATAACAATCAATTAAGAACTCTGTCTGACAACCTATTATTACCAGCAGAAACAGGATTGACAAGCTGATAATCATCCAATGAAAAGAAGCACTGTGTTCATGCTTTCTGCAGAGGCTGCTGCCTTCAGAATCAGCCTCACAAAAGAATCAAACAAAAGCAGCAGCAACAACAAAGAGGAAGCTTTTCTATCTGTGTGCACATTCACTGAGGCAGAAAAGCCAATTCACAGACTCCATACGAGTCTTGATTTATTGTTTTTAGAGGTCAGGAGGTGGTGAAAGAAGAATCTCCCTGTAGAGCTGCAAGTTCACCACTGTTCAAAATAACACACTGAGAGATCCAACAGGTGAGTCAGTGTGTCTGCCAACGTTACCAGTCAGACGCAGTGAGGCAGATGACATGATGGCCTTTTCCTCCAGCTCCCTGACATGAACTCTGACCCCTGAGATCACATCAGGCCAAACGCCATCAGACACTCCGACCCTCAGCCAGTAGCTGCCCGCTGGAGCGCTCTGCCGGACCGTCAGCTCTCCTGAGCTCTGGTTCAAAGAGAAGTACCTGAGGAAAGCAAGGGAGCTGCTGAGCATGTGAGGAAGGCTTCAGAGGAAGATGAGAGTGAGAAAATAACAAAGACAAGTGGCTTCTCTATTCTGAAGAAAAACAGCTGACAGATGACAGACATACAAAAAGAGAAATGGGAAGTGGTACCTGCTGGAACTCCAGCAGGAAGTGAATGTGGATTCAAAGAAAAAAAACAATGAAAACAGAAGAAGAAAAGCAGCCAAAAAGGCCAAGAGAAAAATCTTGATCTCTGAGGAGCTTGATAGTTGTCATGGTTACTGTCAGGATGTGTTTTGTGAATAAAACAAATACGCAATTGGTATTTCTAATCTGATTTTAAGGGATTGAATACTGAGCAGCAGCACCAGGTCCCTGATGGAGTCGGGCTGTTTCATCTCAAGCACATCATAGAGGTGGACCCAGATTGCTTAGTTTGTTTCCATCTGATTGCATTTTGCAGGGCAGCAATCAGCAGTGGTGGTGATGATTAAAATCTCTTTGGAAAGAGCAGCTTACATTAGAGGCCAGGGGACTGGATCTGAGATTAGGAGAGGAACCTGTGAGCTATGTTTCAGGCTGGCTGATATCACTGACGGACGCCGTGCTGGAGTAACCTGCTCCACGCTGAGTCTGCTCCATGCTTCTTGCTCCTCTCAGGGCCCTTCCTATTGTTCTTACACTTCCAGTTATGCTGTCATACTTCCTGTCATTCTGTTACACTTCCTGTAATTGGGTCCAGCTAGAAACTTGGCCTTGTTTGTGTGCAGTACATTTTGAGTTCAGACTTTAAAATAAACACATCCTGCATTTAGTAGAGGCTTACTTGGCTGCACTTGTCTCCAGAGTGTAGGTCTTGTTGTCCCAGTCATCAGGATCTGGGGCATACACCCTCCCCAGTGCTGCATCCGCCATCCCTCCTGTTCAAGGTAAACACCACACACACACACACACACACACACACACACACACACACACACACACACACACACACACACACACACACACACACACACACACACACAGAGTGATTCAGTCTGGACAGAATCTGCTGATGCCATCATTTATCTTTTGGTCCCTCTCTTCTCCTTATCTTGCATTCTTGTGTTCTGTTCTACTTATTATGCTCATAACTGTGGAGTCGCACTGCTGGAATGAATAGGCTCTCAGTGCTCCACTTCAGAGAGCATGCAGCTTAAGGAAGCAGGGCTATCTCACTATGGATTATGTTATTATCGACCTGCGGTGCCCGAGTACTGCAGCTGGGTAAACAATGGCAGCCTGGATGAATCACAGCACTTCTGTTTTCCACCATACCCAAACTGCAATGTAATGCTAACAAAGTTGCACACCTCACCTACCTGCCTTGAGAGTGGAAAAAAGGAAGAATCAGGATGCTTATCATAATGTGATGTTCAGACCGGGTTTAGGCGAGGGGCTTGCGGGGGGCTGGTGAGGGGCTGGTGAGGGAGGAGTGTGCAGGAAGCTTGAGAGAGGATTTGACGGCAGTATTACCATAACAAAACAGAGTTAGAATGTAAAAGGAGAAGTACAATTATGAATTCAAGACTACACGGCAGGTACGGGAGAGAAAACTTTCCCCGTCAGCTGTAGCCTCATCTTCCCCTCTGCATTGTCGCTCTGCCTGCAGAGGAAGGCTGAGCAGCTGAAGCAGGGGCCAAAGAGGAGGAAATGAGGGGCAGCTTGCCACTCACCTTTGCGGCAATGCACATAGACATCTTTCTCTCCTGCCTGGTGGGCGTTGTCATTCTGGTCGCCAATAGTGATGCTGAGTGTGTGAGTGGATGTCACCGGCGGATGGCCGCTGTCAATCATAATCACCGGCAAGTGGAACTCGCTCTGCCTCTCCCTGTCAAAGCGCCGCAGGGCAGTGAGTGTGGCAGAGCTGTTTCCATGGTCCTGGAGGTGGAAGTCCACAGAGTAAAGCGAGGGGAGGGAGAGCAGGAGGGGAGGCCCATGCTCTGGGGAGTCTCTGTCCACCACGTGCAGCAAAGTAGAACTCTGGTTCAGCCAGACCACCTGAGGAGCCGGACTGTTCTCCCACAGCACAGGAGCGTAGGCTGTCTCCAGCTCGGGCCCGTTGTCATTCACGTCTGACAGTGGCAGCAGGACTGTAACGCTGCCAGTCAATGCTGGGGTGCCCTGGTCTGTCGCCATGACAACCAGCTCAAAACCTGCCACCGTCTCCCTGTCCAGCGGCCTCGCCACAGTGATCACACCTGCTTGGCTCACTGAGAAATGTCCAAAAGGGTCAGAGTCAGGCAGGATGCAATACACAATCTCCCCGTTCAGGCCGGAGTCTGAGTCAGTGGCCGTGACCTGAATGATGCTGGTTCCCACAGTAACATCCTCAGGTAGAGGGTCGAGTAGGTGTGAGCTGGGTGCAAAGACAGGAGCATTGTCGTTCTCATCCTCCACCTGCAGGATACAGTGGATGAGGCTGGAGAAGTCTGAGTCCTCCACCTTCACCGTCAGGTTGAAGCGCTGCTCTCCTGGTTTCTCGAAGTCCACTTTCTTCTTCAGCCTCAGGGTCCCCTTCTGCTCCTGTCTGTGGCTCACCATGTAGAACCTCTGCTCCGTGTCTCCACCCACTACACTGAAGGCCAGCTGTCCATACCTGCCGCTATCAGAGTCCACAGCGCTGAGCTCCAGGATTGGAGCATCCTCATTGGTGTTCTCCAGCACATGTGCGCCACACCATTCCTCTTTGAACCTGGGGACGTGGTCGTTGATATCTGTGAGCGCTATAGTGGCTGTCGCCGTGCCTGTCATTCCTCCGCCATCACGGGCCTCTACAGCTATCCTGTGGCTGTCAGCAGACTCACGGTCCAGCCCCTCGGCTGACACAGAGATGGTTCCGGTGCTGGCGTCGATGGTGAAGAGGTCCACTTTGTCTGCATTCTGTACGTTCTCTTTGATCCTATATGTGAGGATGGCATTCTGACCCACGGCAGCATCATCCAGGTCCACAGCCGTCATCTCCATCACAAAGGTTCCAGGTGGAGAGTTCTCCGCCACGCTGCTGTGGCAGTTGTCAGGAGCGCAGGTAAAGGTAGGGGCATTGTCATTGATGTCCCATACGTTGATTATGACATCAGTAAAGCCGGTAAGTCCCTCCCCCTCCTCATCAGTAGCCATTACAACGAAACGCCACACGGCACGCTCCTCTCGGTCCATGGTGCGCTGGGAGTACATCTCCCCAGTGATATCGTTGACCATGAAGTGTGACTCCGCCCCCTGCCCATGGATAGAGTAGCGTATGGCGCCCTGGTCGGCATCTTTGTCTGGGTCAGTGGCCGTCACCTGAGGAGAGGAAGAGGAGTGGTTAAGGAAATGGATCTTCATTCATCTCGTCACATCCAGATGAGTGCTTCCGCTCATCTCTCTTTACACCTCACACAGGTCTCCTCTGCTCTGGATTTTTCAGACAGCTCATTTAAGTGTTTGCACTTTTCCCTGACAGCCCAAATTAAAGCAGCCAGCTCTGATCAGACGTTTCTTTTTTTACAGTTAGTCTGACAGCCTCAGTGCTGAGCTTCTGTGCACAGGATCAATCACTGCAGTGAGTCTGAGACTCTACAGATCAGATGATCAGAGCTCAGTGGTTTATGAACACAGAGCTTTAATAAACCTGTTAGAAACATGAAGACATGCAGCACCTCCAAACAGCTGGTGCTCATTTTCTTCTTGGAGCGCTCTGTGGGTAATTACAGGAAACAGACGCAGAGCAAAACCTCTGAACAGCAGTGAGCCTCTCACCTGCAGCACGAACACAGGTGAGCCATCCAGCTCCTCTGTGACTGAGCCGTAGTACTCGCTCATGGAGAACACAGGTGCCTCATCATTTTTATTCACCACAGTCACGACAACGGCAGCATAGTCCTCCCACTTCCCGTCCGAGGCCAGGACCAGCAGCTTGTACCTCTTCTGCTCCTCGTAATCCAGTGGCTGTGCAATGAAAATCGTCCCCACCTCTGGCTCGATGTCAAAAACACCTCCTTTGTTGCCGGATGTGATCTGGTAGCGCAGCTTGGCGTTTGCACCTGGAGCAGGAATTACAGACTGAGGTGAAAGCACTATGGATTGTGCCACTGAACTGAGAACACAAAAATAATTTAAAATGCATTAAAAGCTGAGCATAAACATTGTAAACTCAAAAAGAGACACAATATGATGGACCATATTACAAAACATTAACTGACAAAAGAGAAAGAAAATTTTCAGAAAAAGAAAAAAATATTGCAACAAAACTTTCTCTTAACCTACCCCTTAAAATTTATCCCCAGCACATTCAAACACATTTATAAGGCTTTATAACAGTTTGATAACATGTTATCACTGCTTTGTAACAGTTTTAATGATTACAAGCCCTCATGACAACTTATAGCAACATTAATTAAGCATTACAAGCAGTGTACTTTATGAAGAGATAGTTGATAATAAATTACACTTTAACTATAACCTAACTCCAGCATCTCCTAAATTCCTGGGTTTAATACAACTTTAATACTGCACAGTTTATCCAGCTGTACAGATTAATCAAGAAGAAGGTTTCATTTCTGTGATACTCATTAGGAAGAATGTCTAATTAATATTAACAGCATGCTACAGCTTGACCCTGGGCCCTTTAAGTAAAGTGACAGCACCGTATGTGTTTATTAATAATTATATGATTGTTTTGACTCATTACTTAGTATATATATATATATATATATATATATATATATATATATATATATATATATATATATATATATATATATATATATATAAGTGGTGGGACTTTGTCGCGTTAATTCGATAATAAACGCGGGGGGAAATTAACGGCTTAAAAAAAAATGACGCATTTTATCGTATTTTATTTTATAGTCTATATCACACAGAACGGTTCTCAGTGCACGAGTTTCTGGCAGACGGATTATAGCGACGCACTGAGTGATGGATAACACTGATGACAGCGCCTTGCTTAGCTCGGTGGATGGAAAATTTACTTTTAAAAAACAGTCGCCGCGGTCCGTCAGCGCGAGCCAAATCACACTGCATCCGTCTCAGGAGCGGAGCGCAGCTCAGCGTACTCATAGCAGCTGGATACACAAGATCACAGGAGAACCACATGTTCCTGCAGGAATCACACCCATGACAACTACTTTCATGATATTTAGTATGTTAAACTCACCTGCCCTCCCAGAACTTCATTAATTCAGTCCTTCCCTTTTAGTCTCTGTTGGTGTCCTTATATAAAGGATGTGTTGTATCGTATATAATTATAAGGTTTTCCGCCTCCAATATAAACTTTTCCTCGTCCATGGCGTCAGATTTCCTCTGGGTCTGACCCGCTGATGACTGCTGGCCCTGTGCCAGTGTCAAAGTTTTAATGTACGAGGATGATTTTACGATCGACAGGCTGAACATGGTGCTTTATTTTGAAAAGACCAGAAACTCTGATCGTTTTTCGTGTCTGTTTTCCTGTTTGGTACGATCTGCTCTGTGGAGATTGACGCGTTTTCAAAAAACATCTTTTGATCAAAATAAACAGGACTTTGTAGTTTAAACTTCTGTATGTAACTATTCAATGATTTAGTCTTCTACCAAAATCTGTTTGAAAAGTGTTGCTTCTGATGTTGAATATCGATGCGATTAAAATGCGATTAATTACGATTAATTAATTACAAATGGCATAATTCATTCGATTAATTTTTTTAATCAAAACCCATCACTAATATATATATATATATATATATATATATATATATATATATATATATATATATATATATATATATATATATATATATATATATATATATTGTCTGTACCTGTGACAAAGTACTGAAACCTCCTTCTCCTGGGACATTATCAAAGGTCTTTACATGAAGGAAGCGTCTTCAGGATCAGGTTTCAGGTTGTATGCATTAGACCTCCATAAGTCATTACATACACTGATTAATGCGCTTTGTTTGCATTGCTACATCAGCTGGAACCAGCATCATGAAATGCTCGAGCTCTTTCTAAAGTCTTTTATCTTTTTTTTTGTTTTTTTCTGCAATTGCATGGTGAGTTTTTCTTTCCTTGTTTAATTAAATATTTATGAACGGTTGAATTGCTTTGGGATATGGTGAAATTTTTACAACCATCAGCCAAATGATTCTGTGTTTCATGAAATATTATTGTGTTTTGTGAGATGATTTTAAATTCCATGAAGCATTTTTTGTTTTTTGTCAAACATTTCCATGTCTCATAAAAAAGAAAAAGGTTTACATTTTTTGAAATATTGAAACATTTTATACATTTGTCTTTAAGATATGTTTTTTATTTTTCATGACATGTTAAGTGTTGAGGGCCACTGTAGTGGGGCAGTGAGAATTGTGGCATTAGAGAAACATCCTGCCAAGGAAATTTCCTTTGAAACTTGTCGTTATTCATTGACACGGCTCAGCTTTACCTGGATCTCACTGTAAATATCACATCTCTCATTACAGTTTCCTGCTGTTATACAAACACTCTTACAGGACAAACATATGAAATGTAATGTTCATTTTATCACCCTTTGTCTCCACACCTCTGTCTCATTGTGCATCAGTAGCCGTGCACACAGACTTTACAGAAGACTTTACATTGAGCCGTGCTGCCATCTCCTTAACGTCTCCTTAAAACTGCAGTGTTGTTCTGTTTCTTACTTTTATGTTCGGAAACATCTCGAGAGTATTACACCCCATTTCCTTGGAGACAGCGGTGTTAGTAGGTTTTCATGTATCCCTTTCTTGTTTTGATTACTTAATTAAATGGAAATGTTGTAGCCCGTCTCCTCTGCTTTAATCAGATACTAATTAAAAAAGAGAAAGTAAAAGGGAGCATGAGAGCAAAAAGCAGCATACTGTAATGCACTTTGATAGCACCCTTTGGGGGATTATTGTGAGGCCTGGTGGAGGGAGTGTGTGTGTGTGTGTGTGTGTGTGTGTGTGTGTGTGGGGGGGGTAGTAAAAAGGAAGTCAGTATCTGAGCTTATCTACTGTGTCTCCATGGAGACCATCCAGCCTGATGGTTTAACACTGGAACAGATAAAATAATCTCCTGGAATGAGCAGTCTTTGCTCTCAATCATGCTGTTGGGTTAAAGTAGCTACAATCCCATGTAAATACACTAATCTGCTCTATTAACACGGCCCTGGCTGACAAAGTGCTCCCTGCCTCCCACAGGGATCTGCTGAGCTCACAGCAGTCAGGCTCAGGTCGGAGATTTTAAACAAGACGGATTGAGCGCAGCCTATTGGATACGGGACCACTAATGTTGTAACTTTAATGTTGGGTGGGTGTGGGGGTGGGTGTTGTTCCCATGCTATTCATTATTAGTGCTGCAGCCGGCCTAAGCTGCACCCCCGCTCGCCATAAATTCTTGATTAACAGACCTAAACAAAAGGGATCGTAAGCCCACCACTGCACAGAGGGATGAGCAACTGCTTAAATCTGGCCCACCTACCATGTGTGAGGGTGTCACTCTTTGTGGAACATATGTGAGAGCGAACATTACCAAGAACTCTAAAGACCACAACTAGGTCCAGCACCCTGACTGATTTCAGCAGCGCTCAGGCCAGATTGGGACACTGCCTAAAGGGTCACTTTATGCAAACTGCTGCACACCAAGACCATCTCCTGCCTGCTTAGCAAATAAGACACCGCCGGGGGGAAAGAAACTGACTGATAGGTTTCCAAAACGTTGGTCTGTAGGTAGTTCCAGGAGAGAGAGAGAGAGAGAGAGAGAGAGAGAGAGAGAGAGAGAGAGAGAGAAAGAGAGAGAGAGAGAGAGAGAGAGAGAGAGAGCGTCGACTGTGAAGTTAGACAAACTTTTACCCTTTTCCTGGTTGGCTGCATTCTTTCACCTTTATTTAAGGAGACGGCATCAGCAGACCTGCTGCCTCATCAAGCGTACCTTCATCCTCATCATTAGCACTGACAGTGACAACTGCCAGGCCCACGTCTGCATCCTCATCGACTCCCACTTCATACAGCCGCTGAGCAAAGAGCGGTTTGTTGTCGTTGACATCGCTGATGAAAACCCTCACATATGCTGTGTCTGCAAGAATGACAGGATGTCAGGAGATTAAAGTGCACACACACTCAGACACACAAACACACACACACACACACACAAACACTGTGCTCTGTATTTTCCCACCATCTGTTTATTATTGATTCATCAGCTCATTGTCGCAGCTGACTGTGAAGAGGCACTTAACCTGATGCCATGGCCCTTGTTGACGTGTGTATCAGAGCAAACGTTATTCACACAGATCAGCTGTAAATGACAGAATCCTTCATTTTGTCAGGAGTTTACTGTTCTTAGAGGGCCAACAGTTCTCTGTGCTTAGACTCACACTAATGGGACTAAAGCTCTTCAACAAGCCGCTCCATTACAGGGAGTAGATAAAGAACCTCTCTACAGGGAGGGTTAAATATTTATACGATGACAAGTGTCTGTGCCCTGTAGAACCCCCCCCCCCCCCCCCCCCCCCCACACACACACACCACCTCATCATGCTGTTTATTTCTTTAGGTAGAAAGAATAAATGATCTGCTCACACATCACACAGCTGACATGTTCATTTAGAGCTGCTGTGTTAAGAGGTTGTGATGGTGGCTCTATTTGCTCAGTGTGTTGTTACCTTCCCTTCCCCTCCTCCTACTCCTGTATGCTCCAGTGGTGACGCATAGAGACAGGTAATGTTTGCAGAGGAGATGAGCCCTTCTGGATGTGGGAGATTTGTAGCACATGACGCAGCTGAGGCTCATTGTAAATGCTAAGCAGCCTTGGCAACTCTGGAGAGGCGGCTTTACGGATCCAAAACATCACCCTTTACCCCTAATACCTCCTTCACAAACATTTACCAAAGACCTGCTCCTGAATACAAAGCTCACATTATGTAACCTCACACACAGGCCACGGTTTTAGCAGTGCCAAAATGTCACAAGGAGAGAATGGCAAACAAACACAGGTTATTTTGGTTAAATATTGAACAATGAAACTTAAAGAAGAGGGCAAGAAGAAGACACTGTGAGAAAAAAAAACAGGGCCAGGAAACCTAAGCTGTGTTCACAGGGGAGACTCAGTGAGGCTGCTGGTCAAACCACATTAGAGCATGTTTCAAAGTCAGGACTACGGAAACAGGAAGTCTCATATAGTCTCTTCAAAATGAGAGGAATAAAGACTAAGGTCCTGAGAAAAGAAGAGTGTGTTTTACACTTTTAACTAAATCTTTAACTAACATAACAACACTCCTTTTGTGATGCTTCATAATGCCAGTTGACTCAAGGACAGGATTTGGAGTCTGTCTCCAGCTGTGAGTCAGTCCAGGTTGAAATAAACTGCAGTTCCCTGAGTGTCCACTAGAGTCTGTCTCCAGCAGTGAGTTCGTCTCTATAACCTGGAAAGTTACCCAGTCCTGACTCAGCTCTGCTAGCTGCTTCCCATGTTTCCTGAAAAGCTAATACAAGGCTAACATGCTGCGTGTAATACCATTAATTTGTTAGCATAGCTGTGAATAAAAAGTCAAGTTTTTATGTGATTCTTTGTAAGAAAACTAACCAGTTAACTTCATAAATCTGTTTTTTATAATCTCTCATCACTCCTGAGGAGTTTGATGCCAGAAGAATAAAATCCTGCTGTCGTTATTAAGTGCTGACCTGAGTTGGGCTGCTTGTTCTTGCCGGGTCGCGCTGATTCCTGCCCATCTTCTGACTGAACTTCCAGCAGATAAGAGCTCCGTGCTTCTCGATCAAACACGGTCTGGGTGCTGATGATCCCAAATTTGGGGTCTATGCGGAACAGATGGTGGTCCCCGCTGCTGTCACCCAGCAGAGAGTACGTGATCTGAGGAGCACAGCAAATCTGGTCATTAAGCTGCAGCAGTTTTCTCGCAATTATTTGTTAAAGCAGTAGAAATGAAAGGCTTTGTAGCTGGAAATGTCAGGAGCTCTCCATCATCTTCCTGAGACAGTCTCCTCATCACAGGCAGTCTTGGATCGATACCGCATCCCACCAATATTGTTACATTCAGTCACAGAGGAGCAGCAGCGCAGTTATTGACACTGATTTAACAGCACTTCAACATCTGTTGTACAGAAGTGTGACAAAATGTTCCAGTGGAAAGCTATGATTGAGCAAACTAAGTCTACATAAAGGTTCTCTTCCCAACATAACCAACCTCACCTCTCCATTAAGCCCTAGATCTTTGTCGTGGGCAGACACTTGCAGAACTGAAGTCCCAATATGAGCTCCTTCTGTAACCGAGGCCTCGTAGATGGAGGAGGTGAAAAATGGCACGTTGTCATTGACATCTAAAGAGAGAAGCAGATTAATAATGTCTTAATTTCCAGATACTAATTAGATAATAAATTCTGTTGCGTCCTGAGCTGCAGCCTGGGTAATGGCGTGCATTCAAGATTTAGGGTTTTGATTTCCTGCAGAAAAAAAAAATAACATGAGCTCACTCTTTTCATGTTGCTGCTGACTGTAGCACACTGAACTGTACAACTCTCCTGCACTTGAACTCAATGTTTAACTTCAAAGCTTTCAGATAATGCTCAGGTCTGCTACAGTATGGTTCCCAAGTAACAGAAGAAGGTTCTGATGGGTGTAATCATCCTCAAATGAAAATGTCTGAATGTCGAATTTTGATAATTTATGCACTTGGATTGACCTCATTAGTCAGAATCTGTCATGTTTGAGGCTACAGAAGATGGTTGTCCTCTCTCTGCACAGTAATAAGTGTAAAAAGGACACATCTTTAGGACAGAAGTTGATGAGTTTTATTCAGTTTACAATGCTGCTACCTTAGCCCAGCTCTTTGCCATGCGAGGCCTGCTCTACATGCTGTTTCTTGTCTTCTGTAAAAGAGATGGTGTGTAAAACTATAACCAAAACACCAGCACCCATATCAATGACTAACTAAAAATAAGCCACTAGGAATAGATTTACAATTTTCTATCAGCATAATAGAGAAGATAGCAAACTGAAATAACAGCAGTGATGAAAAAAAGGCTCAAAGATGTGTAGATCTGCAGAGTATCACCTGCTATGGATGGATGGATGGGACAGAGCCAGGGAGTCAAACTAACCCATTTAACAACACGCTACATTGCACAAACTAGCATGACTCATAGTGCAGCAAACCTCTTGACTCCTGGTTTGGGCTGAACAATTTTGGAAAATTATCTAATTGGGATTTTTTGGACCAATATTGCGATTTAGCATGCTTTTTATTTATTTTATTCAATTTTTTTAAAGAGGATGTTTATCCTCTATATTATTCACTGAAAACAAGCAAAAAATCATTCTATAGTGTGACCAACAGGACAAAGGATCCTGTCAACATATAAACAGTTCTTTTCTTGGTGGTCGGGGTTTCAGCCATGCAGTTGTCATCATGGCCTTGTGCTGCTTTCTTAAATGCTGGAACAGGTTTGTAGTGTTGCTCCTTGATGTAGCTACGGTGACCAGGCATGTTTTACACAATACCTTACGCTGTGTCACATCTTCTTTCCTAAATCCAAAATAGGTGCAGACACCAACGTGCCTCTTTGACACCAAAGTCTCCTCTTCTGTGTCCTCTCTCGGTTCTTCTGCTGAGGCCATTTTTAAAGATGTCAGCAACAACACAACAAATCAAAACTTAGCATGACTGAAGATATTTTCTTCATCCCCCTCTCACACATGTCTCATTCCTTTTTGGAGATTTTTTGTCTGTTGGCAAACCAGCTGAAAGGTTTGTTACCACCACCCAATACATGCATGTCACGTAAAGTTGCGTCTGTATATATAAAACTTTTTTTTTTTTTTTAACCACAGACTTTGTTGTTTGAAAATTGCATTGGGTAACATTGCGATGTTGATTTAAATTTGATTAATTGTTCAGCCCTACTTCTGGTCTGGCTCCACGAATCATGTCTTTTTGTTGCTGTAGTCAAGATAAATATGATCTAGTTTTAACACAGTGCAACACACAACTGCTCCTTTAGCCAGTATCATACCGGCTCCAGCTGAGACGCAGCAAGATCACAATGGAGCAGAGCCAGGGGGAGTTGACATGTTGACTTGATAGAAACCTGCCTGATCAGATGCAGAGAGAGCAGAGAGAGAGCAGAGACAGAGCAGCGACAGAGTGGAGAGAGTGCGGAGACAAAGAAGAGACACAACAGAGACAAAGCGGAGACAGACCAGAGACAGAATGAGACAGAGCAGAGACCAATCAGAGACAGAGTGGAGACAGAGCAGAGACGGAACAGAGACAGAACGGAGACACAGCGGAGAGAGCAGAGACAGAGCTAGGACAGCAGAGATAGAGAGGAGACAAGGCACAGACACAGCAGAGACAGACCAAAGACAGAGAACAAAGATATAGTAGAGACAAAGTAGAGACAGACCAAAGACAGAGGGAAGACAGAGCAGAGAAAGAGTAGGGAGAGAGCGGAGACAGAGCAGAGAAAGGGCAGAGACAGGGCAGAGTCAGAGCAGAGACAGAGATGGGAGGGTGGAGACAGAATGAAAACATAGTGGAGACTAAGTAGACAGAGCACAGACAGAGCAAAGTCAGAGCAGAGACAGAGCCGAGGAAAAGTGTAAAAAGAACAAAGACAGAGCGGATACAGAGCTAAGATAGAGGGGAGATGGAAGGGAGTCAGAGCGGAGACAGAGAAGAGACAGAGAAGAGACACAGCGGAGACAGAGTGGAGAAAGAGTAGAGACACAGCGGAGACAGAGTGGAGAAAGAGTAGAGACAGAGCAGAGACACAGTGAAGAGAACAGAGAGAGCAGAGTCCGAGAAGAGAATGAACAGAGACAAAGCAGAGACAGAGCAGAGACAAAGCAGGGACAGAGCAGAGACAAAGCAGGGACAGAGCAGAGACAGAGTGAAGAGAACAGAGACAGAGAAGAGACAGAGAAGAGAAAGAGAAGAGAAAGAACAGAGACAAAGCAGGGACAGAGCAGAGACAGAGTGAAGAGAACAGAGACAGAGAAGAGACAGAGAAGAGAAAGAGAAGAGAAAGAACAGAGACAAAGCAGGGACAGAGCAGAGACAGAGTGAAGAGAACAGAGACAGAGAAGAGACAGAGAAGAGAAAGAGAAGAGAAAGAACAGAGACAAAGCAGGGACAGAACAGAGACAGAGTGGAGACAGAACAGAGTGGAATCTAGTGTTCACTGGCTATAAGACTTTTCATATTCTTCTGTTAGTCATGTATCCTGATATGTCTTCATGTTTGTCTCACATGAATCTATTATCCCAGAGCTGCTGCACCATGGTGGTAAAGTCATGGCAGGCCACAGTACAAGCAGCATGTATCATGCTGTGTCATGTGACCCATTCTGTCATTGCACTGTTTAGTGTTCTGTCGTTTGTGTTTTGTCATGTTGTGTTGTGCTTAATTCTTTTGTTTTGTGGTGTTTTGTGTTGTGTCATGTTGAGTCCTGTCATATTGTGAGTTATATATAATTTTTATTTTTTCTTACTGTTTTATGTGTACACCATATCTCAGCTGCACAGCTTCCCCTGATGCGTGTTTGCTTTCATTCACCTTTCCCTTATTGTTTGTGTGTTTATTTAATGAACATTTCAGAGTGTCATTTCTGCTAGTACACAGTGCTTCTTCCTATTGTTTTTCTTGACATGTTTTGATACGCTACGCTATCAAAGGAAAAATTTATCAAGGAATTTTAAAATATCAAGGAAAAATTTAGGTTTCATAAACCATGGCAGAGGTCATCATTGCTCCAGCTGGAGAAGCCTCAGTGGCAGAATCACTATCACCCTCTACAGTACCAGTGTGGTTACTAACTGATAATTACATGGTGAGCAGGTTTACTCCCATCATGTGACACAGGCTGTGGGTAAAACCTGCTGAGGTAAATGACAAATCTCACCTGTAACATTGACATAGACTGTGCTGAAAGCAGCCAGAGGAACAGCTGCCACATTCTGCGCCCGCACACGCAGAGAGAAGAAAGGCGTTGTCTCATAGTCGAGCGGTTCAGACACCAGGATGGACGCAGAGCCGTCCTCACGGTTAGGAGACAGGTAGAATCGTACTGGCATGTTGGTTTCAGGAACCATTCCATCCTCCAGGTTATAGGTCACTCTGGGGTCGCCCAAATGAGAGGTGGCCTTGATCGTCTGAGCAGGATGAGAAATGAAATCATTACTCTGCTTAGCTGAGAGTCTGGATGTCAGCTTCTGTTAAAGTTAGGAGGACTGATGTTCAGAAGCCTTAGATAAATGTTCCTGCTGCTTAAAGGAAAAACAAAAATGAACCTGACTCAACTGCTATGATATTGTGAAAAGATTTTTCCCTCCCTTTCTTTAAAAGATTAATTTAATATTTCGGGAAATAAACCAGTTCCCTGTAGCAAGTTTTTTGTTATGAGGAATGAGGGTGATGAGATGCTGAAAATCCTCCCTGAGATGCCTGGAGGGGCTTCATTTAGCTTTGTAGGACCAGCTAAAGCAGGGAGTAAACTCATCTCTTGCTACTTGGAATAGAAAACAGCTCCCAAAGTATAGCTCCAAACTTAACAGACTCCAACAGGTCAGCAGGAAGACTGAATAGGAGGACTCCTGAAAACATAAAGCCAGCTTGTTACTAACACATATGTGAAATAGTAATGATACACTAGCAGTTAGCATGCATCTATTTAACTTTGGTTTTAAAACAGAATTTCAAATTTCACCACAGAAGCATATCACAATGACATTTTGTAAATCTACATGTCAGATACAGCTGATATTTTCCAGCCCAAAAAGCTGTCCAAAAACCGCCCCAAATATTTCATCTATTCTATCTTAATTAATACATCATGGAAGCACACTGAAAGCAGCAGCAAACACAAAACATATAATAAAAAACCTTTTTAATAACACACCTCTCACCCTCAGCACAGGCATAAACACTCAGGGTGCATAATCTGCGCTCCAGCACACCACCACTGCACTTCTACCGATAATATAAACATTTAAATTATTTTTTTGGACTTCAATAATAATTATCAGGTACAGAAAATAATTATGAAAACCATTGTATCGATCTTGAGTGAGTTCCTATCTAGTCTGCCCAAAATGCAATAATGCTGTTTACATCCAGCGCAGACGCTAGGATGACGTTAATGTTTTGAAAACAAAAAATAAGTGTTTGTTGGTTACACGTGTAAGTTGCAGTTGGTGGGTGTGAGTTTGACTCGTTTCTACTCTGTGTTGAGAGCTGTTTTTAACTTGATGTGAAATGACTTAGTAAGATATTGGTTTATATTTTGGAAAAGTATATTAAATATAGCATTGTTAAACCTGCCCAACCTGCAGATAACCAGTCCAAATTATGTCAACCTGCCCAAGCCCATTTTAACGCGCGCAATCCCTTCCAAAACAGCCCAATTGTGCGGAAAACCGCCCAATCTGGCAGCACTGCCAACAGGCAGATGTTTTCCAAACATGGCTGACTTCTGCAAGCTCAAGGTTCCAAACAACTCAAAGCATTGATATATCCACTTCCACACACTGGACACTGGCCTACTTCAGTCACTAACATATAACAAAACAATACATCAACGTTACGTGACCATGTGTATGCAAATATTTTTACTTATTTTTTATGATATCCAGATCCATTTACCAAGTTCTTATCTATTTTGTATTAGAATTTTGTTATATTTCTGATACTTTTCTATATTTTATATTCTATATCTTAACTTTTTTTAAAAAATCTTTTTTTTATTCCCTTGTTAACTATTTAGCAGCAATGCATCAAGTCAAATTCCTTGTATGCATAAATGTACTTGGCGATAGAACCCAATTCTTCTTTTGATTTACTAATAAACTCAATAAAATACCGTTGACAGAAAATCTTTGAGGCCAAATTTTTATTCACAGAAAATTCACAGGAGGGAATGATCAGGGAATCAATAAAGAATGGGATCCACAGGCAGAATCAATAAAGGCATTGGTATCAATACAATCTTATCAACACCCATTCCTATCCAGTCATACACCAACATGATCACCAACACCAGGGTCACACTACTGAACTTCAGACTGAGTCTTATTCATCTAATTCATCTTATTGAATTACTGTAAATCTTCTTCTGTGGTGCTGTTTCAAATTTGATTGTTTTTTTTTGTACATATCCTTAAACTGTAACAAGCTGTAAAAACAACAGACATGTTGGAAATGTGTTGACATGACAGGGTACATCATGTTTAGGTCAGATATGTAGTTTATGGTAGGTATTGTGGATATAATGTCACACTTGGCAAACACTAAACATACTCAATAATCAGATGGCAGTTGTATCTGTTATCAGAGTCCTGGAATAACCTCTTATCTCAGAGTCAGTCCTGATGTGAGGACCCTGAATAAAAACAGTTTTGTGGTCTTTAGATCGACACTGATGTATTTACATCAAAGCAGCCTTTTTGATTGGATATCATTAGCCTGCAGGCACAAAACTTGCTTAACACATGATCTGATGTCAGCTTTCTGGTAAAACATCCAGCTCAAACACGTTTCCAGATTCTTCAAGGCACTGACAAGCTCTCAAAGTGTATGATGAGCACAAAGAAAACACAGTAACACTTAGACTGTGCCCTCATCCAGAGGAGCAAACAGCCAGCAACAAGCAGCAATTACAGCCTCTCAAAACAGCACCAAAAGCTTTGACAACCTACCAGCAGAGTAGATATCAAACCCAGTTCGCCTGACATCACAGCTGCTGCTGTATGCACACCTACCACTATGGCTGTGTCTCTGGCCGTGTTCTCTGGGATGACCACACTGTAGCTGTCCTTCTCCCACTCCGGAGGCTGGTTCTTCACGTTGGTGATGGTGACAGACAGCTCCACTGAAGTGCTTCGGTTTCCTCCATCAGTCGCATCAATGTCCCGTGTGATGTAGGTTCTCTGTGAGATCAGTTATCACTTATCATGTTAGAAACAGCTGGAGTCACTGGTTAACAGATGAATGGAGGTAGACAGGGATGGACTGAGCACAAAGCACAGGTAAAACAAAGAACAGCTACCATAAGAGTGAGGGCCCATAGGTGGACTTTGTACTGGGCCTATCAATTTGTGCAGCATCAGTGATCCTCAGAGAACTTTCCTTGTTTATTTCTCTATAGAGCCAAAAATAAATCCATTCAGCCTTTTCAGATCAGTGAAAGTAAGAAGCTACAGTGCCAGATGAAATCAGAGTCTGAAGCTTTTCGTCTCAAAAATCAGCAGGCAGATGATGGTCTGATCAGCTTCAATCACCATATGTCCCTGAACCTGAACCTGAACTCTGAACCCCATTCACAGGACATTTAAGGTTGATTCTGGACAACAGAGGCAGCTGACTGAGACATAGCTCAGACCAAAAAGCTCCTCTGCTTTGGTTATTTTGCTGTTACTGAACGAGGAGGGAAAACAGCAGCGGTCATAAACCTGATTTCAATACGGTGGACACTGTGGGGAACTTCTTCAGAGCTTGTTCAAGGTTCTTTTAGGAACACTTTCTATGGAGGCACCTTTTATAATGTGTCATGAGCACATCTGTCCTTGGCAGAAACCTTGAGCAGAACCAGACCCACATTAGACAGACATCTGCTGAGACCACTTGAGGACTAAAGCCTCCTTAAAATGGGCACATTCTGCATTCATGCACTGCAGGAAAAAAAAAAAAAAAGAACTTTAAGAAAGTAAAAAATGCCTTGTTTTTGGAAGACTGTCCTTATCTTTAGCCTAAAGAGTAAAAACATCTTGACAAACATGTTCTGCAGTAGCAAAATTACTTTTATTTTAAGAGAATCTGTCTTAGTTTTTCTTACAAAGATTTCAGCCAATATTAAGCTAGGATTACTGGTATCAAGGTACAATAATGATTTGCATGAAATCCCAGCAGAGGGACAAGATTATGTTACTGTTATTTTGTGTTATTTTGTGTGTGTAACAACTTCTTGATTTAAGAAAATTATGATATTACACAAGTTAAAAACAAATTCATCTATTTTTTTTCCTTTACAACTGATTTCACATTAGAAATTATTGACAGAACCAAGTACCAAAACCTGTGTATGGAAGAGTATTTAAGACATAATTCAAATGAAAATGCAACGAAGGAAATACATTTTCAATACATTTTCATTTCAAGAAGGCGCATTGAGTCATGATTAAAATAAAATGTCAAATATTAAATTATCATTTCATCTTCAAGACCGCAGATTATGTGACATTATTCAAATTTAAATGAAAAGGGTTTGCATTTTAATTTCAAAGAAATGGTCTGCTAAATACTGGACATAAATACATTTTCATTATCAACTTCAACAGGCTCTATGTGTGACACAATTCGAATGAAAAGGTAAAGATCATTTGCATTTTCATTTTCAGACCAACATGAAAATGAAAAGCCTCTCTACCTGTCTGCTCCTGTTTGGACCACAGTTTGGACTTGAGATACTTTGTTTTCCTCTACTGTAGAACATTTTTAGATTGACTGCAGTGTAGCAAATACACACCGACACCTACTGGAGCCCACATTTACGTTTCATTTTCATGTTGGTCTGAAGGGCGGGTTTGAAATTAAAAATGCAAATGATCTTTTCCTTTTCATTTTGATTGTGTCACACATTGTGCCTGTTGAAGCTGATAATAAAAATGTATTTCCTTTATTGAATTTTCATTTTCATATTTTGCATTTTCATTTGAATTACGTCTTAAATTCTCTTTCATAAGCGGTCCGGTCTGAAAATATGAGACTATTAATGTTTTTCTAACTTGGCAGTTTAGACAGTGTTAAGATTGCCATTTCATCCAATCAGAGACACAGCTCAGCTCACGTGACTGACGGGCGCCCTATAGCTGTTTGTGTGGAGACTCAAAACCCGCCTCATTTCCAGTATGGGTGTGCCGGGCATTTTGCTTCAAAAATCTGTTTCAGAAACAGATGGAGGATGTCACTGTAACTACGTCCATTAAATACAGACTGTGGTATCTTTTGAAAGCACATGTGTTTTAGTTACAGGCTTTACATCTGTCTTTACTGTCCCCTCCAGTAACTTTACTGAAAGATTAAAATAATCCATGCCACTCTATGGAGCTGCTGTGAGCCTGCAGATAGATCCTTTATGAGGGGCAGCTAACATTACTCATACAGGTACACTGCTGCAGGTTACACTTCACTGAGAGACATAAGAGTTTAACAAGACACGCACAGGATTCAGTGGTAAATGACCATCATCGTTTCTCCATGACGTCCTACCTGTTTAAGTATTGATATAATTATTAATGCCCTTAAAGCATTGTTACTGCATCGTTGTGTGATTTAAACCAATTATCACTGTAACAGTCACAATAGATGCACTTGTTAAAACTATAATAAAATCCAGCATTCATGTCATAATTGTCAAAAATTGACAATCATAATAGGGCTGTATGATGGCACAGCTGTAGGTGAAGGTCTGAAGGTCACTGGTTTGAATCCTGGTTCGGCAAGATACACTCCTGATCAAATTTTATGACCAGTTGAAAAATTGAAAGAATTCATATTTTGCACTGTTGGATCTTAAGAAGGTTCTGGGTAGTGCTTCAAAATGCAAAAAGAAGAAATGGGAGTGAGACAAGAAAATATTTTGAATAAGCAATTTATTGCAAACAACCATTAAACTGAAATAGGCTCTTCATCAGCTGATCAGAAGTTTAAGACCTCAACCTTTAAAAGTCCAAATCTTCACAAAAACGTGGCTTCAGTGTCATTTTCTGTCAGGTATCCACACTGTCATGACCTCCTGATGGCAAAGGCAAAAAAGCTTTCTCTTTTTGATCGCAGTTTTGTTGAGCTGCATAAGCAAGGCCTCTCGCAGCATGCCATTGCTGCTGAGGTTGGACGCAGTAAAACAGTCATTTTAAACTTCTTCAAAGATCCTGACAGTTATGGGCAAAAAAGTCAAGTGGTAGACCCCAAAAAAATGTCGCCTGCCCTGAGTCGAAGAATCCTAAAGGCAATCCGTCAAGACACGGGAAGATCCTCGGCCCAAATGAAGCTCGTCACTGGTGCCAGCTGCAGTCCCATAACCATCAGACGGAGTTTGCACGAGAGCAGCAAACATGGGACACTGAAAGGTGGAAGAAAGTTTTATTCTCTGATGAGAAAAAATGTAATCTTGATGGTCCTGATGGCTTCCAATGTTACTGGCATGAGAAGGAGATCCCGTCTGAGAGGTTTTCTACACAGCACAGTGGAGGGGGAGCCATCATGATCTGGGCTGCTTTTTCCTTCAATGGAACAATGAGGCACCAGGATGTTCAGAGTCGTCAAACGGCAGTTGGTCATGTGGAGATGTTGCAGGGGGTGTCCCTCATGACTGAAGGCCATCGTCTGTGTGCTAATGACTGGGTTTTTCAACAGGACAACACTGCAGTTCACAGTGCCCGCCTGACAAAGGGCTTCTTTCAGAGAAATAACATCAGTCTTTTGAACCATCCTATGTGTTTCCTTTTTATCTAAATCCAACATTTGGGGTTGGATGGTGAGGGAAGTTTACAAAAATGGACACCAGTTCCAGACAGTAGATGCCATCTTCACCACTTGGAGTACTTTGCAATAAATTGCTTATTCAAAATATTTTCTTGTCTCACTCCCATTTCTTCTTTATGCATTTTGAAGCACTACCTATAACCTTCTTAAGATCCAACAGTGCAAAATGTGAATTCTTGCAATTTATCAATCAATTTATCAACTGGTCATGAAATTTTGATCAGGAGTGTATGCACTTTTTATTTTCTCCCCATGCATGTGTGAGTTCTCTCTAAGTACTTCTACAGTCCAAAAACATGCTCATCAGGTTTACTGGTGATTCTAAATTGCTCGTAGGTTTGAGTGTGAGCATGACAGGTTGTCTGTCTCTGTGTGTCAGCCCTGTGATACAAGATAAGAGGGACAGAAGATGGATGAATGACAACAATGACAGTATTAATGTATCTGTCTGATGGAGCCAGTTAGTGCACCCTGCATGCAGGTGTACTCTAAACAGATGTTGCTGCATTGTCTCATTTTGAGCCATGAAACAGCTTTGGTAACCCATTTTTTTAAATTTATTTATTTATTTATTTATTTTTTTTACCAATTTTAGTGAGACATTTCTTGATTCCATAAGTCATGATAAATAGCCAAACCTCATGAGGTGCAGCCTGCCACTTTCTGTATTTAAAAGTGACTTTTAAAGAAGTATCTCTTTAATAATCAAGTAATAATAAGTTTTTAATAAACTGAGGTTTTTAGCTTCAGGAAGATACCAGTGACCATGAAATTTAATGCCATCTACTGTCATTGTGTTGTTTCACCAGTTGTCCTTCTGTTTATCTAGACAGGCTGATTTGTCATTTAAAATACTAAAACACATCAAATATTATCAGCTTTTGTCTGTCATATATTGCAGTTATAATGTGCGCTTGTTATAAAAAAAAAGAAAAAAGAAAAAAAGTGTTAAAAAGGAGTTCAGAGTATATCTCATGTAAGGTGCAGTTCCATGTGATACACTAGTCAAACAGTGGTTTAGAATATAATTTACAGTCATATGAAAAAAAAGGAGGAAATAGTGTTAAGTGATGAACCTTGGATTGCAGTGGTGGAACTTTGCATATTCATTAAAGCTGTATAAATGAAGCTTCTCTGTATTTCATTATAGTGTTTAACTCAAACAAAGAGGAAGCTGTGTGTCTCATTGATCTCCTCTGGTTATCCTCACAGTATGAGGGGGCAACACTTTGTTTCAACCATCCAGTGCATATCTGTGTAACAGGTGAGGGAAATAAGGACTTTAAGCTAAGTGTATTCAAAGGGTTACAGTGCAGAAATCAGATCATTCATCCCTTCATTGGATCAGTCTTCCTCTCAGGGTCCAGTTCAGTACTCTATTTTACTTGATCTGGATGTTGAAGGGAGTTTTTGTTTTTCCAAGTAAAAGTTTGGCCAATGTTTCTGTAAATGTTCTGATTTTGACTGTGTTGGTTTTTAGTCATCCAGGTTATAGTTTTCCAAGGTTTCTTGTGAGTGAAAATTGGATTTGATTGAGTTTCTTTAAATTGTTTCACTTCAGAACTAAATAAAGAGAAGAGGAGTAATGTCTTTAAAGAAACTAAAACAAGTCCAGTTTTCACTGAGGGGAATTCTTAGATTATGGTCTACTGATGTTATCAGATTGTCTACAAACCAGCCGCATGGAAGTTTTTGATTTTTATACCATCATTTGCTGTTGGATTATTTTTTCCACTGGAAGCTAATATGCATTTGCTTTACTGTTAAAATAACTGCAAAATGCACCTTTGCTAAAGTTATTCAGTACCATGTTAGAATAGCACAAAGAGTAGCAGCTGTGTTACTCAGCATTAAGATGTTGAAATGGACTAGAGTTTTAAATATTTGAGCTGTTTTTGAATGCTTCAGTAAAAAAAAAAAAAAAAAAAAAACAGGAATGCTTGTGGTGTCTTAATTTGAGACAAAGTTGATGGTTTTTGTATCCTTATAAAAGAAAATGTTTCTGATTCTAAGCTCTTTTTTTTTTTGCTAATTATTACTATTAGTATCAAGGTGTAAATTCTTATAGCTTCTTATAGCTTCATTGGCAGCACTCACAGTCAAAGGTTACACAGGTCTCTTTGGAAATTAAAAACTGGTCAAATAAAGAATCAATTGTAAGGATGTAATGACTCAACCTTCAGCTGTATTATTCTGTTATTCAAATGAAGATCCAGTGACTGAGTGTCATTGTGCTGCAGCAGCCAGATAAAAAAGAAATTCCAGAATTACACTTTCTATTCTCGGGACAATCCAATTAGTATTTATGAACAAGTCTTTCCAAAGCTTGTGAACAAAGATCGTAATCTGGGATGTCAATGTGGACCAAGAAGCTGCTGCTTTTACAATAAATGGAGCTCTGTGCTAACATCCAGCTAATGTTAGGAATTAAATTTGTGTTAAAAGAGCCAGATATGAAGAGAAATTAATCATCAAATCACTCCAATCTTGCCAATTTATCCTCTTAATTCTCTGCTGAGCGCTCCTCTCCAGCATGTTGTCCCTGCGTGGATCCAGCTAACTCCAATGTATTCAGGAGTCTGAGTAATCTCTCTATTCAACAGACGCGGTCCTTCATATTGTCACTCAAAGACGACAAGCCTGCTGGGAGCTGTGCAGCACATTTTTCTCTGAAGTTAGTGTTAAGAAATGTTGAATACTTGTTCGCTGTAATCAGAAAAATGATGAGAAAATCAAAATGGAACAACGTCTCAGACCAACTGGGACATTTAACATTTAATGAAATGCTTTTACAATCTTAGTCACTGCACAAAGATAGCTGCATGGTTTAGATAGACTAAGACTGCTCTTAAATATGCAGCAGCTTTGTTCTGCAAGGTTTGGGGCTGAACACTTTTAATTTTGCATGAAGTCAGCAGCAAAATTTGCCAGGGACTTCCCACACTCGAAAAGTACTCTAAATAATACACAGCTCTATAGTGCTATGGCAAGTTTCTCGCTGAAGAACAACGTCAGTCTTTAAATAAGTTAAAGAGGAAAACAAAGAGAAGAGAGCTGACAGGCTGCAGGAAACATGGAAGTGCACAACACACCTTTCAAAACAGGACTGAATGTGTTACATCAGTGACACTGACACAGCAGTTCACTCCAAGAACATCAATTAGTCAACAACATCAAGCACTTAAGGAGAGCTTTCTAATCTCTACAGCTGCTTTTCAAGTTCAGTATTCAAGCATTTATAGAGCTGGAACATTCCTCTCCTTAAAATGAGCCTTTTCATTCTCCTGAAGGGAAATTCTCTGCAGCACGTCGCGATAGCACATCACAGAGCTTTGCTTCTGGACGAGGTGTGAACACTGAGGTGATCGTGCTTTGTGAGTTAAATCACATGTACGGCCTTCAGATTGTTTCAGTTAATAGCATCAAAGTACAGGACTGGCCCAGAGCTGCTGCTGCTGCTGCTGCTGCTGCTTCTGTCAGTCTCCTTATCAAAGTCTGAGATGATGAATTCAAATTAAAGTCTTCAACCTGTTACACCAAGGCCAAACAAAGAGTCCGGGCTTCTGGTAATTGGCTTGGTGGAAAATCTGACCTATCCATAAAAGAACAGCATGTCTTTCTTTTCCTGACAGCTTCTGAGCTCAGAGTTTTTTTAAACACATTTTAAATCTAATCTGTGGTAATAGTGCAATCAAATCTGATCTGTCATCATCACACACACACACACACACACACACACACACACACACACACACACACACACACACACACACACACACACACACACACACAGGAGCAGCATCTGCTCAGATTGGATTTAGCTGTTTGTTTAGCCTGAGTGATTCTCCCCCATCGTCTCCCTCTGAGCTGTTTCCACATGCAGCACCTCAGGGAGTTCAGCACACACCCCACATCACTCTGAGGTGGCTCATTCATTAACACCGCTGACACACACCCACAGGCAGCCATGTGATACCCAGCAGCAGGCACTGTGTGTGTGTGTGTGTGTGTGTGTGTGTGTGTGTGTGTGTGTGTGTGTGTGTGTGTGTGTGTGTGTGTGTGTGTGTGTGTGTGTGTGTGAGCTGGCTGACGGGGCACACTGACCTGTGATATGGGCCGATTAACGTAGACCCATCCAGTGACAGGGTTGACCTGCAGGTACTCCGGCTGCTCAAGGGACATGGAGTAAGTGATGGCTGAATTAGTGCCAAAATCGTCATCGTGAGCTGCCACACGCAGAAAACTGGTACCAACTGACGTGTCCTCTCGCAGGAAGTCTGCAGGGGGGAGAGATAATCAAAGAGCACTCAGTGCAGGGTTGACAAACAAACAGGAGGACCATGTGAGGCTGACAGCTACATGTAGGAAGGCTCAAGCAGGAGGGATGCTGTGGACGCTGGCTGTGATGCACACTAACTCGCTGAGTTTAGACAGTTTTCACACACAGATGCACTTTTTGAATGCAGAGCTGAGGTTTAAGTGTCTGCAATTAAAGGTGGGATCTCAACTCGGGGCTCTGGACTTGATGTCTGCAGGAAAAACAGTCTATATGGAGAGCAAAAGCAGGAGGAACACAATCCAGCCTAATAACATCCAGCAGTTGTTAATCTGAGGAGGGTTTCTTTCTCTACAATCAGATATCTGCATGATGAGCAGCTAACAGTCTGATCTGGATCAAACGTTCAGATTTCCTAACTTCCATGAATGCATCAGAAATGATGGCTCCTCCTCCATTCTACACACAAACATCTTTTAAGTAGTTTTCTTCTCCTCTTGAGGACAAACCTGACAAAGCCTGACTTTTGACTTTGACTGATCTGCATCATGATGTTGTTATCTCATCAAACTGAAGAAATCAGTTTGTGTTTCATCTCACTGAAGGAGGCCAGAGAGAGACCTCTGAGGGACTTACTGTTTACAGTCAGACTCAGACTCAGACTCAGCACAGACATAAACAGGCGCTCTGCTCCTCTGGGGACAGAACAAACAAAGAAACGGCAGGTTTTCTTTGAAAGTGTAAATTTTGTTCTACTTTTGATCCGAACACTTGGTCAGAGTGCAGAGAAAGTAGTGCTGGCTGGTTGTGTATCACTCAGTACATTTACATGCAAGTAGTAGTCCAGCTAAGGTCATAGCTTGATGGTTAAGCCAAAGCAAGGGTTCTAGTCTTGTCTGTGTGTACATCATAGACTGTATAATTAATGGACGTAGCCTCTGTGACATTGCCCATCTGTTTCTGAAACAGATTTTTGGAAATGAGTCTCCACAGTAACAGCCAAAGGGCGCCCGGCAGTCACATGAGCTGAGCTCTGCCTCTAATTGGACGAACTAGTGATCGTAATAATGTCTAAACTGCCAAGTTAGAAAATATCCACCCCTCCGTTGAGTGCGTGCTGTTAGCGAAGTTAGCAATTCAGATGGGAGACATTTTTTGTACCAGGCTGTAAACATGTTTATTTCTGCTGTGGAAACGGCTTTTTTTGGATTGGTGTGTTTGTGACTTCCGGTACTTCTGGAGCCAGCCTCAAGCCGACACCCGACAAACTGCAGATTTTAATGCTTCAGCATTGTCTAATATTTTCAGACTGGTGGGGTTGGTATATATGCAGTAAAGAGAATCAGACTTCTGTCTGAGAACGTCTCACTCTGCTTCAATAGGTGGCGCTGTGTCCTTTATTGATGAGTGAAGCTGTGTGTGTATCAAACTAGTTTCAGTTCACCTGAAGAGAAAACAACATTCTAACAGTGATGGCTGAGATGGATGCAGCTGTAGCTCCTCATGTTTTTATTTATGTGTGTGTCATGGTGTGTGTTTGTTGTGTTGGAGCCACAGACTGAATGAGCGCAGTGACCTTATTTATCATGGTCACCTACTTTCTCATCTGGCTGAACACTGAGGATTATCGAGACCTGCTGAGTTCTGCTGAGTCCAACCGCACCTTGATAGCAACCGCATTATCTAGTTGTGTCAAATGAGCTATGCCAAGTCCCTTTTCAGCCCAGCTGAGCTGTTTACATACATTTTAACAGCCTGATCTCACACTGACTGAACTCATAGTCCATTTCTGAAGCTGCATGTAAACATACTGACTGACTATCAGCAACACTAGAATGCTGGAAGAGCTGAGCCATTAAAACATAAGTATGGACTGTTCCACCAATTCAGCGCCATGTTCTTGTTGGAACTCTCTAAAAATAAATTAATCAAATTTAAAATATAAACAAAAGATAATTAATTTTAACAATTTTTAAAGCTCTAGATCTGATAAAACTTCATGAACTACACTGAAAAAAGTGGAACAACTGTCATTAAGTCAAATTCCATTTTTAATTGATCTGACTTAAAATCCTGTTTTTTTGTTTTAATCCTGTTTGGTTCAGTTTGTCTGAAAGCAAAAAGCAAACATCTTGGATTAAATTAAAATAATCATTTTACTGAAATAGCATTTTCACTTCAGACCAGAAGTTTCCATGTCATATGACCCTGGTTTAGCCTATCTAAGTTATTCCCAGGATGCATTTCAGCCATGCCAGTTCATATTGTGTTTTACGTACAAATAATTTGATTTACAAATAGTTTGTCACTACACTTGTTTGTGAGCCACTGACTGGCCCACTTATAAATAATACTGGGTAAGAATATTAATTATTTTACTTTATTTTTATTGTGACCATGAGTAAAAGGTGAATGCAGTTGATAAGGGAGCCCACTAAGTCACACTTTTATCTACCATGTGTTTCATCACACTGTATCTCTGACAAGTGAGTAAACTGTAAAGATCAATTCAAATCAACTCATGAGAATGAAATGATAGAAAGTCTTACAGCCAGAATAGTAAAGCACTCCATTCAAATTTTGTAAAGGAGTCAAAATGAAATGCTGTACGTTGACTTGGAAGGCAATACTTTGAACCAACTTGTGAAGTTAACTTCAGGAAATCTAAAAAAAATAAGATGCTTGTAACAAAGTTTGAGTTATTTAATCAGTTCTCTCCAAAGTAAAAGTTTAACTGTTTTAAAGCTCCCTGAGCTGAAGATGGTTTCATGTTTCTCAGTCTTGTTATCTAAACTCACGTGAGGTCTGAAAAGCCTGTTTCTAAGTCTGTCAGCTTATTTCCTGCTGCTTTTCTGCAGTACTTTGTGGCAGCTTGGTTCACTGTAAGTATTATATTCACATCATCAAACTGATCTGTGATCTCAACAATTGAAGTAATTAAAAATCACCATTAGGTTAACTAATATTCAGATTAATAAATCAATAGACAAGAGGACCCTTCTGACTCCTGGTCTGAAAGTAACGGGGATGAGTTTTTAGTAAACAATTAGCAAACACATGTAATATAGCCACATGGCATTATGCTAATAGCATGTTGACACTTAGCAACATTACAGTAATTCAACAACAAAGTTTTTTTTTTTTCTTTAAATAAAGAAATACGATGAAAAACAGACAAATCAGTAAGAGGACTGAGCTGAGATTTGAACCCCCTCAGTCAGAGTGTAAAATCATCCAATATACAGAAAAATAAATGTGTCAACTTACTTATGGCCTTCCCATGGCCTGTAGAGGATCTTAATTATACCACTTCATGTGGACCATGTGACCTTTGGAATATTCCAAAATTTTCAGAGGGGGTGATGTGTTAGGGTAACAGGAGTCAAAACCAGGGACACCACTAAAGTCTGAAATTTAACTAAAATGTCTTTTTTTTTAACCCTTTGATGCACAACATGGGTCCAAAAGGACCCTGCTGTTTTCTTTTGCAATATATTTGCAATAAATTAATGTTATCATTCAGTGTTCCAGGTATTCCTTAACTAACTTTTTTTTTAACATAATTCACGCTTCTTTTATTTTTTTATTTTCTTACTTTTGAGTAAAAACACTTTTTGTATCACTACCCCTCAAATACACAACATGGGTCCAAAATGACCTACATCTGTTTTCCATGTTATTTCATGTATGGCTGAGTGTTTCTATGCTGTATCTTTGGATAAAAAGGGATTTCTTTCATTTACTATTCCATGTGTTCAGTATATAGTCTTTATTGTTTAGCACAAATCCTCATATTTATTTTTACTTTCTTCCTTCTATGAACTAGTAACACTTTTTATGTCAATATCAAGTTTACACACATGGGTCTGAAATGACCCATATGAATTTACTATAGTATCTAATGGGATTCTTTGAAATGTATAAGAAATTCACCTTATTATGAACATGTTTACTGTGGACAACTAAATCCCACAACTCACCACAGCCCTCTGTGCACATGTGATGAGTCAGTCTTGATTTACAATCATTCTTACCTCAGAAAACATTTGATGACTTGTGAAAGATAACCGTGTGTAATAAATGATGAGATATAACTTGAGAATAAGTCCATCACTTATCAGAAAGAAAAATATCTTCAGTTATTATCAGCTTACTAATTACAACATCCCAATGGACAACTTCTTCACCAGTGTCCTCCTGACTGAGAAGCTCCTTCAGAAGAACCTGAACATTGTGGTGACTCTTCATCAGAAGAGGGCAGACAAACCACAGATGATGCTCAAATGGATGGACCAGTGCTGATGTAGCTCTTCACTCGTCTTTCTGACCACTCAGAGAACTCTTCCAGTCTCTTTCACCCATCACACCACACTCACACACTGATGGCAGAGACTGCTACAGTAAGGGAACCCTCAGCTTTAGTCAGTTTCACCAGAGTACAACAGTTACACTCCAGATAGAGGTCAGTTCAATAGCTGAGTTTTCTGTTATTAGCGGTATGTGTATTCATTCATCCGTATTCTGTACAGCTTATCCTGTTCAGGGATGCTGGAGCCTATCCCAGCTGTCTTAGAGTGAGAGGCAGGGTACACCCTGGACTGATTGCCAGCCAATCACAGGACAGATACAAAGAGACAAACAACCTTTCATGCTCACACTCAGACCTATAGGCAACCTAAGAGCATGTTTTTGGACTGTGGGAGGAAGCTGGAGTACCCACGCATGCACAAGGAGAACATGCTAACTCCACACAGAAAGGTCACTGGGCTAACCAGGATTCAAACTGGTCACCTTTTTGCTGTGAGGCTGCAGTGCTAACCACTGCATCAACATGCAGCTCACAGTATGTGTATATGTGACAACATTATAAACATTCAATGTATGATTGTTTGCCCAAAAAACACTCCTAAAGTGAGGATTTGATTTTGTTGTTCCAGTGTGGAGTCATTTAATGTAGAATCACTCTTGGATAAATGGTTCATTTTGGACCCATGTGTGTGAACTTGATGTAATAAAAGAAAAACCCATAAACCTGTTCTTTTTTATTTAAAAAAAAAAGAAATGGGGGGGGGGGGGGGGGGGGGGGGGTCCTCCTTACTCTTTAAAGCAGTGGTTCTTAACCTGGGTTCGATTAAACCCTAGGGGTTTGGTGAGTCGGTCCCAGGGGTTCAGCAGAGCCTCCACAACAGAGGTTAAGACACACTGGACTCATCGTGTCAATTCGTGATGACACGCCACTCTTAGCCATTACTGGCTGCAGATAATGATGTTACATTGCATACATATACATATTTTATTTTTCACTAAAGAAGGGTTCGGTGAATGGACATATGAAACTGGTGGGGTTCGGTACCTCCAACAAGGTTAAGAACCACTGCTTCAAAGATATTCTGTTTGTTGTATCAGCACGTCAGATACTTACACTCATAACGTAGATTCTCAAACTTTGGGCTATTATCATTCTGGTCCAGTATCTGGATGGTGAGTTGACAGATGCCGATGAGCGGCTCCTCTGCCCAGTCAGTGGCTGTTACTGTAATCGAATACTCCCTCTGTCGCTCCCGGTCAAACCTCTGGGATGTCACAATCACTCCTGCAGAGACGGAGCAAAACAGACACACATGAATACATATTTATTCATTCGCCCATTCAGCAATCCTCTTTCAGTCATATGTGCATCCATCCATCCATCCATCTACCCACCCATCCATCTTTGTATCTGTCTCACCATCCATCCATAATTCAAGACAAGAAGTAAATAATTTTAAATGTATTCAGAGGAAGTGGATCATTTCTTAAGTGCAGCATCTCTGTTATTAAATCCTGGGATGATGAAAGCAGAAGAGAGCATTAAATAAAATGACAGGCAGAATAACATGTTGACTAGATGTGTTCAGGCTTCAGAGCAGGATCTACATTTTCTTTATGATGTCCGTTTATTCTCACACACTAAGGACTCAGACTGCACCTGTACGTGGGAAAGGAGATGAGGTTTGATGGACTGGTTTCCGCTCATAATCTTTGGAATGAATATTTTAACTCTGTCAGCATTCCCTCACAGATCAGGTCACAGCTTATCCTGAACAAAGATGTGGATTAGATTTTAAAAGCAAACTCCTTTGCTGGACATCTAATGGTCCACTCTACCTGTGTCTGGATGGATTCTGAAGGCTGGCATGGCGCTGTCTCTGTGCATTAAGCCATATTTGACTTTTCCATTCGCTCCCTCATCTGCATCCACCGCGTGCACTTGCAACACAAAAGTCCCCGTTGGCTGGTTTTCCAGCACTGAAGCCTGCTCACGATATTGTTGGCACTGACAAACAAAGAGAGAGAGGGAGAGAAAGAGGGAGAGAGAGAGAGATAAACATAAACATGAAGCATCTCTACTATATGTGGGAACATTATGTGAGAATTAGTTCTAGTAGTGAGAGAGCAGGGATCAAAGAAAAGGGTCACAGTGCACTCACAGGGAGGTGCAGACACAGTAGCCCACATGTACAGGAAAAGAAAACACTCGTGCTTATTTCTTTTGAAGAGCCAGCAGTAAAGAACACTGTCTTAGCTGAGAATACAACCCATTCCCCTAATGAACATATGCCCCAGATAAAGAACCGCTCTCTGGAGTCTTTCCTTTTCCAATCAGACATAAACGAGTGCTTCTCTTTTAACAGAGTGACCATGAAAAACCAAAAACAAAAGGTGAGGAGGGGCAAGAGCCAGACTGAGGCGGATCAAAGGATGTACGGGAGCAATAGAGAGAGGAATAAAGTCAGGGTTAATGGGATGTGATGGCTTAGACAGTACGGCCTCCAGATAGAGTTCATGAAAATTATTTAATACTGAACATTTGGGCATGCTGCCTCCATGGTTCTGAGGCCTGACTTGGTGTTTTAATGTATTTTAAAGTATCCCAGGTTTCCAGCCAAACTTGAAGACCCTGGAGCGCCACATTAGTTCGGCGCCTGCCCAAGTTCAGACCCCGCCTAATTAAGCAGCCAGTTAATTAAACACGTACGGTATATTGTGATGATACTGCACCTTTTTTCATAAATGAAGTGAAATCCCAATAGAGTGCCTTAAGATAAAGAGGGTGTGCAGGCTAATCAGAACTCAAGGGAACGCAAAGCGCAGATAGACGCAGGCCGGGGAATGAAAACGGCAGGGTGGGAAGAAAGACTGTCAGGTGGAATAAAGAGAGGAAGGAGGAGTGATGGATAGAGGAATAACTGATGTGCTCTGAGAGGAAGGCAGGCAGGCAGGAAGGCTGACTGACAGACAGACTGAGGGAACTCTGAGGGCCATATTGTGTAAGCACAAACTTTGATTTGAGGAAAAAAGTTCAACTGTCAGCAATTTAGATGGGCTCAGGTTGACAGCTGCAACGGAAACCAAAAACAAGGCTTTAATGGAGGAACTCAAGGTTTGAAAAATAGACATCAAAGACTGATAGAAAGATATACACCATCATCAGACCTACATGATAAATATAACACTACTGTCTGCAGCTGCTTAGCGTGACTCAATCAACAGTCTGTGGAGAGGTTTCCAGGTGCTTCAAAGCTTTAAACAGCCAACACGGTTCAAGTCAAACATTAATAATGGAGGTTAAAGGAGCTGTGTTGGTTCTGGGGACCCCTTTTTAACACACACACAGGAATGGATACCGATCCTTCCTTAGTTCAGATCAGTGATTCTCAACTAGTGAGTCATGACCCAAAAGTGGGTCATGGTTCTTGGTGGGTGGCAGACCTTTACCTAAACAAAACAAAAATAAATCCTTGCTTTTATTTTGAAAGGTACTTTTTAGGCAGTTATTTCCCAGAATAAAAGTCCTGCACTTTTTGTTTTTTATGTGCTAACGAAAGTACAACTTTGCCTACATAAGATGAGGATTTGGGGTTGTGGCTTGTCATTAAATGGTGAGTCCTGAAGCCAGACCAGTTGAGCCAGACCTGGTTTGAATGACTTGTATTAGGACACAGAGCAATGAGGTCATCTTTTGATTTGGAGCTACATCAGATTATGGAGTCAGGACAACCCTGAACCCACTACCAGGGTTATAATGGAAGTGATAACAGAGATCCGTACCTCTTCAAACACAGGTTTGTTGTTGTTGACATCATCCACACCAACAATGACCCGTGCGGTGGAGGAGAGAGGGTGGGGTCCACCTGATGCATTGTCATCTGTGGCTGTAACATTCAGGATGTACTCCAGGCCTTGAAGCTTGGGCAGAGGAGTGGAGCGGAGACGAATCAAGCCTTCAAAGACAACAGCGCTGTTAAATCATAGGGTATAAAACACGCTTGCTCCGTCCTAACGCGGTAAGTACAACTCTTCCATTAGTCTTTACACAGGATGTTACTGGCTGGCTGGCCTTGCCTTCTGAAGGATGCTATCAATAAAAACAAAACAGGGCATGTAAACTGGATGTTGTTCTATGAAGGGAGATAGTGAGTTGGAGAAATTTATCTCAGAGCTCCAAAGAAAGGTGAAAATATCAGATATGCAGAGTAAATCCAAAAACCAATTTCACAGCTGTGGTTTTGTCATTTTTCTGATGTAATAATTGCACGCTCTCCTCCAAAGAAGCCCATACAACTCAGGCTCTTAAGGGCAAACATGAAGCCGTAAGTGACTGGGGTTAGGAGTTAACCAGCCTCAGCAGCTGCCTATTAGCTGTCCCCCCACACCCACACCCACCCACCCACCCACCCTTTGTCTGCCTCTGTGTAACACTAAAGATCACAGTTGGGATAAAAGCACACAGCATCTGAGTCAACATCTTTCTCTTCAAGACTAAAACAAAAACATTAGAGGTTGCAGGACGAGCAGGCAGCCTGTGATGCGGGGAAGCTCATTGAAGTGGGAGCATTGGGAGGGTTTTTATTTTCAGCTCTAGTTGTGATTCATCTCTTTTAACGCTTTTGATTAAAGACAGCCCTGCATGCTGACACAAGAAAATGCCATTGCCTGACTCTACTCTCTCCCAATTTACTCCTCTTCCTCACTGCCCAGAGAGCACCAAGGAGCATCCTGGCTCCTAATGACGGTGCGTGACGGTGACAGCACTGCACCACCACATTAAATGAGTGAACTGTGGGATGTAGACGGTAATTCTCTGAGCTTAAATGTCAACCTTGTTTACAAGTGTGACATGAGCTCAAGCAGCTTTTCAATGAGCCAGCGCTCTCAGTATATACAACACTGTTAGTGGGGAGTCGAGGAGTAGATTTTCCTGCACCCAGAGGATATCAGCACAAGCATTTTCGAGCTCTGAGAATTCACAGAAAGGTGGGAAGGAATATAAAAGACGACACAAAAGCAAGAGGAGCCGGCAGAGCGCAGCCTGGAGATTGTGAGCCATGATAGAGCAGTTGTTGTGAAATTGAATTGAAAGGGTTGGGTGACAAATGTCACAGTGATTGCTGCTGGTTTTGGATCAAAGCATGTAAAAAAAATAAAAAATAAAAAAAATATAAAGATCAACTGTGCAGTCGACATTGCTGAAAAGAAGGCAAACATTCCTCCCTTAAGCTACAGAAAGCTTAATCAAGGGTGGAAATTTCCTAAATAATGTCATCATTTAAATTTATGATCTCAACAAGGAAAAGAGCAGCACTCACATTAAAGTTACATCTTTTAATAACAAACTCTTAATACCTTCCAGGCTGACTCTGAGAGCAGAGGGCAGCCATGTCACACCACTAGACGAAGACGCTAATAGAGCATATTGAATCTGTGATCTGACGGAGCGCCTGTTAATAGTTCTGAGAGCTGCAAAGTGTAAAGCAAAGAACTTTTACCTTTCTGGCTGTCGATGACAAAGTTCCCCTCCTCGTTGCCGGCTGTTATTGAATAGATTATCCCATCACCGTCTGGGTCTTTGGCCAGAACTGTTGCAACCAGAGTGTTAGGGCCGGCATCCTCGGACACAAAAGTTCGATACCTGAAATAAGAGGATGAGTTTAAAAATGAGACAACACGTTCATCAGTTTGATTTCTAAACAGAGATGTGGAGGTTTGGTACTGCTCAGATAAAAACATTGTTTCTGGAGTTTACTCTCTCATGGATTCTAGAGTAACTGAAGCTGAGTACTGCTTCAGACCTGTTCATTATTTGTCCACTAATCCGCGTCTCTCCCTCAGCCTCTCTGCTGACCAGCTACTACGACCATTCAAGAACTCAACCAACCAGATTGAACCTCCACCTCTATCCACCAGTCATCCTGTTGCTACATCACACCTGTTTGCCTGCAGCTGTCCTTTCTTCAGACACGCCACAGCACCTGTGACACTCACATTTGAGGGGTTGAGGTTGAGTGCTGCTGGCACCGTGTTCTTGTCCAGTCCTGGGTTTGACAAAGATTTCAGGGACCACTTCAACAGAGTCTGTGGACCTTTAGGTCTTTCAGTCCTTTAGGGTCTGTGAAGATGAACCTGTTTATTTTTTTCTTATACATATAAATATAATTAAAACAACACAAAGCTCTGTGTTCAGCTTGAAGATGACCAGAGAAAGCAGAGGTTGCTTCCTAGTTTGAAAAACATGAGCATACTTGCTTCTTTTGGTACAAAAACATCTCAGTCCACTTCAGTCATGATCCACATGTGCAGGGAAAACACCTGAATGATATCACTGGAGCTTCAGCAGCAGCAGTCAAACCAATCTTGTGTTTGATGTTCCACCCAAACTGTATGTGGCCCACTTTAGATTTTGGTCCACGGCAGTCGCTAGTGAAAAATATTCTAGGTAGGGTTGTGCTGTGGGATACCTGTGCTTTGTGAAAAAGTAATTTTAATTCCAATTCACACACACACACGCACACACACACACACACACATATATATATATATATATATATATATATATATATATATATATATATATATATATATATATATATATATATATATATATACTTTTCACATTAAAAACACAGTTGGGTGTTTTTCTTAAGGCTTATCTTCCCACAACTTCACAATCAAAGTCAATTTTTAATGTCTGACTGAAATTACCGGCATCATTCCATTTGAGTAAGGAGTTATAGAGGGGTTTATACTGTCTTTCTTGTATGACAGTACAAAATAATAGCACAAAGCTCACTGAAGACATTAATGTCCTATCCTGGTGAAAATGGCTCCCTACAGAACTTACTCCACAAAGAAGACAAACTGGGTAAATAAATCAAATGCACCCATCAACACTGTGTATACGAAGCAGCTGATAGCTCTTAGTGAATAAGACTGAAAACTAACAATAGTCATATCTCCTGTTCAGACCCTAACCCAGACTTATTTCATTTCCGTTTCTCCATTTTTACATCTCTGTCCAATCCTTTCCAACTCACCATCGGCTCAACATGTCAATCAGCCGCACTTTATGACAGATGGCCGTAATGGCGGCCTCATGGTGGGAGGGTGTTGATATATGAACTCAGCTACTCAACTACTCATGTTTCAGAGAACCAGGGTTAATTTCTTAACCTAAAGTTATCTGTCAACATTTGTTTCGGTATCGCACTATGGGCTATAGAGACTTCCAAATGCGGCAAGGGAAACCTCAAAGACTGAAGAGAAAAGTTAAACAAACCTCACACTCAGCAATGAATGAGACAGTGTGTGCACAGTCACATCAAGTTTGTAGAATCTGGAGAAAGTGTGAGGCGTTGCCCAGCTGGTAGCTGCACAGATCTCTTCGACCGTTGCATCCTGAAACAGTGCCCACGATGTGGCCATACCATGAGTAGAATGAGCTTGCAGGCCCACCAGGGGCTGTATGCCCTTACTGTCATAAGCCATGAAAATTTCCCCCACAATCCAGTTTGGCAGCTGCTGCTTCATGGGAGGTTTCCCCATATGTGTTGTTGCCCATGACACAAACAACTGTTCTGATTTCTTGAATCCAGCTGTTTTAGTCACGTACATGTGTATTGCCTGCACCAGGCAAAGCATATTCAGCCGCTCCTGCTCCTGTGTTGCAAACAGAGGAGGCACACAACTCAATAGGGCAGTATGACAGTTCCGGGATCTAAACTTTAGGCACAAAACTGGGTTTCTGTTTCACTAAAACTTTGGAATCCCCCATTTTGAACTGCATGCATGAAGGTTCACTGACAGCATATGGATAGGCCGAGGCCTGTGCAAGTAAAAGGGCCATTCTAAAGGAGAGTAATTTAAGCTCTACCTGTTGCAATGGCTCAAAAAGTGGGTGAGACAGTGCATCAAGCACCAAGGAATAAATCCCAGGGGACTGTTGGGTTCCAATACACTGGTCTAAAATGTTGCGCTCCTTTCATAAATTGACATATAAGAGGATGCTGATCTCCAAAGCCAATATGACAGGCCAAAATCACAGCTAGATACACTTTGACAGTGGCCAAGCCCTTATTTAGCAGTCCCTGAAGAATGTCAAAACAGCCAAAACTGAACTCTGAAAAGCAGCCACCCAGGCCTTACGCACCATTCTTCAAAAGCACGCCATTTTCCATCATAAGCAGAACGTGTAGATGATGCTCTAGCGCCCTAAATAGTTGCGATTACTCTCTGCAGAAGCCCAGCGGCAGTCAAATTTAACCTTTCATGGGCCAAGTCCACAGAGTTGTGCGCTCTGGGTGGGGGTGAAGATCTCTCCCCTCGTGCCTGTGACAGGAGATCCCTGCGGAGTGGCAGAGGCCAAGGAGGTCCCCAGAGCATCTGAAATATCTCCGCTTACCAGTGTTTCCCCACCCAGCAGGAATAAAACCTCTGATGCAAAGAGGTCTATTTCCGCTCTACCATACATCAACCATATCTGAGCCATTACCTCGCTGTGGAGTTGCTTTTGGACATCAGATCTGCCCCCCTGTTGAATATTCCGCACACGTGTAGCTCTCAGAGACGATAGGCAAGAGCTGCTCCACATAATCAATCTGCGTGCCAATGTGTGCAGATGACGTGATCGCAGTCCCCTTTGTCTGTTTATATATGCCACCACCGTGGTGTTGTCCCTCCTGACCAGCACATTCTGCCCCCTTAGAAGGGGAAACGTTTCAAAGCCAGAAAGACAGCCTGGAGTAGTTTATTTGAAACGTCTGTATCTGCAAGCTCCATATGCCATTCACAATCCTGCCCTCATGTGTGGCTTCCCAGCCCTAATGAGGGGCATCCGTGATCCGTGGGGATCAACACTTGGCAATGGCAGTGATGCCTTGGGCTTAATTTTTAGTGACGCAACCCACTGCTAAAAGGGTCTCATGTAAGGACGGCCAAGAGACATGACAGTCGGTGTCAATGACATCAATCCCAGAAGCCTGAGACAGATTCTGAATTTTAGCATGGCCCCTCTGTGAAAAAGTGCCAGACAAACCTGAAAGGTTTTCACCCTCTCCACAGATAGGCGTGCTATTAGAGTGGGAGAGTCCAGCGACAACCCTATGAATCTGATGTTTTGAGTTGGGGACAAAACACTCATTTTCCCAGTTTATTGTAAAGCCCAGAGCAATCAGACGTAAGCAGTCTGACCTGTGCTTGAGTCTGCCGGGGAGACTGAGCTGTAGCCAGTTGTTTATGTACTTCGTGAGGCGCATTCCTTTCTCCCTCAGGGGTGCAATAGTTGCCTCTGTGCATTTTATGAATACCCTCGGGCTGAGAGAAAGCCTGAAAGGGAGCACCCAGTATCCTTACGTTATGGCACGGAAAGCAAACCTTAGATACTTTCTGTAAGGGGGATATATATGGATATGGAAGTATGCGTCTTTTAGCTCTATTGAAGCAAACCAGTCTCCCTGACGCACGAAGCGCAGTAGAGCTGTGTGTGTCAGCATCCTGAATTTGAATATCCTCGGATATTTGTTCAGAGCATGCAGATCTAATATTGGCCGCATACCTCCTCTCTTTTTTGGAACAAAAAAAATACCTTGGATAGAAACCGTTCTGGCTCTGTTCTAATGGTACTTTCTGAATGGCCCCTTTGTTTAGCAGGGAGGCTATTTCCTCCTGCAAAACTTGAGCTTTCTCCCGTTGTGCATAAGACTGCAATATCTCATTGAAACGCGGAGGAGTGTGTGGACTGGAGCCTGTAGCCTTTGGTTGTAGTCTTTAAAAACCAATCCAACACACTGTACGCACGCCACTGCAGGAAACGGTGCGCAGGCAGACCCAGAAGTGGTCTGGTTGACGCACTGGGCTGGCCGGGGATAGTGGGCTGCGCTCTCACAGCGCTAATAGTGCCCATAGGAGCAGTCAGGCTGCCTTGCTGCACCACAAGTAGAGCCATGGTGCCCCCTTGTGGCACTGTACAAGCCTGTATCACTCTGTTCTGTTCCTTCGACGTTTTTATTGTTTTCTTTTTTAAATGGTTCTGCGCCCTCGGCCCATGGCCTAGATGTGCATAAGAAAACATGTTTATTAGACTTGTTATATGGGAGGGGAAACACTGGTGTGTTTGGGCACTGGTGTGTGCTTGTGGGACTCGGCTGGAGCTCGGAGCTCCCTGCAGGTCCAACTTTCCTCCTCTTCAAAGTGCAAACTGTGAGAGCTGTCATGGCCTTTGCGCAGGTCTTGGAGGGCCTGGAACATGCTTTTCTGAATGTCTTGTGGAACAAAACATTTTCTGAGTGAGACAGGGTGAGCGTCTGGCTGAGCCCACTGTCCCAGCTAACCAAAAGTGCTTCAAGTTGCCCGTCATTTTTTCTTTGATCCCAGAGTGACAGGAGCGCTTATCTGGTCCCTCAATGTCACACTGGTAACGAAAGGCTTCTTGGACCAAGCACCTTTAGACTCTGGTGGTTTGCTCTGGCTCCAGTTGCTTATCTGAGGCTGGCATTTGGGGATGAGGAAAGCTGCTTTTACTACTGCCTGGGCAAACATCTACCATGCTGCAGGAGGTTGGGGGGTTGGCACTTTCCTGGGGAGACACAGCTGCAGTGCTTCGCCCTCTTTTTTCTTTTCCTTGCAGCGTTTTTGCATCATGGAGACTCCTGGGCTAAATAAACCTTTTGGGTCTATGGGGACATCAAGAAGCTGGGTCTTCTCCTTGTGAGAAAGGCTGGACAGGTTGAGTCATCTCCTGAGAGACCATTAGGGCCATAGCTCTTCTAGAGGTCTGCAAAGCGCACCTGTGGAAACGCAGGCAGAGGTCCGTTACCACGCACAGCTGATCCCACGGGTCACTCCAGGGGTGGGTGAGGTTGCCATGTCTTCCTCTAACTCCGTCTGATAGGCTAGTAGTAGCAATTCAGGGCCTTCATCAAGTGGTAGTGTCCAGAGGAATGGCAACACTCTGGGAGCTCTCCAAAGTTTCCTGATGTGGTGGTGAAAATACCCCCAACATAGGATCCTCGGTCAACAGGTTAGCTTGGTGTGCTAGCTTGGTGTGCTAGCCTGGGTTGGTGAGTCTTCAGAGAGAAGCAAGCACAATGTTCACAAGTAGCCTGGGGAGTCAGTGCGTCTTGGGCATGTTGCAACCCGAGGCACGTGCTGCATACTGCATGGGTGTCTACCCCGGCTATCTTGTTGCCACATGTGCACAGTCTGGCTGGCAGCTTGCCTTTTTCCATGGTGAGAAAAAAAAAGTTAAAGTTCCAAGTCAGGAATGCACTGTCACTAAAAGTTGAGAAGCAGCTAGTGTGATGGCTAACTATAGCAGCTAGTATGGTGACTAGCTGTGGCAGTTAGTGTGATGGCTAAGTGTGGCAGTTAAAAAAAAAGAAAAAAAAAAGAAAAAAAGACCGGCGTGGAGAAACTAGAGGGACACACGACACAAGGAGTTTACAGCATTAAGCCTTCAAATGCGTGTACATTGCAAAACAGTTAATCAAGTAACTTTAAATATAAAAAAGAACTAAAGAGATGCGAGACAACGAAACCTTAAAAAAACGGTCCCAAATTGAAGCAAGAGGCACTGACCAGCGCGACACGAGCTGTTTTCAGCCCCGTCTTGTCACATGCATTGTGTATGACAGGAAGTAATTTCAAGAAGTAACTTTAATACCATACAAACCTCAGCAGAGACGAGCAGAAGAAAACTGAGTGAGTAGTACAGAGATTAGAGCAACGTAAACTACAGTCAACTCAAGCAAGCAAGAGAAGCAGTCGCTGTCACTCGCTGCCTGTCTGTGTGTGTGAAAGAGGAGAGCAGGCACCTCCTCGCTGCAGCATGTGGGTGCAGGGAGGGGGGGTGTGCTGTGTGTGACTGGCCAATCACAGAGCATGAAGAGTGAAGACAGTAGTTATTGCTACCCAATGAGGATTCTTTTAGCACGGATATGAATAATCCTTAAAAAAAACTTGTGTTGTGCTTGGACTCGGCAAAAATGCATTATCTGTAACGAGTACTCGTTTGAAACTAATATCCGGCTCATCCCTAGTTTTTAGTGTATAAATCCAGCGTGTACCCAGAGGGGAGTTTAAACACAAGTCACTCCATGCACACTGGACCCGTATGGCTTCTCTTGTGGACCCACCACCTGTAATAGGAGCCATAGGGGTCCTGTGTGGTTTGGGCGGCAGTCAAAGGCAGAGGCCTTGGCAGCCTGATCCTTGGTTATGGAAACAAGCTTTTGGGACATGGACCATCACTTCTCTGTTTGGGAAGGAACCTGAACTGGTGCAAGAGGTTGAGAAATCCTGGCTAGATATAGTCAGGCTCATCTCAATGCACAGCTTGGGCGGAGGGCAGGTGTGGGCTTACTCATAGCTCTGCAGCTGTCTGCCGGTGTGTTGCAGTTTTCCCCGGTGGACGAAAGTGTTGTTTCTCTGCGCCTTCGGGTCAGAGAACGGGTCCCAACTGTTGTTTGTGCTTATGCACCATGGTGACTAGGTTACATCCTGGTCGTGGAACACTGGACCAGCTCTTTACCCTTGTAAGGGTGGGGGCATGGGAGTTTGCCCAACCAGTTCACATGTGCTTTGTGGATCTGGACCGTGTCTCCTGAGGTGTTTTGTGCAGGTTGCTCCAGGAATATGGAGTTGATGGTCTGTTGCTATGGGCTGTTTGATCTCTGTATTTCCTGAGTGAGAGTTTGGTTCGTATTGCCAGCTGCAAGTCAAGCTCGTTCCCAGTCAGGGTTGGGCTCTGCCAGGGCTGCCTTTTGTCACTGATTCTCTTCATTACTTCTATGGACAGGATTTTTAGGCACAGCCAAATGGCGGAGCGTGTCAGGTTTGGGGGTCTTAGGATACCATCCCTGCTTTTTGCAGATGATGTGGTCTTATTGGCCTCAATGAACACTGACCACCAGCTTGCACTGGGGCGGTTTGCAGCTGAGTGTGAAGCATCTGAGATGTAGCTCAGCACCTCTAATGGCTGAAATACACCGGTTGCTCCTGCGTTGCAGCTCCGCTCCGTCACGGCGCCGGATCAGTTTAAAATCCATTGAAGTCAATGTGTCAACTTACACTGGATCCGTTCCGTTGTGGTTCAGCTGCGTGTCTGGTCCGACAGGTCGCAGCTAATCCGCAGCCATCCTATTTTTGCCGGATGACGGAGCTGTGACGCATAAATTCAGAGTAGAGAAGATCGAGCGGGACAGGAAGTAGTGCACGGAAACTACATAAAAAGAGCCTGAGACTTTCAAAATAAAACAAACTGTGTCAAAACTAGATCATATTTAGCTTTACCAAGGCAAGAAAATGACACAATGACCGAAGACACGCCAGGAATCAATAGGTTTAACAACACAACATGAATGAAGAGAGGTTTATTACTGGAAAGGAAAGCGCGTGATTCCACAGTCTCACGACTCCAGCTGTCTGTCAGTCCTGCGGCTTGTCTGACTAAACACGCAGCCAGTGTGAGTTGACGCAGTCAACATGCAGTGGAGCGGAGCTGCAATGCAGACGCAGCCGGTGTATTTTAGGCGTAAGTCTGAGGCCATGGTTCTCAGCTGGGAGTTGGGAGAGAGTCTCCATCCCAATTGGAGGTGTTTAAGTATCTTGGGGTCCTGTTCACAAGTGAGGGGAAAATGGAGTGAGTGATTGACAGATGGATCGGGGCGGCGTTGGCAGGGATGCAGACGCTATATCGGTCCATTGAGGTGAAGAGAGAGCTGAACCAGAAGGCAAGGGTCTATTTACCTGTCAATCTATGTCCCAGCCCTCACCTATGGTTATGAGCTGTGGGTTGTGACCAAAAGGACAAGATCAAGAATACAAGCGGTCGAAATGAGCTTCTTCTGCAGGGTATTTGGGCTCAGCCTTAGAGATAGGGTTCGGAGCACAGACATCCAGGAGAGGCTCGGAGCAGAGCCGCTGCTCCTTCGCATCGAGAGGAGTCAGATGAGGTGGTTCGGGCATCTAGTGAGGATGCCTCCCCTACTACTCCCTGGGGAGATATTCCAGGCATACCCAGCTGGGAGGAGACCCTGGTGTAGACCCAGGACACGATGGAGAGATTATATCTCTCATCTGGCCTGGGAACGCCTTGGTATCCTCCCAGAGGAGCTGGTGGAAGTGGCCGGGGATAGGGGCCTCTGGTCTTTGCTGATGACATTGCTGCCCCTGCGACCCGGACCTGGATAGCGGTAGAAGATGGATGGAAGGAAGTCACTCCATGCTTATGACTGCACCGACTAGACTGTGAAATATAAAGACGTGAACTGTGTCAAAAATGCAGAAACCCCTCCAAACCAAAAAGAGCTCATGGAGAGCTGAGTCTGAGACCTGGGTCATAATAAAGGATCCAGAAAACCAGGTCCAGACAGAGAACTGCTCCAAATCTATCAGAATATTAATGCTTTGATATTTTCAGATTACTAATCAGACTGATTTATAGTTTGATGATATACCGTAGTTTAACATTGAACTTCAAATCTGTTTCTGTAAATCAACATTTATAGCTTCACTTATTATTTCCTCTCCATAGTGAGTCCATATTTGGTCAGAACCTCGGCTCCAAACCAACTTTTTCATCAAAGTAAAAACTGGATTTAGAATATCAGCAGTTAATTCTACAATTCTACAATTTCATTTAGCAGACACTTTTTTAGAATTTAAACAAGAAGGAGAAACCTTATTAAGTGTGAAGAAATGCTTCAAGTTAGTTGAGTCACAGGTACTCTGCCCTCAAGTGCCCACAGACCCCCCCCCCCTTTTTTTTAATAAGTGTTCTATCTAAATAGTAGCCACACAAAGAATTCAACATTCAGCAGCATTCAATATTCAGTACTTTCATTTGTTAAGAGCTCAGTCCCAGACCGTCTGATTCTCATCTCATCTTTTGATTTCCAAGCAGAAGCATCCCTTGTCTGTATTACATGTCTTCTGATAAGTTCATTCATGAGTATATTCATTTTAAATTGTAAAAATGAAGTTACAAGTTAAATAAATATAGAATTGTAATGGCATTGTTAAAACGTTGGATGCTTTCATTAGCTCATGGATATGTTAGCATTACCAGTTGTTAAGCTTTTAAGTAACTTACAGCTTTCAGTAACGGTTCTATAGCTAGGTAACTTAACTGATTTTGATGTTTTTTCTGTTTGAGTATTTGTTTAATATTAATGTTCTCTTTCTTTTCTCTAGTTTCACTCTCTCATTTCTCATCTTCTTTGTATGGATTCAGTACAATGTGAAGAGTGAAAAGGAATCTACAACTATGGCATTCATTATGATGATGAATAAAGAGAGTTTAACTCACTGTCTAGTTGGAGATACCACAACTCAGCGAGGACAGAGGATATTTTGTTGCAAAAGAATTCCCTCCTGTTAAATGTGTGCTGATAGAGAAATGATCATGATTCAGAGTGAAATCTTGTTTTGATCCGAGCTGTAAACATGTCTTTTTTAAATGGGTTTCTGTCTCTACAGATAGCCTCTGGTGGTCACTCAGGGAACTGCACCTGACAGGCTGCAGTGCCTCCGAAGGGAACTGACTTTGTGATGGTTGTTTTGCAGCTGAACTGAAATCCTCTCTGATAAGACAAACAGAACCTGTTTTAAAGAGCTTGAGATCCCACCTCCTCTTCTGGAGCAGACTGTTTTCTTTTTTCGTTATTATTCCATTAAAGAAAAACAATGAAAGGGGAAGTCAGGTTTGGCAGCAGTGAGAAAGTGAGGCTCAGGTAATGGAAGTCAGTGATCGACACAAACACAAGCAGCAGAAACAAATCATCCCCACAGTCCAAAGCATCGGTGGCCTGACTAGAGTTATGGTTGTGGCTTTTGCTTGTCACTATGATTTAACCTTTCCTCTTAGCTGACCAGACGAGAGACAAATGATAATGTCTACTAGGATGTTGAAGTCATTGAACAAATGGTGCTTCCACATACCCAGCCCACTGTGGGCCATTTGATCCAGTGCCTTTTAAAATGTCAACAGTGATTTGCTCACTGTGAGGTTCTGGGCAGCAAGATGCCTGTCCAGACCCAGGAGACTGATATATACCGCTGTGCTACATAGTTCAATGGGCTGGACATGAGCGGCTAACTCTGAGGACACTAAGATAAAGAGAAATGGAAAACAGGGCAAAGACGAGAGAGGAGCAGGTGACAAAAAAGAAGGCTGGCACTGAGGTGGCAGCTAAAGTGATACATGGTGCAGAGAGAGGAGGAAATGAGGACAGCTGATTGACGGGGGGGGGGTGTTCTCATTAACTTTGAGTTGATTCTTCAGCAGAACTTATCCCCTGTAAAAATCTAAGCTGCATCCTCTGTTCATGTGTGTATGTGAGACAATGAGTGCTGTGTGTGTGTGTGCGTGTGTGTGTGTGTGTGTGTGTGTGGAGGTTGTCAGTGTCTGAAGTGAGAAGTCAGGGGTGATTGATGGTTTACAGAAGAACACTGATGGGTGATTCATCTTTGCCAGCTACTGCAGTCTCCGTGGCAACATGAGTGACCTGTAATCTGTCACCCAGCTCAGAGGCCACCTCACTGCAGCTCTCTGGCGTGAGACTATACACTCCTCAGCTTTTCTTTGGAGCGTCTCACTCAGTTGTAAGGTTGAACTCGGAGGCTGTAAGCCTGCTGTCCGTCTGCTGTCCGCCTGCTGGATTCCACGCCTGATGTCTCCATTCTCACCATCGCTCTGCTACTCTTCAATCAGGCTTAGCCTGGCTGTGAACTGAGGAGACATGGATGGAGAGATCATCCTGTCCTCTCTCTAAAGGTCTTCGTTTGAGCTGAAGACTAATTTCATCTACAGCCATCAGTCTCTGTCTACATGCGTGTTGTAAAGTTTAACAGTTTCATAAATGGGAAAAACTGTGAGCTAACCTGGTTGTACTTTACTGAACAATCTTCAGCCCTCAAACATCACATGATCCCCACATTTTAACCTCACTGATCAATAGCTGTTTGGCTTAGTATTTATTCTGCAGGTAATATTCAAGATCACAACATTGGTTAAGATTCACTCACACCACAATGTGATCTTTGAGCTGTTTTCAGCTCCTCCTCTGCCCTCACAGCACTTATCTGCATCTAAGTGAGCCACAGGACGAAAACAGCAGACCCAGGCTGGCAGACTGCCTGCATCTCTAACAGCATCTCTAGCTGCATCTAAAACTGCATCTCTGACAGTATCTCTACCTGCATCTTTAACTGCATTTCTACCTGCATTTCTACCTGCATTTTTAAATTCATTTCTAGCTGTATCTCTACCTGCATCTTTAACTGCATTTCTAACTGCATCTTAAATTGTTAATTAGCTTCATCTCTAACTGTGCTGTCTCTGTGCTGCTCTGCTTACAGTATTTGTCTGATTGCTGACAGGCTTTCCTGCGTATCTGCATATCTGCCTGTTTGTCTCTGCTCCTCTCACTGCTGTTGTTTTGGTTCTCTTTGTTTTGTTGAACCAAAGAAAGACAAGTTAAAGTGTGTCTTCCTTCAGTTTTATGTTTGTCCGCCTACACCTCCACCTCTCTGCCCTAGTGATTCCATGGCTTAGTGTCTAGCCACCCACCAAGACTGACACCTGACAATGCAAAAAGAGCAGGAAACACAGGCATGCATCAGACTGACGGGACAATACACTCACTAGTCTGAAAGACTAAATGTAGCTGAAATGCAGTGACAGGTCCTGCCCACACATTCACACAATTTCACCAAAAAAGCAATCAAAGACAACCTGGACTGAGTCAACCACAAATCTGAACACACACAAAGCCAAATACTCATGTGGGGGCTCGCTTTTACTCACACAACACAGACATATTTAGCCAAACGTCATGGCATGGCTTCCAGAAACATAGTCACATAGTGTAACGTGAGTAACAGATTGTTCTGCTGTGATTAACACACCAACTGAATCACACACAGTTCGTCTTGCTGGTGGAAGTTTAACAACAGCATTAGACAAGCTGCCAACACTTGATGGCAGGACTCCCAGTGTTAGACATGTTTGTGAGGAATAGCCTGCAGGAAGGCAGGTCAGTGATGTAACGGCCTAAATATCTGTGATGCAACTCTCAGTCTTCAGTAAGAGACAGCCTTTGATTGATCATATCTGAATTTTTGAGATACACAGAAGAGAGCAGAACAAGCACACCTTGAGATTTAAAGCCCCAGTGTGAGACAGCTGCCTTGCAGATAAATGTATGTCTTGATATCTGAAGCAACATTTTCATGCAGAGAACAGTCCACAAACCCTGAATCCTTTTAATAGCTTATTGATCTCAGAACACTTCTGTCTTGACTTTGCACTCTTGCTTCCAGTGTCAAGTGTTATAGAGGTTTTGTTTCAGATGCTGCTAGTATTACAAAGGCTCACCCTGAAGGCTCACCCCAAAATCCACACAGAGATGAGGATCTGCTTACTGCTCTTATGACACAAACATCAGGCTGTACGCACTGATATTTACAATCCTCCTCACCTTTTGATGTCTCAACTCATCAGTTTGGATGTGTCATGTTTGTGTCTGCTATCACTGTTTTCGTCTATTGCACCATTAGTTTGACTCTTTATCTCCTCATGTTAATCAGCTTTAACCCATTTTTCTGTCTCCTCTGATGACTTAACAGGTATCTGCGCTGCCTCTTGGTGTCAGGAGTCACACTGATTCGATGCGTCTTAAGGTTTCAAATAATTAAAACAGAGTGGAATAAATAACTCCATCCCTCATCATGTGACTGATGTTCTAGATTATTGTGAGTTAGAATGCAAACAGACAACTTGACTGTATGAAAACTAACTGAAACCAGCCTCAGAAAAAAAAGGAAATTAATGCTACATAAACCCAGAATCACCCTGAATAAAATAAAACGAGGGTGGTGAGCTCTGGGTTGAAAGACATATCATCACTAAAAAATAAACTGTAGTCAATTCAAAACTTTGACAGAGTCGCCAATTGAGCAACTTCGTCCCTACATTTAGAGCCCAAAGCAACTCTGTTTTAAAACAGCGACTAGCAACAAATCTAGCTATTTTTTTTTTGTGTGTTATTGAAGACTTTTGGAGACTGACGTAAATGGGCACCAGGGTCTCCTGCTGCTTCTCCACATTAAGTTGATTAATTTAGGATGACCATATTCTTAAAACCCCAAAAGAGGACACCCTACCCGGCCTCTCGCAGATACTACAAGAGTACCTGAAGATACTCAAAGATGACAAAGTACTTTTATAAGCCGTACATTTATTTAAAACATTGCTTCCCTGTTTGACTAAATAAATAAATAAATAATCAAATAAATAAACATACAAATAAATAATGCCTGTGGGGGGAAAACGTGCTAATCTGTGGCAATGTGGTTTCCCAAGTCTCCAGAACCTTCATTAGCATCTGACACACAGGTGCCAGCTTTACAAATAGTACACATTGCTTCCCATTGGTCATGACCACGGTGAAAAGGGGGGTACTTTTTCTGTAGTTCATCTATAATGGTGCTTTTACGGTTTGGTAGACTGGGACCCTTCCTGGTTTTAGTCAATGGAAACCCTACAAAATGCATGCCATACCAAGACGAACTGAACTGAACCACTTGGTGGAAATGGGGCTTTACACTTCAGCACTTTCTGTCAGAGTATGTTTTTCTGTTTTGATCTAAGAGAAGGAGGGGCCTGGGTCATGACACATGCAGCATACATGCTCAACATCTTGACATGAAGGGAAAATAAGAATAATTCCTGTGGCCCAGTGCAGCGCTTTATTATAATTATTAAGTCTGCAGAACAAGATTAGCCAAACCAATTTCAAAAAAATCTTCCCGGACATTATTTTACGGTTAAAAAGGAGGACATGTCTGGGCAAAAGACGGGGGGTTGGTCACCCTAGTTAATTTGTAGTTCATAACGTAAAATTACACTCACAGTGAATTATGCAAATTAGCTTCTGACATCACTTAGCAACTTCTAGGACAGCCAATAGCTACTTGCTGAGGAGTTGGCAACACTGCTGATTTTTAAGCAGCCACAGAGACAACAGATAATTAAAGTCAGGAAAGAGAGAACACAGCCAATTAGCTGACATCTGAACAAAGCTAACTTTAGCAATTAGCCACCACCTAGCAAACACTAAGTTAAAAAAATCCCAGACATGAAAGAAAGAGGGAAACATTTAAATGAGTAAATTAATTACTGTAAAGAGGACTAGTACTCGAACTTTATGTTGGATTGATTTTAGCATCCTGTTAGCTAGCCACCAGCCTGAAGTTTTAAACACAACTATTAGCTAAGAAGTAGTCAACTCAACTCAACTTTATTTATAAAGCACTTTAATAGCACCATAATAGACAAAGCAACACAGACTTAAAAACAATTAAATCAATGGGGTAAAGAAAACAGTTGTATTCATGTGACATCATCATCTCAAGATCAGCCATGTTGGAGGCACAACACAACAGCCCGTAGACATACAGGATTATTGTCGCACAAAATGGTAAATTATTGTCGTGTTTTCAGTAATCAGTTACTTAGATGAGAAAAAAACATCTCAAATACTTTCCACTACCAAATATGATGTACATTGAGGTGAGGAGAACAATTGTCTGAGGAAAGAAAGAGACTGTGGCTAAGCTCCACCAGGATTTCCAAGGTTAATCTTTACAAGTCTGTACACGACACTTCTTGTCAGGTAGGTCATATTCTCTGTCTATAGCATCTTAAATCACTCTTCAGTAAAAGTAAATATATCATGAAACAATATCACTTTGATTGAATGGTATGTCATGCCAATAAATAGTATTTAAGTCAAACTCAGTGTCTTTTTTAGATGAGCCTCTCCCAAGAGAACATCATTAATCCCATGGACCCCCTCATCCATGCAAATATCACAGTAACATCTCTGTTTTCAAACCTTTGGGTAGATGATGAAAAAGATGTTAATTCCTCGTATGTGTCTCTCTCACCTAGTAGGCCTCATTTTTCTAATATCTTGTTTTCTTGCCGGATGAGTCCGTCATGATAAGTTTTAGCATGCTCTGTGTGTTTTTCCACATTTGTTGTTGGATAAATCATTTTAAAATCATATTCTACTCTGCACTTCTATGTCCATTTAGTGCATTCAGTGTTTACATTCATGTAGAATATGGCCATGCATCCGTGTAACTGGACAAATCATGACGTCATTGCAAATACTAAAACAGGAGCAGTGTTTCATAGGGGTTCAAAGCCAGGGAATAAATGTGAGTTTTAAAAATGGACAGTGAAGAGGTTTGTCTAACATGTTTGAGTTTTATCAAACATGATTATCAGGGTGTCAGATCATCAGGGTGTCGGATCCATAGGGTGACAGATTATAAGGGTGTAAGATTATCAGGGTGTCAGATCATCAGGGTGTCGGATCCATGGGGTGACAGATTATAAGGGTGTAAGATTATCAGGGTGTCAGATCATCAGGGTGTCGGATCCATAGGGTGACAGATTATAAGGGTGTAAGATTATCAGGGTGTCAGATCATCAGGGTGTCGGATCCATAGGGTGACAGATTATAAGGGTGTAAGATTATCAGGGTGTCAGATCATCAGGGTGTCACTTTATCAGGATGTCAGATCATTAGTGTTAGATCACCAGTGTCAGATCACCAGTGTCAGATCACCAGGGTATCAGAGAATCAGGTTGTCACATTATCAATGTCAGATAATCAGGGTGTCATATTATCAGTGTCATATTATTGTCAGAGTGTCAGATTAAAAGAGTTCTCGATCATCAGGGTGTCAATTCATCAGTGTGTCAGATCATCGGGTGTGACATTATCAGTGTCTGATAATCAGGATGTCAGATTATCAGTGTCAGATTATCAGGGTGTCATTTTATTAGTGTCAGATTATCAGAATGTCAGATCATCAGGGTTTCAGAACATCAGGGTGTCAGATTATGAGGGTATCAGATCATCAGTTTTAGCTCATCAGGGTGTCAGATTGTGAAGGTATCAGATTGTCAGTGTGTCATAATATCAGGGTGCCTAATACTGCTAGTGCGCATGCACTAGCTGCACATGTAGCCAGTTGGGTAGCTCTGTTCCCTTTCTAATTTTTTCCTTATTTTATCTTCTTTTAACTTTTTGTTCTCATCTTTTTTTTGGTCCATAGGTTCAGGGTGTCAGATCACCAGGATATTCCTGACAACAACATTTTCACTGAGTGCTACCAGACTGTTCGGGCTGATAGAGACTGCACAAGAAGCGATAAGTGGAAAGGAGGGGGGCTTGCCATTCTAGTAAACAATCGGTGGTGCAATCCTGCTCATATTACTATCAAAGAGTGTATCTGTTGCTCAGACACTGAACTGTTGGTTATAGGACTCAGACTGTTTTACCTGCCTTGCAAATATTCCCATGTAATAATGGTGACTGTTTACATCCACCCCTCTGCCAACCTGACCTCCGCATGTGACGTCATCTACTCTGTTATATCCCGGTTACAGACTGAACACCCAGGTGCATTCATTGCTATCTCAGATGATCTCAACCATGTCAACATGAACAAAGTGCTGCCTAACTTCACACAGTATATGAGCTGTCCCACCAAAGAGGAGAGGACCCTGGACTTGCTGTATGCTAACGTGAAGGATGCATACAGCCCCCCCCCCCCCCCCCCCCCACCAGGTAGGTCAGATTACAACCTGGTACACTTCAGCCCCTGCTATGTGCCTCTGGTGAAGAGCCAGCCTGTGACCATGAAGACAGTGAGGGGATGGTCAGATGAGGCATATGAGACTCTGCAGGAATGTTTTGAGGTTACTGATTGGCAGGCACTCTGTGAGCTAAACAGAGAGGACATCCATGAGCTCACAGAGTGCATCACTTCCTACATTAACTTCTGTGTAGACTCCATCGTCCCAACTGAGACTGTTCACTGTGACCCAAACAAGAAGTCGTGGGTATCAAAGGACATCAAAGCCATCCTGAATGAGAAGAAGAGGGCTTTCAGAGATGGCAACAGGGAGGAGGTGAGAATGGTACAGAGACAATTGAAGGTGAAAATCAGGGAGGCTAAGGAGAAGTACAGGAGAAAGCTGGAGTGGAAACTCCAGCTGAACATCACCAGAGAGGTCTGGAGAGGGATGAGGACCATCACTGGTTTCAGGTCAGCTGGCAGTAGAGGAGTGAAAGGAAGTGTGGACTGGGCCAATGAACTCAATCTGTTTTTGTGTTTTTTGTTTTTTTTTTGTCAGTGACCATCACCAGCCCTCCCTGCAGGCTACTCCATCAAATTAAACTTTATTTATTCCCCGATGTGAGCTGGAGGGGAGGGCCGTGCTATACCGCAGTGTAAAGGAGGGGAAATAAGTGACAGATAAGACGAGACAAGACAAACAGGAAAGAGGACAGACGAGGATACAAAGAGGGGGAGAGGACAGACAGGGAAGAGGGCAAACAGGTAATGTTGACAATATTAAATAGCAGTCCAGGTGCTGTGCTGTTCTAAGTATAATTCAAGGAGTGACAACTGTAAGAAAGCCCAGGAATGTCAGAGAAGTGGGATCCCAAAAGAAGTGCATGAACCAATGGATACGAGAGACGGAGGGGGCATGTGTTTCACGATAGAGTGAAGAAGTGCCAGAAGTAACTCAGCATGTTCTGATGGGACACACCACCTGTCTTCGGTGAGTCCCAACAGGAGCATGAGTATCTATGCAGGCATGCATGTGAGGTGATCACTGAAGTCCCAGGTTGACCATCCCCTGCAGTACCCAGGAGCCCAGAGACACCCCCGAGAGGCCAGGACACCCAAGACCCACCACCAGAGCCCCAGATGTCACCCAATCCAGCAACAGCCCCCGGACCCAGAGGGGGGCCAACCCCCACCACCCAAAGCACCGAGGGTGACACTAAGGGGGCCATGGGGGGAGGAAGGTCCGCTCCCAGCATCCACCCCCAACCAATGCCACCCCCAATGTGGCAAAGACCAAAGAACTGATGGACGGAGGACCAAGGTGCTGGTGACCCCTGTTTCCATCCAGGGGGTCAGTGTGGAGATTGTAGAGGATTACAAGTATCTGGGTATTTACATTGACAATAAACTGGACTGGGCAAAGAACACTGACGCCCTCTACAGAAAGCCAGAGCTGCCCTTATTTTCTAAGGCAGCTGAGGTCCTTTAACATCTGCTGGACTATGCTCAGGAGGTTTTACGAGTCTGTGGTGGCCAGTGCTATCCTGTATGCTGTGGTGTGCTGGGGCAGCAGGCTGAAGGTAGCTGACACCAACAGACCTAACAGACTGATCCACAGAGCCAGTGACATGGGAGTGAAGCTGGACTCTCTGACAGAGGTGTCAGAGATGAGGATGCTGTCCAAGTTGCAGGTCATCTTGGACAATGTGTCCCACCCACTCCATGACGTGCTGGTCAGCTACAGGAGTACTTTCAGTGAGAGACTGATTCCACCTAAATGCACCACTGAGTGCCACAAGAAATCATTCCTTCCTGTGGCCATCAGACTGTTTAACTCCTCACTCTGAGTGTCTCATGGTTTACTCTAGACTCATTTTGATTCATGAAAGAAATGTGCAATAACTAATGTCCTCTGTGCAATACCCATAACTTAGATTAGTACTTGTGCAATACCATACTTAATTAGCACATAGTTTTTAGTAGAATGAACAAACTCTAATTTTCGAATATATTCAATTTTTGTATAACACTGATGTTAATATTTGTACTTTTCTATAGTTTAACACTTCTGAATGGGAGCAGCTGTGAACTAAAAAGCAATTCCCCCTTGGGGATCAATAAAGTATTCTGATTCTAATCATCAGGGTTTTAGATCACCAGGGGGTCAGGTTATCAGTGTTGGATCTTCAGGTTGTCAGATTATCAGTGTGTCAGATCAACAGTGTTAGATCATCAGGGTGTCAGATTGTCAGTGTGTCAGATTATCAGTGTCAGATTATCAGTGTTAGATCATCAGGGTATCAGATCGTCGAGGTGTCAGATTGTTAAATTGTTTGATCATCAGGGTGTCAGATCTTTAGAGTGTTAGATCATAAGTGTCAGATTATCAGAGTGTAAAAATATCATTGTGTCAGACTACTCAGTGTTAGATCTTTAGGGTGTCAGATTATCAATGTGTCAGACCATCAGTGTTGGATTATCAACAGTCAGATCATCAGGGTGTCAGTTGATCAGTGTAAGATCATCAGGTTGTTAGATCATCAGAATATCAGATTATCGGTGTTATGACTCGAACCTCAGCAGTCAGGCATGACAGTGATGAGCCATGGAGTGTGTCCTTGATATGGAATATGGGAATATGATTAACTGCCAGTGTTTCTCTGTGCCAGTGATGTGAGATGACACCTCCTGTGTGTCATGTTGATAAATACACAAGCCTGGATGCTAAACCCAAACTATGTTTTGCTGCTGCTGCTGTAAAACTTCACACCAAACACCACCGTGTGACTGATCTGAATGAGAGCTCCTGTGAGGAGTTTCACCTGGTGTGAAACAGGCTGAGATTAGCAGTAATGCCTCTTCATGGCCTAGAAAAGGGAACTAGACAAAAAAAGAAACTGATAGGATGTAACTGAAACTTTTAGTGATCACAACCCCTGCAGGGGAGAAGGTAAACACTCTATTTACTGCTTCATATCTGCATGATGAGAGTTATGTTTCACTGTAATGAGATGAGATGAGAAATTTAACAAAGATTTCAATTTTACCGGACAGAACAGGAAGAAATACTCAAGGTATCACTGTCCCCACAGGGGGCGCCATCATTTATTCACACAGACAGTTCCTCACAGGAGTCTAAGGCCCCGTTTATATGACAATGCTTCACAGTGTTTCACTCACAAACGCAAAAAACGTGGAGAAAAAAATCAGTTTATACGAAAACGCTGAACTCTGAAAACACTGTAGTATGCATACACGGCCTGTAGATGGTGATATGGTAGCGTCTTCTGGTAGTTTGCTGCCGAAGAAGAGGTGGGCTGATCATCTGGTGCATATATTAAATATGTTTTATCTGAGTGCAGAAGTGGAGCAACAGATGAACATTTTGTTGAAAGGCAGTCAGCAGATTCAGCAGCGCAAAGACAACCCGGTAAGTCCGCTATTTAACCGTTGTTGTTGTCCGGTTTCGCAAAAGTTCCCACTACCAAAGTGGAATGCGCACGCGCAAAACGGAGCATGACGTCAGCGTTTTCACTGAAAACGCTGGCTTTTTACGGCAATGGGGGCTGCAGTGTTTCAGAAAAATTCCACTTTGGAGGGTGTTTTTAAAAAGTTGCATTTTAGGTTGCCTGAAACAGCGTTTCCATAGAACAAGAGGCCAGAACGCAACAAAACCTTTGCGTTTCATCCTAATACTGTTGTCATCTGAGGACGAAGAGAATCCAAGTCTTATTGTGCTTCTTGGATTGTAAATCACTATTTGTGTCCACTTTAATGACACGGAAGGTTTTATATCTGGTTCATGCTGGACATGTGAAAGCACACAAAGGGATGAGAGATTACATTTAACAAAGCTATAAGTGCTAAATGAACAGAAGAAAAAGCTGTTAAAACATTCATCAGATTCTTGAAGTTAGACCAGGAGAAACTGCTGACAATGGAGAGAGCGCTGTGACTATATTTAGTATAAATCTGCTTACACAGGCTGGGAGAACTCCGGGTTTTCGTCGTTGATGTTGGCCATCCTCACACGGACAGTCGCGGTGCCTGAATGAGGCTCATCTCCACCGTCTGTCGCCATCACCACAAACTCATACAGATGGTTGGGCCTTTCATAGTCCAGCCTGCCCGCAGGGAAAAGTGTCCCATGGGGGGAGATGGTAAAGTCTGGGCTGAGGGTGTAGTAAGTGAGCTCAGCGTTTAACCCCGAATCACAGTCTGTGGCCAAAACTGCAGGAAGAAAAACATCACACCACCATCATCAATTTAGAGTTTAAGAGCGGATGAGACAGCATCAGCTGATGAATATGTTGACAACTCTGTACATTATTATCTTTTTATGGCCTTGCATGTAATACAAAAAACATGTAATAGATACAAGCTACGTGACAGCTACGATTACGAGCACACAAACTGCACAGTGCCTCAGTGGAATAATAACCACCACGGCAAAAATAAACTGGAAGAGGCAGAAAAAGACAGCCAACAAAAGAGATGAACAACATTTCTTCTCCTGAGGTAATTACACAGGATAAATCTGGATTGGTTTCTAATGTGTGATGAGATTTCTTTCCAAGACTACAGCCACAAAAATCGTCACTCTTGGGTGCAAAGCTATTTAAATGTAAGTTTGTTGGATTTCACTTCAGCTCACAGTTTCTCACACAGACCCTGAAGTTTAAAACATGTTTATCAAAGATTTCTTGTTATTTATTTCCTCTCTGTGAAGCAAGAGCTCTAACAGTCTGTCTTCATGTCACATCATGTCTTTTTTTTTTTTTTTTTTTTTTTTTTTTAATTCAGCTTATGAGTCCAGTACACCACTAATTATTATTATGATCTGAGGACATGAGGGAATTTTTAGAGATGTAAAGCCATTATCAGAGTTTGGATAGCTAGTGTTAGCATCCTGCTACTCAGACAAACACGGTGGGAAGTATGAATTCTACAGTGACTGATAGAAAACAAGCTGCTGAACGTTAACTGAAGTTTTTCGATGGTACTACTCGAACAACAGTGACAGAGAAATCTGCAAAGCTGAGGTTTAGGAGCAGCACATGCTGCCATCCAGATAACAACTGCTTCAAGAAGACCTTACAAATTTTCAACAGCATGGCTCTGTAGTAGAAGAGTTCCTGTGCTGAACTGACCTGCCGGCAGTCCTGACTCATCATCCATTGAAATCATCTGGAGCATCATGAAATGGAAAACAAAGGAGACCCTGAAGTGAGGAGCAGCTGAAATCCTCTACCAGACCAGAACGGCACATTTGACGTGGAACTCCAGAAACTGGTTTGCTGGTTCACACACCTTCACAGTGTTACTCAAAGAAGGGTTGATGGCACAGGATGGGAAACATGCTCCTGAACCAACTGTTCAGTTTCAAACTTTGATCCGTTATCTTTGCTCAATTTTTGCTCTAATAAAGACTTTACCATGATTTGCAATTCATAAAAATCTGGTTTAATGAATATTTCATGCAGCGACCCAGCTCTTATTGAATTGAGGTTGTATAAATAAGTAAGTTTGTCTGAGTTTTTGCCCTCTTGATCTAAATTGTTGCAGCATTCTGGGTTTCTAATGGGTTTTCTGGGTTTCTTGGTCTATTCATGGCAGAGAGATCTTACTTTCCCTTTGCAGGCTCTTTCTGAAGACTCACTATCTCTGCTTTCACTACCTTGGATCTCTCCACTGCTGACTTTTTTCTTCTTTCTGCTTGTTTTATTTTTTTCCTCTTGATGCTCTGGTTTATATTAGGTGCTGTTCTCTCCTACTGCTGGTTCTGCTGTGCCAACAATTTCTACCACTCCAGGCTGTGTGTTTGAATGTTTTCAGATTCAATTTGTTCCATTTTTCTCACCCAGAATTCCACAAGAAACTATCCCCCAGCTTGAGATTCCCATGAATCATATGGAGTTAGCCATGGGAGACAGATGACCCACAGGGAGGAAACATTGACAGGAAGTAAACAATGAAAGATGAAGATTTGATCATTTCCAAGAGCGTCTGTTTTAATGTGAGGCTTTAAAATCATGTTGAGTTTTATTTATTTTTATTTTTTTTTGCTTTTTCTGTTTGGCAGTAGTGAAATGGTGTGAGGGGCTCTGACAGTTACAGCATCTAAAAATACAGACTGTAATGATCACAACTGAACATGTAATATTTTCAAGCAGCAAACAACACGAGGTGCCAGTGAGGAAGGTAAATCACTCATATTTAGTCAGACAGATGACACAACGCGGTGAATCAAAGCTTTGAGCAGAGTCGCAGGAGAAGGCAGCAGAAATAAAAATACCTCCAGTCTCCTAATGAGTAATCGTGTTCCTCATGCAGTAACACATGAAGTGACATTGTGCCATTGTTTACACACTAAATGATAAATCAAAACGAATGCAGACCTTCTCTTTACCTCAGTGCAGTGCAACTGGGGCATGATCTGAAGGATCTATTAGTGTGTTGGTGCATGCGTAAATAGAAACGTTAGTCTGAATACAATGACTGGAGGACTGAGCTGCACTGTGCATCTGCTGTTTTCTGTGGACAGTTTGTCTCCTCATCTCAGAAAGAAACAGATGGATGTGAAATACGGGGTCAGAGGAGCCTTACCCTGCAGCAGGGACGTTGCTGTGGTTACGGTCTCAGGGACTCCATCCACACTGTAGATGGATTGGAGGAACTCTGGGACACAATCATTCTCATCCGTTATCAACACCTGAACCTTATTAGAGCCAGAGAGAGGGGGGCCGGAGAGAAGGGTACCGGAGAGAGGGAACCAAAGAGAGGATGAGATAAAAGAGGGGGAGGAAGGGGAGAAAACAGGAGAAGATGCAGAATTAGCTTCTCTTAAATAACCTTCAAATCCAGCAGAAAACCATATGAAATGCTCTGCACAGGAAACCGACCCACAAATTTCATCTAAATTGCATTTTATAGTTTCTCGGGTTGCCGGTCAAACACATTCTTTATCTTCCACTTCATGACTTTCCTGAGTCAGAAATAGAAATGTTCCAAGCATGTGTGTGCTTTCGACAAAGGCCCTTAGCCGCCCTGCGCCCTGCGAGCTCCCTGTCACCGCTGTGTGTAAAGTGTGAAGTGACAGCTGAGTAATAGTCCTGAAATAGCAGGGATAGGTTTTCCCAGGCTTCATCTTCAGCTCCACAACATGCAGCTGAGCAGGGCCAGATTTCTCTCCTCTATCTGTGCTGCAGACCAGGGCCTGATGGGATAATTGGGTAACAAAATCTTTCAATTAATAATTTAAAGGCAGTAAATCCATGAATAGTTCATGCATTTTTTTTTGTTTGTTTGTGAATGAAGCTTTAGGATTTCAAGCTCTCTCTCTCTCTCTCTCTCTCTCTCTCTCTCTCTCTCTCTCTCTCTCTCTCTATCTATCTATCTATCTATCTATATATATATATATATATATATATATATATATATATATATATATATATATATATTAGTGGTGGGACTTTATCGCGTTAATTTGATCATTAACGTGGGGGGAAATTAACGGCATTAAAAAAAATAACGCATTTTATCGTATATTATTTTATAGTCTATATCACACAGAACGGTTCTCAGTGCACGAGTTTCTGGCAGACGGATTATAGCGACGCACTGAGTGATGGATAACACTTGCTGTGTCCCAATTCAGGGGCTGCATCCTCCGAAGGACCCGTCCTCCGAAGGCCAGTCCTTCGGAGGATGGGTAGGCCCGTCCTCCGAAGGACGGGTAGGCCGTCACACCGTTGTTAAATGGGACAGTCCTATCCTTCGGATTATTTCCTGGTTGCGTCATGTCTCCGCCCTTATCCTTACGTCACGATTTCTGCCACCCAATTCATAATCCTAAACTTAGTTTTTATTCAATCAAAATGTTTAACTTAACATAATGCTAAGTTATGACATATGCTAATGAATTACCAGCTTCATGTTTTTTAACTGAAAGTTAAAATTTCCAATTCCCCTCAGAGGTGGCGTTAACTGATTATTCTCCGTCTTTTGACAGAATTTTTTGATCAATGACGGACAAATCTGAAGGTAGTTTTGAGGGATTAGTAACCCCCTCAATGATTCAGTCCACTTCAACTGTCACACAGTCATTCATTAATCACATATCTCACCTGCAGCAGACCCCCTGTACAGTTAGTGGCGAGCGTGCATAATTAATGAGGTATGGTGTTGTCCTGTTTATGATCTCTCATTCTCTGACCTGCTGGCTTCACGGGACTGAAGCCGCCTCTCTTTTTACATTAAGACCAAATGCTCCAGGATTTCCTCTCGGTGAGGCAGAGTCTGGCAGGATCAGGAAACCCGTCTTCTCAAATAGTTTTGCCGACTGCTCATTGCTTCACTGGGTGAAATGTTTCCAGACTTTATAACGCGCGCTGAAGCAGCGCTGCTCATTCCAGGTGTAGCAGAACGGGGCTTCAGCCTCCAGAATAAAAAACAGCCGCCCAAAGTCAGCTGACTGAGGCAGAGACGCAAAACTTGATGCTGTGATCTCTTCTCTGCCGCTCTTTCGCTCGATGACCCGAGAAAAAAAAAGTTTCACTTGCAATAAAGAGCGACTATTTTTCTTTACAAAGCTTCTGACAGCAGGGTCGGTATTATAATTTGTATTTTCTTTCTGCCTAATAAGCAATACATTTCCCTGCATAGTTAATGTTAAAGTTGTATTTGAGTTGCTTTTATGATGACATGCTAAAATATATAATAAATAATTAACATGTCCCGTTATCGATTTTTTTCATTGAGGGATCATTATTCATTATGACAAATTTTTTTACGACCCCATCTGTCAAAATCACTGATAAGTAAAACATCTAGCTCAATGTGTGATTCCCCGTATCTGGCATTGGATGTTAAAATGAGTAAAAACCGGGTATAAACCCAATACTTACATTTAAAAGTAAAATTAACACCATCTAATGTCACTATTGTGCAATTTCCCCCGTTCTTTTTCGGGACTGAGCAGCTGTGGGCAAAGGATCTTGGGATATGGAGGGCCGCGAAGGATAGTAGCGGTGCGTCCTCCAAAAAGAGGCAAAGGAGGACGCATTTGTGGGCCGCATTTGGAGGATCCTCCGAATCTGCTCTGAATTGGGACGGCCTTCGCGCAGCGTTGTGACGTAACTGGCCTTCAAATGCGTCCCACGAAGGATGCAGCCCCTGAATTGGGACACAGCAACTGATGACAGCGCCTTGCTTAGCTCGGTGGATGGAAAATTTACTTTTAAAAAACAGTCACCGCGGTCCGTCAGCGCGAGCCAACTCACCCTGCATCCGTCTCAGGAGCGGAGCGCAGCTCAGTGTACTCATAGCAGCTGGATACACAAGATCACAGGAGAACCACATGTTCCTGCAGGAGTCACACCCATGACAACTACTTTCATGATATTTAGTATGTTAAACTCACCTGCCCTCCCAGAGCTTCATTAATTCAGTCCTTCCCTTTTAGTCTCTGTTGGTGTCCTTATATAAAGGATGTGTTGTATCGTATATAATTATCTGGTTTTCTGCCTCAAATATAAACTTTTCCTCATCCATGGTGTCAGATTTCCTCTGGGTCTGACCTGCTGATGACTGCTGGCCCTGTGCCAGTGTCGAAGTTTTAATATACGAGGATAATTTTACGATCGACAGTCTGAACATGCTGCTTTATTTTGAAAAGACCGGAAACTGATCGTTTTTCGTGTCTGTTTTCCTGTTTGGAACGATCTGCTCTGCGGAGATTGACGCGTTTTCAAAAAATCTTTTGAGCAAAATAAACAGGATTTTGTAGTTTAAACTTCTGTATGTGACTATTCAATGATTTAGTCTTCTACCAAAATCTGTTTGAAAAGTGTTGCTTCTGATGTTGAATATGCGATTAAAATGCGATTAATTACGATTAATTAATTGCAAATGGCATAATTATTTTGATTTTTTTTTAATCAAGTCCCACCACTAATATATATATATATATATATATATATATATATATATATATATATATATATATATATATATATATATATATATATATATCCCACTGTCAGCGATAAGCTCTCAGACAAAAAAATCTGAAACGTGGAACCAACCACAGAAAAATGACTTTGGCCCCTGGTCCAGTTGTTAAGATCTGAAAAGCATTCAGCCATGCAGACAGAAACAAACACTTCTGCCTGGTCTCTGTGGTTATGGCTGAGTAGTGAGAAGTCAACAGGTCAGCCCTGAGATCACATCATCACTGGTAAAAGCAGTCTTGTCACTTCAAATACGAACATGAAGGTGAAAAAAATTGTGTGAGCTCTGTGAGAGTCCAGCAAGAGAGCAAAATGCTGCAGTTCTCATCAGCAAAGCAGATTTCTTTATTTAGCTTCTGTTCTCCTAAAGGTTGGTGTGACAGCTGTGATAATAAGACATCACAGTGTGCCTCAGCTAACCTGAACTCCACTGTGACTCATGTCACCATACAAGGACTGCTTAAAGCCTCCACGCAGACTCAGTCATCTGAAGCTTCCTGAAGCTTCTACAGGTCAATGTACTGGAAGTCCACCTCACAGGTCCGCCTGAAAAACAGCTACAATCCACACCTGTCCTTCCAACCAGCCCTGCTCCTGATTGGGCCTCAATAAGAATAACTCTCAGCAAAATACAAGAAAATCAAAAACAACAGTGTGAAGTGGTTAACACTCTGTGCTGTCATAGAGAAGGAAAAATGAAGCCTTTGCAGAAAAAAACAAAACAAAACAAAGACCCCCCCCCCCCGCAATTTCTCAAATGTCCACACAAGGCTGTCTCCAAAAGCCTCAAAACCCCATTAGTTTGGATCTCAGACTCTAGAGTAAATAGATGTGGTCTCTGTGAGGTCTCTGATATGTTACTGGAGCAGAGTTTTGAAGGCTGTCGTCAGCAGGTGGCAAACTGAAAACAATTATCCTTATCTTACGTCTATATCATCAACAAGAATATGACGAGATGAAAACGAAGCTTTGCTCATAAAAACTCTGTCCATCGTTTGTTTCCAGGTTTAATGTGAAGAGACAGGACTGAAATGAAAGAAGTGGACTGTCCTCTGAATCCATTGTTTGTCCCCACTGTGTCCTCAGATGTGTCAGACTGCGACCAGTCTAATCCTGTGACAGCCTGAGTTAGTTCAGAGGCGTTGGTTTTGTTATTCATATGCAACAAATGTGTTACAGATACCGATTCTCTCTGCCTCAATGCCTCTGTCTCATTTCACTGATCAGTTTAATGTTTGAAGTTTTCTGTTTTTTACTTCTCTTGACTTTAATTACTCTGCCCTGATGTATCTGGGTCTGTGAATATGATGGAGTATATCCAGTGAAAGTTTTCAGTTTTGTTCAGTTTTGAATCATCAGAGATGATGGTGCATTTCAGAGCGCCCCGTCAGTACAGACAGTTAGGGACTGTCTTCTCTAATGAACGTGCTCTAAGTTGTCTGTTGGACTCTGAAGCTCAAGAAAAATGTTGAAGTTTCTCCTCAGTGGTCAAAGAAGGAAGATCATTAAACTCTAATTCTAATCAAGGGAAATGTTCTTCATTAGGGGGCTAAAACATCTCAGCATGTTTTTATGGAAGGATCTGGATCTGGATTGAATCAGTATTGGTTTTCAGATTCGGTCTATTTTGACATGAAAATAACATTTTAGACCCAAACATTTCTGATCCTGTATTCTAAATGTTTTTATTGCCCCCATTTTTTTTTATTTTTCTGCTCCATTACAGTCAGAAGTATCTCTAACCACAGTCCACAAGTCCAAATGTCCAGGACTCTGAAATCCAGAACGCTGACTACAAAGCATCAGCAGTAAGGTCTGTGTACTGTTCACAGGTGCTCAGGCGGGCGCTGCCTGTTCCCTTCTTCCTTTAAACTCACCTCTGTGGCTGTGCTCAGGCTGCCGGCTTCCTCACTGGCTCGCACCATCAGCAGGTATCGCCGCTGGTCACTCTCGTAATCTAACGTCCTGGTTAGGCTGATCTCCCCTGTCTCCTGCCGGATGCTGAAAAGGCTGCTGGGATTGATGAGCAGGCTATAGCTGATTGGCTGCTTTTGGAAGGAAATAGCAGAGACCACTAGGAAGCTGTGAGCAGAAACATAAAAGAAAAGGAAAACAGAAAATCTTTATTGTTACACAAACTATGCTGTAAAAGGAAAATCTTCTGCATCAGCATCCCCCTGTGATGAAATCAGTGACTGCACAGCTAAGTGACCATGTGCTCCAAACAGCCAATCAGCACTTGTGCTTACTAGTTTTTATGGTTAAGGGAATTGGCTTTTCCATAATGCTGTGATTATAATATCTCAGTTCAGGCTCCAGTGTATCAGTGTGACTAAACAAATCCTCATCCTCATCATCATCATCATTATCATGAGTCTTTGCAGGTAGTGTTTGGAAACAGACACCCTCCATGAGTGTGCACGCTGCAGTTACTCTAGGACTTGTTAGTGCAGAGAATTCTATGATAATTATTACAAATGCAGAACGTTAAATCTCCTGTCACTGAATCATTATGTATTCATACCAGTTATTATCTATTTACAGACGTGAGGTAAATGGGCAGTATTATTTATATTTATTCCTCACTCAGTATCAAACAGACCTATTGTAGAAACATCGAACAATCTGACTCTTTGCTGAAAGCCTTGTGGGAATAAACCACGGCCAAATAAAACCCTGTGGAAAGACTCTTACTGTGAGAGAAGACTTCAGACACATTTCACATGACTGTAATTTGAACTGAAAAGGCCAAATACTGTCACACACGGTAAAATAAGATAAACTAAACAATTTCCACGGAAATCATGAGGGGGGCTCAGGCAGCATGCTGCCGGTTTCTTGGCCTGTGCACACCCTGAGCAACCAGAGGAGTCAGAGGAGCATGTTGAAATACTAAGTATACTTCTTGATATACCTTGTAGTGTTTTTCCCTTTTCTAATAGCTGTGGGAACATAATGGCTACTCATGGGCTGTGGGTGTGTTTGGTGAGATTTATGTGTGGATGCTTCTCCGTTCATCTAGTTTCTATATACTGAGGTCAACTTTAACTCATTCACACTTTTTGACATATATACTTTTCTAAGTCATTAACAATATGTCATAAATTGAGATGTGCAGATGTGTTACACATCCACACATCTGGTTTCTGGTTACACTGAGGTCACATTTAACTCATTCATACAAATGCGTGCTTCACGTGCACACTGTCACATATAATTTTTTAACTCCGGAAGAATATGTCATGGTATCTGTTTTAACTGAGGTAAAATTTATTTCATTCAGCTCACTCACAAAGACTCACACAGACATGGGCGCTTCACACTTACACTTTGATACTACAATCCACAGCTGTCTTTCATGAGGGGACACAGGTTCATACATGTTTGTGCCCACACATAATTGCTGAACTTTTTGTGAGAACTGAGGTCCATTTTACTGATTTCTTAAAGAGAGAGGGAGAAGTGCGCTTCTTGCACTTAGATGTGGTGGGGGTTTTATAAATGGTAAATGGACCAGTACTTATATAGCGCTTTTCTAGTCTTACCTACCACTCAAAGCGCTTTACACTGCTAGTTTGAGTCACCCATCCACACACTGATGGCTGAACGATCTATCTATTGTAGGGACCATCTGTTTTATCTAACACATTCATACCCATTGACACACCACTGACCAACAGTGGGAGCAATTAAGGGTTTAATGCCTTGGTCAAAGACACTTTGATATGTGACTGCAGGAGCTGGGAATCGAACCCCCGACATTCCGATTGAGAGACGACAACTCAACCACTGACCCACAGTCGCTCGTGTGAACTGAGGTCCCTTAAACACTATCATCAACACACACACATACATGTATGCACTCTTCGTGCACCCTTTCAAGGAGACGAACATCTCTGTGTGACCTTTCATTTATTATACATTGTTTAACACACACACACACACACACACAGACATGCGCGCTTTGCGTGCTTCGAGTAATGAGGGGTTGTGTGAACTGAGGTCGCTTTAACACTATCATCAACACATGGGACTTTCTCAATGTTTTTTTCTTTTTTTTTGGCTGAAAATTGCCAAAATTCTTAGAAAAGTCATAGCACATCATTCTGGACCAAGCCGCACGTTTTGATACATAATTTGTTAGAGTTTTCTCAAAGCCCTAGGAGGAAAAGTGAACCGAAATTTTGTCCGGGAGAGGATGATGAAGAAAGAAACGAAAGGAAGAGCATTGCTATGGGGGAGGGTGGCTCATGCTAAGCCAAAACCCCCAATTATAAAAATTCAAGAAAACTCCATCTCAAAAAATAGAGCTGCGATACCGTGAATAACTGCAGAAAGGGGAATATTTGAAAAACTCAACTTTGAAATCACATTTCACTGTAGATATTATTAAGATAACATATCAAATGTGTAAACTTAGGAATTGTATATGCTCATTTTAAATTTGATTTACAGACATGACTCTGTAGTAGAGATCACTGCATTAATAAAAACAGACATGACTGTGTAGTGGAGATCACTGCATTAATAAAAATAGACATGACTGTGAGTAGACTCAGAGTAGATTTGCTGGTCTCCTCACTTCACAGATATAGAGTGTGGATGAAAGAAGCAATGAGACAAAACAGACTGGCATCACATTTAAAATGAGTATTTAAGTATCAGAAAGATTTGACATGCTGTCTTTATGTTATAATTCACAGAGTTTAAGGTGTTTGTGTCATGTCTTTGACAATCATCACGCTGTGTTTGTTTCTGAACCTGACATGGCATGCCGGCCTTCTCACAGTCTATACTCTTACTTGGCCCTGCATGTTCCTGAATGCAAACATAGGCTGGAGGTTTAAGGCTTTACTCACGGCTGTCCTTCTGGTGTGTTCTCCGGGATGAGGATGGTGTAGCTGCTGTTGGTGAACTGCGGCGCTCTGGCTCCGGCCACCACAGAGAGCATGGCGGGGGCACTGCGACTGCCAGGTCCATCCAGAGCCACCACGCTTAACAAGTACTCCCTGTCCCTCTGCAGCAGCAGCCCTGTGGTCATCACCTGGCCTGTATTCTTGTCCACTGCAAAACAGCCGTCACCACCTGGGGGGAAACACAATTATATTATTTTTATAGAAGTGGATCCAAACCAATTCAAGCCAAACACAGCCAGCTGGAATACTAATGCTGCCCAAATTTTAAAAAAAAAATTCCTGCTGGTTTGCTTCGTGCAGAGCCGCACATTTTCATTCTGATGATTCATGGTCAAAACTCTGCTGAATATAAAATTCCTGCACAATTTGTTTATTTATCAAAACATGTCAGGGGTGATGAGGTGTGGAAATAGTCCTCTTTGGTAATGTTTGGATATTAACATGTTTCCCTCCTATTTGAAGCCATCCATGCATCCTCATCATGATACATAGATTAAGATATGAAAAGCAGCTTTATTAAAACTAGCCTTTAATTTCTATTTTGTATTCAGGGAATATGGCAGACATTCAACAGTGACTTTAAGCTGGATTTGCATTTCCATTTACATAAATCCATTAGGCGGATGCTTTTGTCCAGAGCCATGTACAAATTAGGAACATTCCAAGCCGCAATAGAAGACACCATGGTGAATAAATGTCTCAACACTCAGGTCCGTGTTCCCAGAGATCCACTCTGCTCACTGTTATTATCACTGACAGCCCGACAATTTTAATGGAAACTTCAGCCTCGGTCCACAGGAGCTTGAATTGTTCCAGAGACACGCAGCAGCTAGCAGGACGACCTCTGAAAAAGACTTCCACCTGCTGGAAGTCAAAGAATCAAAGTCCCTGAGAAAACATTCACATTCAGGAGAGCCTGAACACCTTTCCAGGTAGGAACAATACCCACTCTGCTAATGTTTCTTTATGTGGCAACTCTTCTCTTCTGAAATGGTTTTAATACAAAGCTTGAGGTCGTATGGAGCAGGAATATTCACTGAACGGCTTTTCATTAATTCTCAGAAGAGAGAGAAAGATTATGTTTTTTGAGCACGGCGCTACAAATTCAGCTGAGTCCTTTCTGTTCAAGTTTTACATCCAGATCTGTGCCACACTGAGCAGCATCAGTCATAGATGGAGGCTGTCTCAATTAGAACATCAGGCATTTGATTCCAGTGCCTGCAGTCACATGCCACGTGTCCCTTGGCAGGAAAACGAAACACAAGGTGCTCCCTGTGCTAAATGATTGAGTTAGTTTACACCAATGGTCCCTATCCACAGCAGTCACAGTTAGTGTGTGAATGTGTGTGGATGAGTTGTGTTAAGTAGTTAAAGTGGTCTGAAAGACCACAAGGGAACTATAGAAGTACCACAACTCCAGTACAAACCATTTAAAGAGCAGCTTTAGACACACTGCGCACACAGAACTACTCTTCCTCATGGGGGACAAGCTGAGTCCTGCAGGAAAAAGTTTGGTGTCTGGGCTCTGAAATGTCCCCACAGCACCAAAGTGTCCCCTTTCCTGTCACCCACAGACATCACATGCTGCAGATCTTCTCTTCACCTGTCCCAGCTGAGCGGTCTTCTGGTAAAGATAGTAAGTGATGGAGACATCAAAGAATCACCACTTTGTGTCCATGTCCAGAAATTCAATCTGGACGAGTCAGTGTGCTAAGGAGCCAAATAAGAACAATGAATCCTTTCAGTCAAAGCTTAAAAAGCCTGCACTCAAAAAGATAAGACCCTTAAAAGACATTAAAAAAAACACAGAAAAAAAAAAAACACCAAAAAATGAAAAAAAGAAAAAGCGCAGAAAAAAAAGGAAAAATGGAGGGAAAAAAAAAAAAAAAACAACACAGAAAACATGGGGGAAAAAAAAACAGAAAAATGTTTTTAAAAAATGGAGAAAAACAACATGGAAAAAGAAAAACAGAAAAAAAAGAAAAAGAAAAAAACAAAAGATTGCACAAAAACAGAAAATTTAGAAAATACAGAATAGAACACAGAAAAAATCATGGGTAAAACAGAAAAAAACAGAAAAACAGAAAAAAAGATACGTCCTGATGAAGAACCTTCAGCTGAGCCTTTCTTTTTTTTCAGATTTTAATGCTATTATTGGAGAGTACAGGACAGTGGATGGAGGAGGACACAGGGCGAGGAATGACCTCATGGGTTAGGGTTAGGGCAAGGGTTAGGGACATGCGCCGTTCATCCTTCAGTTTGTGATTACTAACTTGTCACCACATGTTTGCATCAAGCTACATTCAGCCCTCCAGATATGCCTGTGTGACAGTGTACATAAGTTTGTAAAATTTGGGACACAACTGTTACCCCTGCAGTTAATGCTGCGCATGACATGATTCGGCACAGTCTTTGATGTCTTTGCTGGGGGTAAGTTGGTCTCCTGTTTGCTCGTTTGCATTTTCGTCAGTATGTATGTAAAATTGTGCATATAAAGTGTTAAAAACTACGAAAACTTATCACATGTTGTGATTCTGTTGAGAAACATTTTCAGTTTGAGTGCTGTGCTATTTTAATAGGCGGTAACGAACATGTAACAGTGCTATTAGCATAACCGTAGCTAGTTGCTAATGAGCTGTAAGTGCATGCACAATCTCCCCTTTCATAAATGTCTCTGCTGGTGTTTATGCCGAAGCAAACTGATGATCAACTTACTAAGAAGCTTAGCTGTTTTTGTTTTGTGTCCCATGCCACAGGTATGTTTCATTGAAATGTTTGTTCATAATATGTACACTGTACAGTGTTAAGCTGGAGTAGGAGAGCTGAGTTTTGTCATTTCAGCTGCTGAACTTTTGAAATGTATGAGGCATCACAATGTTACGCCTGTTTAATTTTGTAAAGGTGAAAAATGTTTTTGCTGTCTTTCATGACAGACAAACTTTATAAGCTTAATTGTATGTTACTGTTTCATCACCACTATACGATCACACACTTTTATTCGGGACAGTCTTTGATGTCTTTGCCGGGGGAGCGAACTGATGATCAACTTACTAAGAAGCTGAGCTGTTTTTGTTTTGTGTCCCATGCCACAGAAGGAAAATAAACTTGTGTACGCTCCATCCACCCTTTCTCCTGGAGATGTTTCCTTAAGCACTAGCAGAGAAATTAGAACAAGTCACACCTGCAAATTATTTCTTGGTTTATTCCATGCCCTGAAGAGTGCCTGTCCTCAGTCTGGGCTGAGTCTCAGCCTCACTGTAAACAGTCTGTATAATTAATGGATGTAGTCTCCGCTACATCACCCATCTGTTTCCAAAATTGATTGATTGAATTCAGGCGGCCAAAACGCCGGCTCCATTTGATGAAACATGCATACGATAAAAAACTTTTGCGGATACACCTAAACCTGTCTTCATGTGGACAGCCCCTTAATATCTTCTAAATTGCCAAGTTAGAAAAAAAAATTCAACCCTCATACAGAGCTGCTATCAGCAGGATTAGCGTTTCAGATGGGAGACATTTTTTTATACCAGGCTGTAAAGATGTTTATTCCTGCTTTGAAAACGGCTTCTTTTGGATTGGTGTGTTTGTGACTTCTTGAACTTCTGGCGCCAGCCTCAACCAGACACTCGACGAACTGCAGATTTAAGTACTTCTGCATTGTCTCATATTTTCAGACTGGAGGTTACTGCTTGGTTCAACCGCACACTCAAGAAAACAGAGAAAGAAATATGACATCCTGTGCAACAAGCCTATAGCTGTTAACATAGAATAACACGTGTGTTTATATGTACCTGATCACAGCACATGAAGGTGCCCTGTGCAGGTTTTTCAGCACACTGTACAGTTTGTATCCTTCAGTCTCACAGACACGTGGAGCAGACTTCTTTCCCACTGAGGCTTTTTGAAAAAACAGTTTTCAATTGAAAAAAAGAGAGAGAGACATCTTCCTCATGGTGAAGAGCTATGATTCATGCCCTCAAACTTGAACTGAATGCTGATAAGACAGAAAGTGTTTTATCTACAAGAGCCTCTAACTCAACAGTATCCTTTGACGGAAACCCAAAATGGTTCCACAATGAAGATCTTCAGTCTCTAAAGCCTTTCATACACACTGCATGTCATGGAGGGCAGCACAAGTGTCATTGTTATTTCCCAAACAACAGCTTTCTGAACAAAAAAGAAAAAAGGAAATGAGCCCAGGTGAAGCTCTCTTGGGCCTGTTGGCACAGAGGTGAGGCATGTCCTCAGGTTTGGGACCTTAAACTAGTTAAAACCTGGCGTAAAGTCTGTGGAGCAGGAACTTCCTGGTATTTAGAGAGCCCATCAGTGAGAGGAGCAGTAGGATTTATGATCTGTGTTACTCCACACGTACAGAGGTGTGCAGCAGAGCTCATGATGAATATTGATGCTTTTTTTAATATTTGCTGATACAGCTCAGAGATGAATGAAAGACTATGATGCTCAGTCAGGCCCCCGCTCTCAGTACAGGAGCCTATCCACAGACAACACACCTGCTCCACCTCAGCCCTGCAGACTGCAGACTGAGCCGTTTCTACACAGCAGAACAGATCATGAGGTCCAGCAGCCAAACAGGAAGAAAACAAAGATTGATGGTCCACCTTTTCCAGATGTACACTGAACGTCAGAGATCCTCACTGTGTTTCCTGGACCTAAATGATTAATAAAGTGATGCTGCTGTGCTTCCTATGTAAATATACATGTCTTTACATTACTATACATTTAGAAAGCTTGTGATCATTTGGCTCTGCAGAGGGTTTTTTATTTGATGTAACATCAGTCCATGTATCCACACAACTCAGTGACTTGTGTGTGTGTGTGTGTGTGTGTGTGTGTGTGTGTGTGTGTGTGTGTGTGTGTGTGTGTGTGTGTGTGTGTGTGTGTGTGTGTGTGTGTGTGTGTGTGTGTCTGGGGGGTATGGGATGAACCCTGGTTAGGGTAGTGGGAGTTGGGAATGGGGGAGGGAAGAAGGATGAAAACCCTGGTTAGGGTAATGGGAGTTGTAGTGGTAGTGTGCGTGCGTGTGTGTGTGTGTGTGTGTGTGTGTGTGTGTGTGTGTGTGTGTGTGTGTGTGTGTGTGTGTGTGTTTTCTTACAGATAGAAGAGAGATATCATGTTGGGTTTGAATAGAAAGGCTGGACTCTGTGATGTAAATAAAAATAAACCTGCCTGTTGAGCAGACACGCTGATTGGTTTCAGAGATGTAGACAAACTTTAACATCAGAGCTGATGTGGATGGAAACTTCACCTTTGACCTCATGTGGAAAAAAGTGAGCAGATTTCAATAACATGGATTTAAAACCAGAAATGGGATCATGTCCCGGTGATGGCAAACCTGCTGAAAAAAACCTTTGCCTCATAACAGCCTGATGTGGTGGTGATGCAGTCTACCATCGTGTCCCTTTTTTCATTCTGGGTTATAAACATTGTCCTCACACGCTGTGCACCGTGTGAGGTCTTCAGCTGTGGCTTATCAGGAGTCTTTGGGCTGTTATCTGTTTATGAACATCTCCTGCTTGTAAAGCTGTCTCTGAACATCACATCTCTTCACTGAGGCCCCGTTTATACGACCACGGTATCAGGGTGAAAACGCAAAAGTTTTGTTGTGTTTTGGCCTCTTGTTTAAACGCCATTTCAGCCGACCTAAAACGCAACTTTTTTAAAATGCCCTCCAGAGTGGAAGTTTTCTGAAACGCTGTAGCCTCCATTGCCGTATAAACGGCAAGCTGGCGTCTTCAGTCAAAACGCTGACGTCACGCTCCATTTTGCACGTGCGCATTACACTTTCATTGTGGGAACTTTTGCAAACCAGACAAAAACGGATAAATGGCGACTTACCAGCTTGTGTTTGTACTGCTGAATCTGCTGACTGCCTTTAAACAAAATGTTCATCTGTTGCTCCACCTCTGCTCTCAGATAAGACGTATTTAATATATACACCAGACAATCAGCCCGCCTCTTCTTCGGCGACAGACTACCAAAAGACCCTACAGTTATATCGCCATCTAGAGATTTTTTCCCCCGTGTTTTTTGCGTTTTCGGGTGAAACTTTGTGCAGCGTAGTCGTATAAACGGGGCCTCAGAAAAACAAGTGATCCTGTGAAGGGCAGGCTGGCTCCTTTAATCCCAGACTGAACTGTTCTCCTCTTCTGGACTGAAGTGAACTTTAAGGACTGAGGGTTTACAGCCTCATATCATTGTTTGAACTTCGCCTTTTTATCTGTAACATATTCTCAGGTTCACCAGGTTAAAAAAAAAACATCAACTTTTACTCCAGGATTTTTAAAAATCTTAAAGAAAAAAGGGAAATAAAAACAGAAATCTGAAGTCACAGACTCTCTTTTTTTTCTTTCCTCCTTTCTTTTATTCTTAAGTTATCTGTCAACAATGGGCACAGTGACCCTGCAGCTGCAGCAGTGGTTTCTGTTACCAAGAACACATAGAGAGAACAGTTTCTACTTCTATTTATCTCCACATTAGACCAGAGGAACTACTCTCTGATTAAAATTTGCACACACAAACATCCAAATCATAATTGTCTCTGTTTATGTTGTGCCCATGTAAACAGAGAAGCTGGGATCGCTGATCAGAATGATTTGAGAACTGAAGATGTGCTACTATTGCACATGTAACTGCAGTAAAGTCTGAGACAGTCTTCAGATGAGAGGATGACAAATCTCTTCTAAACACAAACAGTATGTTATACCACACAGTTACCTTCTTATGCCAAAGAAGCTAACACTGATGGATGCCTGAGGAGCTACTGGACCATCTCTGATAGAGAGAAGTGGAGCAACACCATGTCCTGCATCCAGACACACCAACAGCAGAGCTACTGAGAGCATGTCTGAGCTGCTGATCTCTTTAAAGTCACTTCAACCAGAAAAAGTGATGACAGCAATGATGTTCAAAGCAGAGACATCCCGCTCACTTTGTTTAAGCTGACCCTCAGGGGGAGGGGTCACTTCAAGGTCAGAGACGATATATGAACAGGATCAGGTCTGAGACTGGATCCTGAAGCCAAAGTTATACAGAGTTCTGCAGGAACAGACGCTGAAGATGAGATGGATGGTGGAGGGCTTATCTTCACTTTATGTCCTCCTCTACATCTTTCTGCCCTGAGCCTGTCAGAAAACATGAGTGTCTACCTTTGTAAGACCTGGCTCCTAGTCATGCCTGTAGCTCTCAGAACAGAACCCTTCAGACTCTCCTATGTAAAGCTGCAGCTGGGTCAGACTTTCTTTAAATATAACTTTTACCTGAATGGCACCTCAAGAACATTTTGTTTACTCTTCCTAATGATTATTTCTGTCTATTTCTAATGTCTTTATATCTGAAGAGCTTGATGTCTCCTCTTGTTTATGAATAATATGAATTTTTAATGTAAGAACTGTCTCTTTGTGGTTGTGGAGTCAGTTTTATTGCTGCACTCAGCTCTTTGGGACTCAGGCCAAAAAAGATTTCAGGGTCCTCTGGAGTGTTACCTTAAATCTGTTACTCTGGTTTACCTTGAGGAACTTTTTCTGGGACTTTCATGGTTGGGGCATATAGCCTGTGCCGTTGTTGCGCCTCTGACTCTGTGAACAGCACAGAAACAGTCTTCAGATGTGTTTTCCTGTGGCTCTGGAGAGAGATGTGTGCTGTTAGTGCTGACACAGTTTGCCAAGTCCATCATAAAGATAAACTTGTAAAGATAAACTTGAAGGTTTCTTAGAGAAGACTGCAGACCTCCTTCTTCTCAGTTTGTCATTTTATTTTTTTAACCATCAAAGTATTTAACCATATAAATCTAATATTCTCTTGTTCTCTACAAAGTGGTAAAAAATCAGTTCAGTAAAATCAATTTGAGATCAATCATTCTGAGAGCCGCTGATGGAAGGTTTTTGTCTGTACCTGGTGGTGAAATATGAAACCGATGCTGGCGTGATAAAAACTTCAGTTCCTCGGACATTTGTGAAAAGATCTGAATTACATGTTGGAGCTGAGCCTGTCTGCAGAGGTCGATGGCCAAGCTCTGTTTCAGTTCTCCAGATGGGTTCTCAACAAAGGGGGTCAAGCTGACAGGGATCACACTTATCATTAACAGGAGCCTCATATGACCCCACTTAAAAAACACTGAACTGCCCCTTTAATGTAGAACCACTAAACAGCAGCTGCTGTCCACAGAAAGTGGATCACAGCTTTTGGATGCAGTGAACTGTGTGTTTCTTTTTCATGTCAGTGAGTGTGTCTCAGCAGCGAGTCGGTGAAGTGATGAGTGTTAGTGTCCTAGCTAATACTAAGCAGGACTTATTGTCAGCTCAGGTTTTGGTCTGATCAAGCAAGTGTGTGTGTTTCCAAAATCTTCTTCAGAGAGTGTGAAGTGTTTGGTGAGCCCCTCCTGCTCCACACCTTGGTCTGTACGGTTCAGAGAGGTGCTGCTGTTACTGAGACCAGATGGTGTTGGAGGCTGAAAAGCTCGTCTGTGGCAGCAGGTCTTTACCTTCTCCTCCCTCAGTGCTTCTGCTCTCATCCAACTGCTGCAGACATAGGTTCACTGAACAGTCTGGTTCTGTTTGAGTGTTCTGCTCATTGATGGGAGTTTCTTTGTTGATGCCTGATGAATATCGGTGCTCTATAAATCTTTAACAAAGGGCAGACCTGAGCTGTAGATCGATGGAGGTTTATCTGAAGGTGACTGTCCATGACTAAGGTTTATTTTTATGCCTTCATTCTGAGAGGACAGGAAAGATAGAGGATAGAGGAGGAAACAAGGTGAGAGTGGGGAGTGACATGCGGGAAAGTATCCACAGGTTGGAACCGAACCCAGACTGCCCTCTTAAGGGCTGTTTGCCCATATGGAGTGACACCTAGACCACTAGGCCATCTGAGCTCTCACTTGATGCCAAACTAATTTTTCTTACTGTACTTTTGTACTTGTCTTCACATGCTGTTCACATGTGACCTCATGGTAAGGTTCTGCTTAAGCAGTCTGTGTGTTTGCATCAGTGATCATCAAATATGAGAACAGATACAATTAAGTCCCAGATGAACATTAGGTTAAAGGAGCTCATGATGATCATTCAAACATTCCTGTGGCTTTGAAGTCCCTGTGAGGACTTCCTGAGTGAACTTGAAAAAGTCTCACTTCTAGATATCTGCCTAATCCTAATCTCTAACTGAAAGTCAGGGTTGGAAGTCACAGAAAATTAACATGTATTTAAATTTATCATCTCCTCAGCACTCCATTTAGCCCCCGCCCTCCCACACTCAAAGCTCCTCCAAAATGACGCCCCTGCTCTTGTACATGAGTGCCACTGGTACGCAATCATATGATGGTGACTGATTCAAAACCACAGACTCAAACTGGTCCTCAGCACATGGTATTTGTTTGCTCTACGTTAGCAATAAACAGGGTATAGGTAGTTTTTCTGCCATTCTCCAGCGTTCTTGGATCCCTCTTTGTTATGCACAGTGAATCAGAGCTAGTGCATGCTGGCGAAATGTATGCACAGTAGGCGGGCAGAATAGCAGGACCGGATTTGGTTGGTTTAATAAGCTGAATCCTAAAAGCTAGGATTGGTTGGTGTTTTCCCAAGTTTACTCCTGCTGTAGACGGCAGATATTTTTCACTCTATTTTAAGAACACATCATGTATTGATTGACATCAGGACATAAAGATCATTTTAAACAGGAAAACAAAAAGTCTATCTAAACCAAATACCAACACTTGAAGTCTTGAAGTGAACCCTGACTTTAAAATCTGATTATCAGCAGTGTTGGGTGGTAATACATTCCCTATAAGGTGTTACAGTAATAATATTACTTTTATTGTAAATGAGTAGTGTGATGAGTTACTCTGAAATGAATAACATAATATAAAAGTTACTCTTACAAAAAATAACTTGTCTCACTGTTGTTTTTAACCCTCTTATGATTTAAAATACAACAATCCACAGATCATTACAGATGTCAGCCGAGCAGCAAGGCAGCTCTCCTCATGGTTGCCAGGTATGCAGATTTCCTGTGGAATTTGGCATCTTTTTAGGCACTGCCATAGTTGTTTTTTTTTTTTTTCAATTGCTGTCATACATAACTAGAAACCCTGGCTAGCTTGAAAGATGGAGCAGTACACGTTTATGTTTAGCAGCTGGAAATATGCCCAACACTTAAAATTTGTAGAGAGGAATGATGACGGCAACATCGTCATCAGATTTAAACTGTTCAACTGGTACACGGGCTTTTTCAACTCGGATCAACTCAGACTGGATTTTAAAAATTGTGTCTCTTATCCTCAATTGAACCAGATGTGTATTTCAAAACAGACCGTTCTAAAATTAGCACAAGATCTGCACAAGAACTACCCAAATGATCAAGGGGGGGTTCAGTGGGCACTTGATGACAGAGCACCTGTGACCCAACTAACTTGAAGCATTTCTTCGCACTTAATAAGGTTTCTCCTTCTTGTTTAAATTCTTGCTTGTGTTGTACGTTGCTTTGGAAAAAAGCGTGGGCTAAATGAAATTGTAGAATTGTAGAATTGTAGAATTGTAGAATTGTAGAAGTGTAGAATGTTAAGTTTACACTTTTTACTTCAGTCTTTCAGGCACTTCACTCTCTGACCTCATATTTTCCCACCATTGTGACTGTGAGCCCCACCCTTAAATGTTTCCACCTGTGCCCTTTACCTCCTGTATAAAAGTTTGTGTCTCCCTTTGTCTTGTGCCAGATTGTTGTCTAATGAACCTGATCTCTCCACATTCCATATGATCTACCATTTATCAAGTTTGTACTGCCATTTTGTTTGACTTAGCTAGACTTCTTTAGAATTAGATTTTTGCTGCCCTTTTGATTTTCTGGTTTAACCAGCGCTGCTGTGATTTTGAGTTTCTTTTTAGTGCTCCAGCAAGGCTGTGATTATGTGTTTTGTACTTTGAAGGCCTAGTCATTAAAGAGTTTTTGTTTGTGCCTTTATGTCCTTTTATCCTAGTCTTGTCATTGTTAGCATCAAACCATTTTTTAAGCACCTTAAGCTCACACTCCATTGTATCCAGAAGTTGTCTGAGATGTGTCCCACTACAGAAAAAATATATTGTATAGTCAGAAAATAAAAGAAAACACTTGAGTGATCTGGAGACCAGACATAAATCATTAACATACAATATAAACAACAATTGTCCAATAACTGTACCCTGTGGAACCCCACATGTAACTTTTAACAGATTTGAGTTTAGATGGTTAATGTGAACAAACTGATGCCTGTCCTCTGAATATCTGGTCAGCCAATCATGAGCCAGTCCTCGGATACCATATTTCTGTAATTTGGAGAGTAACAATTTGTGGTCAATGGCATTAAATGCTTTCTGTAAATCGAGAAATATTCCAACCATGTAGTCATGTCTCTGTTTTCTTTCTCGTCAGTTGAATTTATGAACATAGACTGAGAATGTATATCATTAATGCTGTCATTGACTCAAACTGAATAACCCGAAGAGCTGATTAAATTTGATATCTTTTCCCATTCATCAAGGAAATACTAATTAAAGTGGTTTGCTATGTGTTTATTTTCTTCTATCATTACATTGTGAGAATAAAAAGAACTTGAAATAACTGAAATACCTGACCTATTTTTGAGCAATTTGTAATATATTATTTTGCTGTTTCTCATGGTACTTGTGAATTATTTTTTTTTTAATTTCTCATATCTGTTTTCAGTTTATTTTGTTCTAAGTTTTATGAATTCTTTATACATTTTTCTTTTAACTAGCATTTTACAATCCCTTTGTTATCCATGGCTTTTCAGCATATCTACTTGTGTTCTCTTTAACATCTAGAGGACAATGTTTGTTGTACAAGTTTGATATAATAGAAATAAATTTGTCATAGGATTCATCTACATTTTTAGCAAAACTGTGCCAGACTTGATCAATTAGACCTTTCCTAAGGCTTTCAATAGCATTATTAATTATAAGTCTTACCAATGTCTTGTTAATCAGTTCAGTATTACTCTCAATATTGGCATCAAAGGCCACAAACACAGGCAAATTATCAGTAATATCATTTATGAGTTAACCTCCAGTTAGTAAACCTCCCCTTAGTTACATTTCTAAAAATACTGATGTGCTCATAGGTTGCATGAAAAAATGCACCAGCTTGCAATTTAACATTTGACGTTGACACAGAGACCATATGCAACGTCAGAATCATGAGGAGAAAGGACACAGTTACCAATTTTGTGGTGTGTAAGAAAGAAAGAAATAATCAGTAGTGTAACATATTATTGTTGGCAGGGAGTAATAAGTTAAGTAATTTAAGCTGCAAGAAGCGACAAGCGGGCCCTCGCCCTTATGCACCAGTCTGGCGTGTTGCGGCCACCACACACTCGCCAAGATCTACACATGCACATACAGTATGTATATGAGTCCATAGAGGGACTGTGATGGTTTGTTTTATATCTGAAACAGATCAGACAATTTATTTGAAAGATAATGCGTTTCCAGAGGGTGGCGCTATTGCAGTGGTACAGAATTCAGCATATGGATGTGTTGAGAGGTGGACCTTGATCATGAATGTGAAATCTGAAATCATATTGGAGGTTAAAAGAAGGGGCTACAATGACTTGATGGTTCATGGTGAGATAGTTTGATGCGTCGCCATGGACACACTGTTTGACTACAGGACATGACCTGATCAGTGATGCTTTATGAAGGCATGAAAGACATTACAGATCAGAGATAGAAATAAATATTTTAAAAATGGAGGACTTTCTAATTACACAGAAAAGGTCTGACTTCCTCTTGATGATAGGGGGAGCTGTATTTTAAGGTGAAAAATAGGATGAATTCAGGCCCTGACACTGAACATGTGTACATTTTTGTCTAGATCCAATGTGAGTGCTTTTAAGATTTGCATTTGCCGAAAAAATCGTGAAATCTGGCGACCTCCCCTGACCACACCCATTGAGATATGAAAATTCCTTTGATAACTTTTAATCATCAATGCGGCTAGTATACACAAAAGAAATTTCAAGATGATCGGAAAAAATCTGTGGGACGAGTTCGATCAAATGCATACTGTGATGAACTTTGACCCAGATAGGACACAAATGCAAAGACAGACTCAAATTCCAAAAGACAAGAAGAGTTTAATCAACAAGCAGATTTCGGTACACACAGGAGGTAATCAGCCAGGCAGGGTTCGGTTCAAAACAAGGCAGTCAGACTGGCAAGGTTTGATGCACAGGAAAACAGTCCAAACAGGCAGAGGTATCCAAGAACCTGAGGCAAAAGGCTAGACAAGAATCAGGCAAAGTTCACAACAGCTTTGCCAAGACTATGAAAGAAGGCTGGGACGAAAACTATGAAGTACCACAAACTGGCGATGAGACAGTGAGACACTTGAGGTTACATACAGGAGGTAATGAGGGGTGATGACACTCAGCTGAGGAAGACTATCAGGGATCAGGTGTGACCTACAGGGGCAGGGCAGACAGGAACAAATCTAGAAGACAGAGACAAAGGTCAGACATTTCAAAATAAACTGGAAACCCAAAAAATGAATGTGCAAAAATGACGATAACTTTACAGACATGACACATACCCTATAAAGTAACAAAACTGAACTCAAACTTCAGAACTTCCTGTTCAGGATACACTATTGTTGTAAGAAACTTTTTTGTAGGTCTTGCCATGATGGTGATGCCCACCAAAAATCAGGCACATTGCTGAAAGCAGCCTGAGGGGCTGCAGTTTTAACTCACCAGGGGGTGCTGTGGAGCACATACTGACACAAATGCACTGGAATCATAATTCTTTGCTGTGACTGAATTTTCTGCCATGTTTTGTTATGCCTTTAAGCACGATGAAGGCACAAAATTTGTAATTAATGCATCAGAAAAAATTGTCAACTTTGGTGACCTCCCCTGGCCACCCCCATTAAGATATTAAAATTCCTTAAATAAGTTTTAAGCATCAGTGTGTCTAGAATACACGCAAACATTTTCAAGATGATCGAAAAAAACTGTGGGAGAAGTTTGATCAAATACATACCCTATAAACCAGTGGTCCCTAAACAACGGCACGGCCACCTGAACAATACCAGAGACGCATTATGATTTTTTCGGTGTCAAGTTTTGGTACCCAAAGTGTTAATAAAGCCGCCGGTGATTCGCTGTAATGTTACACATGGTTGTGGTATGCAGGACGGTGTTGCCAAATTAGCGTCTCTGTCACTATATTTAGTGACTTTCAGACCCCTCTAGCGACTTTTTTTTTCTAAAAAGCGACAAATCCAGTGACTTTTCTGTCGTTTGGGGACAGAGTGAAAACATGTTTTATCTTCAGCCGCATGTATTGATCTTCAACCGATGCTTCTCAATGAGCAGCAGGTGCTGAGCCCCTCCCCCCTCCAAACACAGACTCCTCTGCTCACAGCAGAGGTTTGTTTGTTTTAGGTCACTTTTGTTGATCTAAAGCCCGGATAAAGAAGAAGGGTTTTTATTTTAACATTAAAAAAAAAACATAGAAAATTAATTTTATAGTTATTAACACATTTACAGTGAACTCAGTATAAAAATTTGGGGACCCCTGTTGTCGACAGTAAAATCGAATTTTTTAACTCCAATTTCTAAACTTCCTGTTTGGAATTCCCCATGGTTATAAGAGATGGCATGATGGTTACGCACACCAAAAATCAGATCTGTAGTTAAACCGGTTGTCCTGGCTGACTTTTCTGTGGCTAGGGGGTGCTGTGGAGCACATATCAACATGAAAACACTGCTGTCATAAATTTTTTTTCGGGGCTGAATTTTGTGGCTTGTTGCGTTTGCGTTTATCGGAAAAAAAATCCTGCGGGTTTCAAAAGGCCTTTGCCCTAATTCTCAGGCTCGGGCCCTAATAATACTATTTTTTAAAAGCGTAACGCATAATGAGTAATACATTATTTTTTTTCAGTAAGGGACCCAACACTGATTATCAGCACCTAAGCAGGTGAAACTAAGTTTATAAAGTTTGATTGTTGTCAAATTTCAAATTACAAATACACGCATTACCTCATTGTTTTGCATCCTGGGAAAAGTTGTCTTGAACAAAGGAAAGTAGAGTTAAAAAGAAGAGCTGTTTCTCAGTATACATATTTCAGCACACTTCAGGACTTATGGACTTGTGATATGTCATCAATCATAGCCAAAGTTCTGTTCTGACGTAACTTGAGCGGACTTTTAGTTACGATCCCACAGAAACTCAAACCATGGCAGAGGAGAAGATGCACAGCTGTAAGTTTTCGTTTCTGCCATGTAAAAATATGAATAAGATACTTGAAACTCAGAAACATTGGATGAATTGGATAAAATTGTATATCAACAAACTGCCGGCAATGCAACCGAATGTGATGTGTAGGTATGTAGAAGGGGATGCTAGCAAAGTCTGCTGCTGTTCCAACAGTCGTAGATTGTTCTATGGACTCCCGTACCTCTGAAGTCCAATCTCTGAAACAGACTTTCCAAGTCTCAACTTCCAGAGAATGCAAGTTTGAACTTGTGAACGTTGAATCGACAAACAGCTCCAATCTCCAAAACAAACACACTTTGGTAAGAGTCACATCCTCACGACAGTGGGTGCAAGTGCTCATGGGAAACAGAGTCTTTATCCTGGAAAACACAATTTTTTCCAGATAGTTTTTATAGTCCTTGGCTTTAACCTGTCACTGTCTCTTTATGTAACCATAAAATCCTCCCATGGTGTCAGTCAGTGTGTAATGAAACATGGCTTTATGCCCGGAGAGCGGCAAAAAGCAGCAAACAGTGGCAAACAGCAGCAAACAGCAGCAAACAGTGACAAAGAGCAGCAGAGGAAGATGAGTTGCATGGTGAAGCACATAGCATTAAAATGGTATATTTTAGGGCTGGAGCTTAACCTGTTAATTACCATGAATTAATTACAGAAAAAAATTGTTGCGTTAAAATGCAGTTTATAGTTGAGGAAAGCCACTGAACTGACACCAGACCTCAGAATGTGCAGAGACTGGTGTCACTGGTGAAGTCTTTTAAAGAATGAAAAGTCTGATTCAGCCATCTCCATCTGTGGTTCATGGTATTTCTCAAAGGGGAACTGGTCATTGTTGATGTAATTTTAACAGACTGGTTAAATATTTCCACTCAAAGGCCTGAAAACATGGATTTGTTTCAGAGCCCTTCAAACATGCCTGCTGGAAGAAGTCCTTAAACTGCACATTTAAAACCTTTGGAAAACAAAGATGGTGTTGATGTTTAAGCTTAATTTAAGGTACTAACAACGGAAGGTGGACTCCCGCACACTGTTTAACTTGCAAGAAAAAACTTTTATTTGCAACGTTTTGGTCTCAGACCTTCATCAGGCAAAAAGTTTGTTAAAGAGGGCAGGACGTCTTAAGTAGGAAGTGACAATCACACCTGTAGACAATTATCATCATGACGTAACATCTGCACCAAAGACATGAGGAAACAGAAAAACAAACACATTGGCTTCCTGACTGAGATAGTCAACATGATGAGAGTCTTTTTTAAGGCCTCCAAAAGAAACTAAAATTTTTTGGCCGATTCTATCATCAGACAGTGAACTCTCCTCTGTTTTTAAAGACTCTCCCCTATTTGTTAGCAAAAGAGGGAAAAACATCAGGGACCTTTTAGTTCATGCTACATCCCATCGTGATTTAAGTTCAGATACGCAACTAAGACTTTGGCCTCTGCCTAATGGAAACTATCGTTGCGGTTGCTGTGCGCAGTGCAACAACACCCATAAAACTGATCACTTCACTCATCCTCAGACTGGTAAAAAATATTTTATTAAAAGCATCATCACCTGTGCATCATGTTATGTCATTTACATGATTCGCTGCCCCTGTGGCTTGGCCTACATTGGTAAAACAAGCAGGAAATTAAAACAAAGAATCAGTGAACATAAAAGCTCTATACGCAGAAATGACCGGGACTACCCTGTGGCTGTACACTTTAATGATGCAAAACATGACATCTTTTTAAAGTTTTATTGGCATCAAACAGGTCAAATTACCACTAAGGGGTGGCAATCATGACAGACTTTTACAACAGCAGGAAGCATACTGGATTTATACCTTACAAACTCTGGCTCCAAAAGGCCTTAATGATGAACTTTCTCTGAATGTGTTTCTGTAATTTGCATTAGAACATATCCTCACTTCTTTTGACTATTATATGTGCATACATATGAAGTGCACACATTTCTAGGCCCACTGTCTATGACCAAGTAACCTATCAAATATTTATATGTATTAATATCATCAGGTTGTACTGTATTTTGGACTGTTTATCTTGCGGGGAATTTAGTGATTTAATAATTTAATATTTTAATAATCAATGGGCTGTATCAATTCAAAGCTTATTATGATATTTATCTACAATATTACTTGTCTTATGGACCTTTAATGTCCCCTAACTGTGTATTTTGTGATTGATGTTCTCATTTTTAGCCTTATTTGGAGGCCTTAAAAAAGACTCTCATCATGTTGACTATCTCAGTCAGAAAGCCAATGTGTTTGTTTTTCTGTTTCCTCATGTCTTTGGAGCAGATGTTACGTCATGATGATAATTGTCTACAGGTGTGATTGTCACTTCCTACTTAAGACGTCCTGCCCTCTTTAACAAACTTTTTGCCTGATGAAGGTCTGAGACCGAAACGTTGCAAATAAAAGTTTTTTCTTGCAAGTTAAACAGTGTGCGGGAGTCCACCTTCCGTTGTTAGTAGACTTTTTTTTCCCCTTCAAATTGCGTCCCACCACTAGTGTATTTCTTTTTTATATTTCAGGACAATAACAAGCACACTGGAAAATAAACAGCAGCATTAATATAAGCTCATCCTGAATTTCTAAACTGACTACTAGTTCCTCTCTCTTTGTCTTTTTGTTTTTTTGTTTCTTTGTCTCTTTACTTCTTGGTTTCTCTTCCAGCCCACACCTCACTGCTGTACTGTGCACTTCCCCACAGGTCAGCAGGTTGAGGCAAAAACTCACCAACACACATTCCAAATTCTGAAAGGACGTAAAGAAGGCGGTGAGCAAGCACACCTTGGTGTAAAGAAGTCACTCAAAAAAACCCAAAAACAAATAAATAAATGAATAAAAAACAGCTTCAGGAATGTTTCATGAGGAAGGAAACTCATGCAACAAGTGGTCAGCCTCAAAGATACACAGTCAGAGTAAACTCCTGGGAACATCTTGTAAATAAAAGATAAACTTTGTTCACTCCAGTTAACGAGTGAAAAATGGGGTCAGACAGGCTGGCCGGGCACATCAAAAGGCCGGCTACAATCATCCTCTGGAGGTCTTAAATCTTAATCACCAGATAAGAGGGTTAAATAAATACAAGTGAAATCTGAAATTGGGTCTAGATTACTTTGAAGGCAGGGTATTTAGTATTTAATTTGCGCTTTAGAGGTAAACCTCAGTGCTTACAAGAGTTCTTATCGTGCTGGTGCAGAGTGTGGGGTGCACTGTGGTGAATGTGGTTCACCTCCCATCAGGCAGCTGTGCAGCACACTCATCTAAGCCACAGCAAAGTCTGCAGCCTAAAGCCCCTTTGGCCAGATTAGCACATCCCCCATCTTTGACATGCCAACAAACCTCTATCCCCACCACCACCAGGGGGTCCACCATGCTGGCAGACTTCCAGCAGCCTGCTGTGTGTGTGAGTGTGAAGGTGCGAGTGTGTGAGGGTGCGCACTCGCATGATCTGTGTGTGTATGATCAGAGAGAAGCAGACAGGAGTGCATGTTAAGTGCATAAACGAGAGTGTGAAAGCCTCTCTCTCTCTTTCTCTCTCTCTCTCGCTTCTCTTTGTGTGTGTGTGTGTGTGTGTGTGTGTGTGTGTGTGTGTGTGTGTGTGTGTGTGTGTGTGTGTGTGTGTGTGTGTGTAGGAGAGAGTGAGGGAGGGTGAGGTGGTGATCCAGAGGTAGAGAGAGACAGGGTGACAGAAACACAAAAACTAATGGACACCTAAAGAGTGTATAAATGCATGAATGACTGTGTGAATGCCTGTGGCAGTGTGTGTGTGCGTGTGTGTGTTTTTGTGTGTGTGTGTGTGTGTGTGTAAGTGACTGTGCTGTTGTCTGACTCGATGTTTACTTCTCTGATGCTATCACCTGTGGACCTATTTTAAAAACAACAGAATACTGCAACCCTCCTGTACAATGTGTGTGTGTGTGTGTGTGTGTGTGTGTGTGTGTGTGTGTGTGTGTGTGTGTGTGTGTGCAGGAAGCTCACCGTCAGACAGAAAGTACTCCACCTCTCCTCTCCTGCCCTCATCTCCATCCTTGGCCTGCAGCTGGTAGACAAACGTCCCTGCAGCAGCCCCTGGGGAAACCACAGCCAGGTATGGGTACGGCTTCATATTCCACTCAGGGACGTTGTCATTGACATCAGTGATCGTCAGCTTCACCTTGTTCAGGTACCAGTCTGGGCCTTGGGGGCAGAGCAGAGATAGTGAAGGAGCTGTGGTTAGTGGAAGTGACAGCTGTCATGTGAAAGTGTGTGTGTGTGTGTGTGTGTGTGTGTGTGTGTGTGTGTGTGTGTGTGTGTGTGTGTGTGTGTGTGTGTGTGTGTGTGTGTGTGTTGGAAGGGGAGACAGGCAGCCAGGGGAGCCCAGTGCTCTGACAGCAGCAGAGTCTGAGGGTGGAGGTATGTGAGATAGAAACGCTGCATTACAACAACCCCAAGTCAGTCTGTTATCAGCAAAGTGAAAGTGAAACCAGCACAGCCTGGACTCAGCTCCCAGTTCTGGTCAAAGTCATTACTTCACTATCTTCACACACTCTGTCTGTGTCTCCTCCATAGCTGCCAGGGTGGAGGGAGCACTTTAAGTGGATGTTAGGAGGGCTGTTTGGGCCCAAGGTGGAGCTTGGTGGATGTGATGTCATCAAATCGTCTCCATCAGAGCTCAATCCAGACTCCCATGGGGTAGCCTGAGCCTCAGTCTCATCTGCAGGCTGTGTAAGGCTACCTTGATCTCCCCTCAGGGCCTCAGAATGAAGCCTCATGGCTGCAGGCGTTTTGTCGCCTGCACACTGCATCACTGGAGTGAATAAGAAGATTCCAGAAATCCAATTACCAACTCACTAGCCCTGAGCCGGGGCAAACAGCAAGAGTGCACAGCAGCACGCACAGGGAGGAGTGGGGTAGGACTGCGCTGCAGTCTCTACAACAGGAGTGCACTAGAGCGCCTGGAGCTGATGGCCGGGCTTCGTTATCCACATTAAATAAAACGACAAAATCTGGAAACAACATGTACAAAAAACTCCTGACACTGCCACAGGCCAGTTCTAGGGCACTTTCTGTGTACAATCTATTCCTGCAAAGTGGAGCAAGTCACCCAATTGTGAGTGAAGACACTATTTCAGTAAAAACTGGCTGTGAAGTTGTGTCAATGTGGCACGAAGGAATGTCAGAAGAGCTGCCAACCAGCTCAGGTGGCTGAGATCCACAGAGGCCATCTGCCTCACCCTGAGGAGGAGAGGCCCATCCAGAGAGAGAGATAGAGAGAGAGAGGACAGAGAGAGAGAGAGAGGCCCATCCAGAGAGAGAGAGAGAGAGAGAGAGAGAGACAGAGACAGAGACAGAGACAGAGACAGAAAGAGAGAGGACAGACAGAGAGAGAGAGAGAGAGAGAGAGAGAGACAGAGACAGAGACAGAAAGAGAGAGGACAGACAGAGAGAGAGAGAGAGAGAGAGAGAGAGAGAGACAGAGACAGAAAGAGAAAGGACAGACAGAGAGAGAGAGAGACAGAGACAGAGACAGAAAGAGAGAGGACAGACAGAGAGAGAGAGAGAGAGAGAGAGAGAGAGACAGAGAGAGAGAGACAGAGAGACAGAGAGAGAGACAGAGACAGAAAGAGAGAGGACAGACAGAGAGAGAGGACAGACAGAGAGAGAGAGGGAGAAAGAGAGAGGGAGAGCGAGAGAGAGAGAGAGAGAGAGAGAAGACAGACAGGCAGAGAGAGAGAGGGAGAAAGAAAGAGGGAGAGCGAGAGAGAGAGAGAGAGAGAGAGAGAGATTTTTTGATTTTTCAAACCACTTTTATTTTCTCAAATTAAAAACACATTTTCCCCAAAAAACTGTTCAGAAGGAAATAAAAACAAACAACAACAACAAAACAAAAAAAACAAAACAAAACCAAAACAAAACAAAAAAACATATCAACTCAGGATTTGACCAAAAAACAGCTCCTGGTTCTCTACAGAACACAGCACCTGTTTGAGACCCCACAGGTGTGTAAACTCATCCAGATTGTTGGTCAGACTGAAGTACATGAAATCAGTCTTCAGTCTGACCCTCAACATTCTCACCAACATGAGCTGAGCATCCACATCCTCAGACCGCTCCAGCTGGTTCCTCCTACTCACATAAATGGACAGCTTAGCCTGACCCAACAGAAAATTCATCAACTGACATTTCACCTTGTCTTTCTTACTATACCTGCGTCCCAGGATGAACACCTGCTGTGAGAAAACCTCACCAAAACAGACAAACAGACGGCTCAGAAACCTGAACAGGGGACCCAGCCGGACACACTCCAGGAAACAGTGAAAAACTGTCTCTCTGTTTGGACAGAAGGGACAGGTACCTGAAACCTCTGGATTAATCACAGAGATCAGCGCATTCACAGCCACCACACCGTGCAGCACCCTCCACTGCAGATCCCCCACCCTCTTAGTCAAGGGGGGTTTGTATAAAACCCTCCACTCAGGCCTCTGAGCCTCTGTCAGGCCCAGATGAGCCCTCCAAGGTGTGTCCACCCGACCCTTTAGTTTCTCCTGATTCAAGATTTTGACCAACATATAATACATACATTTTCCACCCATAGTGCTCAGAGTAAAATCAGTGACATGATTCAGTTTCAACAAACAACCTCCATCACATTTAAACACAGGGAACAGTTTAAAATCAGGAAACGAGTCCAGAGCATCAGGTTGAAGACGTCCTTCACAGTATTCAACCATCAGGGCCCGCTCAGATCCAGAGAGACGCTGTTTCCAGCCTCTTAACAGGAGGTCCATCCTCCTGACAGACCTGCTCTCCAACCGTGAGGCCAGTCCAGCACCATTGTCCAGGTGAGGGCCGCACACCTCCAACACATGGCCCAGTGTGAAGACTCTGGCCTCACACAGTCTCTGCAGAAGAGACGGTCCTGTCTCACAGCTGAGACGGGTCCCATAGACCAGTGGCTCCCTCAGCAGCCAGAACAAAGAGTCACAGTTCCCCAGTCTCTCCTTACGGAACAGTCTCCAGACTTTAAACAAACCCTGATAAAATCCTGGAAGGGGATCCAGTCTGCAGCCGCTTAAATCCATTAAAAACAGAGACTCCGCCAGACCCAGTCCACCACACTGCTCCAGTATGGCCCGAGCTACAGGTCTCCAGACCAGGTCAGAAGGTCCAGAAAGCAGCCTCTGTATGAACTGGAGTCTGAAAGTCGCCCCTCTGCTTGCCAGATGCACCAAACCATGTCCCCCCTCCTCCTTGGGCAGGAAAAGGACACTTTGAGGGACCCAGTGCAGACGGTCCCAAAAGAAATCCACCATAACGGCCTGCACTCTGGACAGCAGGTTCACAGGAGGGTCCATACACGCCAGCCGGTGCCACAGCATGGAGGACACCAAGTTATTTATAATCAGGATCCGACCTTTAAAAGACAGTTTGGGTAAGATCCACCTCCATCTTTTGAAGCGGCCCTCAACTCGCTCCAGAAGACCGTCCCAATTCTTGGAGGTGAAAGTCTCATCCCCAAGGTAGACCCCAAGGTGCTTCAGTCCTCCTCTGCACCACACCAGGCCTCCAGGTAAGGCACAGCGGCTGATTCTGTCCCCCACTGCCAAGGCCTGACTTTTCCTCCAGTTCACCTTGGCAGAGGAGAGCGTGCTGAAAGTGTTCACTGTTTCATTTAAAACATTTACATCACTCTGATTATTAACAAACACAATCACATCATCAGCGTATGCAGACACTTTCAACACATTTACACAGCCAGGGAGAGAGACACCAGACAGACCAGCTCTGAGTCTGTGCAGGAACGGCTCTATGGACAGAGAATACAGCATCCCTGACAGAGAGCAGCCCTGTCTGATCCCCCTCTGGACTTTAAAAGGAGCACTTAACCCACCATTGATCTTTAGTACACTCTCAATGTCACTATACAAGACCTGGATCTGGGCTATGAGACCAGAGCTGAACCCAAAAGCCTGCAGCGTGCGCCACAGGTACCTGTGTTCAACCCGGTCAAAAGCCTTTTCTTGGTCCAGAGAAATCAAACCAAGCTTACAGCCCAAAGAACCAGAGAGGTCCAAAACATCCCGAATTAAAACAATGTTATCAGTTATCAACCTGCTGGGTACACAGTAAGTCTGATCCACATGGACCACCTGCTCCATCACCTTCTTCACTCTCATGGCCAGCACCTTGGACAACAGTTTATAGTCTGTACACAGTAAAGAGACAGGACGCCAGTTCCTGATATCTTGAAGGTCCCCCTTCTTTGGAAGGAGGGTGAGGACCGCCCTCCTGCAACTCAGAGGCAGCCGCCCCTTACTCAGGCTGTCCCTCAGCACAGACAGAACATCTTCGCCTATAACAGGCCAGAAAGTCTTATAAAAGTCCGCTGGGAGGCCGTCTATCCCTGGAGCCTTCCCGCTCTGCAGGCTCTGCAGGGCCTCCTGCAGCTCCTGAGCAGAGAGCTGAGCCTCCAGCTCTGCATTGTTGTCCTCAGAGACTTGAGGAAGGCCTTCATAAAAGGACAGCTCCACCTCAGGCACCTCCTGGAACTCCTCCTTGTAAAGCTCCTGATAAAAGTCCACAGCACATTGACGGATCTCTGCAGACTCCTGCAGCAGCTGCCCCGTGTGGGAGCGTAAAGACTGCATCAGCCTCCTCTGACCGTTCTTACGTTCCAGAGAGAAGAAAAAGTGAGAGGGAGCATCCATCATAACAATGTTCATAAAACGAGAGCGGACTAGAGCCCCCTGTGCTGACATCCCCAGCAGGTCGGACAGAGCTGATCTTTTCCTTTTGAGAACTTTAATGTGTTCTCTGTCTCCTGCACTGTAAAAAAAGATATGCCATATTTACTCAATAAAATTGAGGCAACAGATTGCACGCAATATTATTAATTAAATATAATCATGTTTATAATTGAGTAAATTTGAATTAAATGAGACCCTTTGTAGTTAACCATTTAATATGAGTAGATTTAATTCAAATACATGAAGGAATTAATTAAAACCTAAACAAAAATAATAAGTAGATATCAAAAAGAGAAATGTCTAAATTAATAAAAAGCACTAATAAAACATAATTAAATTCTACATACAAGTACCATATAATTGGGTAATAATGATATATTTTAATCAGTGAATTCATTTGAATTTACTCACTGGATTTAATTAAATCTAAATATAATTGTTACTTAGATATATTGTGTTTATCTCATGACCTACATTTTAAGTTGTGATTACAGTGGGTTCTAGGAAGTACAGAGGAACTAAAACTCAATTAATAGAACACACATTAAATGCTTGCCAAAAGTAACACTTTTAATTATAAAAGTTATGGCATTTCATTTCAAACCTTTACAAATGCTGACCTTGAACACTGTTTTTGTGAAAACAAATCCGAGTTCAGCTGCCAGAGGACCTGTCAAGAAGAACTTAGAAACGTTACGGCAAGGCTACACTGTCCTACCGAATTAAATGTACAAATAAATGAAATGCTTATGACAATTAAGAGAGAAAACATTTGTGGTCATTGTATAAACCAAAATAACTGTCTTGTCTTAAAGAAAAATCCTATGCTTGCTTCCTCACCTCAGTGAGCCATTATATTAAATCAGTTATTATATCAGTCATAAAGAGAAGCACAAATCCTTGAAAAGTGCATGTGTATACATAAACATTTTTACCTTGAACTGACCACAACAGAATTTTTTAAGGGGTATTCAGAACGATGTCCTAAGTAGAACCTGCAAACGTAAGACCTGTAAAACTTCCAACATGTCCACCAAGATTGTCTTCTGCCACACAATATACTGTCCCTTTAATATTCTTTCCAGCACTGGCAACAAAAACTCTAGACATACAAAACTCTTCTTTTTAAGACACAAATCTTTCGAGAGGCTCTTAAACAATATTATAACCAAATCTCTTAGCATCAACAGTCTTGCAGAGAATGGCTAAGTTTATTGCACAAAGTGTAGAGCGCAGTCCAGGTGCTATATTTGCTAAGACCCAATAAACAGTTGTTATCTTGTGTTTTTTTACACATTGTTCCAAATGGAATCCTCAAAATTATCACTGTAGAGAATTAATGCTATTCTTGGTTCCTCTACAGAAAAAAAACGGGTTTGTTTGAAACATTCCCCATATTGAAATGATTCATTCTGAGTGGATGAGCTTAGTTTTGTTTTTTTAAAAACCTCAAGTGAAATATCCTTATTGGTCACCATATGCTACAAGGCAGAAGGGGCAGGGCACGTACTGGGAGCTGAGATTCTCCTGCGAATCAAGAAATACTCCACTGGCTAAATTTACAAATAAATTAAATGCTTGTGACAAATGAGAGAGGAGGTCATTGTATAAACTGAAAGAATTGTCTTGTCAAAAAGAAAAATCCTCTGCTTGCTCAGCACAGTGAGCCATTAAATTACATCAGTTATGATCTAAAAAAAAAAAAGTACAAATCCTTCACAAGTGCATGTGCCCCAACAGAGAACATATAAAAGTAAACAAACATTTTTACTTTGAACTGACCACAACAGAAATTTCACTGACATTTGGTTCTTTCAAACATGCAATTCTCAAGCTCTGTTAAAGCTGAACCTTATGTGGCATGAGTGTGCGACCATAGTCTCCCTTCAAGCCAGAAGTTTGCTCTTGAGGGACTGGACTTTTGTTGACAGCTTTGATGCATCCAGTTCCAAGAAAAGTTTTTGGAATACCTCAAAGGTGTACTTCAACTGCTTGGGATAATCGAGATTCAGTGCATAGGTCAAGCCCAAGAGGAAACAGCCAGCCCTGGCAATATCTCCAAGACCCTTGATGACTTCCATTCCATCAATGACGACTCCAATGTCCTTTGGCCTGTCACTTGGGGAGTCCTTTGTTATCAAAGTTATTGCCACTGCAAGCTGTTCAAGTTCTTCCAAATTCTCGGTGCCCTGCAACATGAAAATGTAATCAGTACCATAGCATACAACTTTTTTTTTTGTTTAATAGCACATCAATTAAAAAAAAATGCATAATACATCACAACGATTTTTAATAAAGAGCTCTGTCACCCATGTAAGGGTGAATGACAAATTAAAGAAAAAAGTTCATGTTTATTTAGGGCCCTTATTCACTGTTCACTGAACCCACATGAAAACCATAAGGACTTGATCCACAAGGAGCCAACAACTTCAGTGCTCCTAAGCATTGATTCAACAGACTGAAGCTGTAGGGCAAAAATTAAAGACTACAAACACAGTTTTGGGTACACATCACATATCAATGTACTTGACAGCATCTAATCAAGGAATTACAATCCTTGAATAGGATTCATGCAAACTAAGTTCACCTACACTGTACTCTTTGATGAGATGTTCCCCATGCTCTCCAAGGTATTCTATAAGGCACCGAAGGACAACCTCTCTGGTCGTCTCAACAGTAGGGCATGCTGAGTTCTGGAGAGGAATGCAACAACTGATAAGCCAGTCATAAAAACAACACAAAAATCATTCTATGCAACAACAATCATGTTCTATTAATTTGGTAATGTAAACACAATTCTGGTTGTGTACAACCTAGATCCTAATTTTGTGATTATGGTCATCATGTTTAATTTTTGAGAGTATTTTACTTGCCTACTTCACTATAGAGTTAAGTATACATTTAGTGAATCCTTGAAGTCTGGCAGTATTCTTTTGTGTGCGTCTTCTTTTGTACATAAGTATGGAGTCAGTGCAGCGTCATTTCTTTTAGTTCTGATATTACACTGCTAAAAAACAAACTGCCATTGCATGGCACCTTATTTTGAAGAGTTTGCATGGTCCTTTTAGCTTTGTAATATGGGGTGTTTGTGAAAGGTACTAAATAAAAAAAACTTCACAATAATATCGAACACATGGTGATAAATTGATAATGGAGCCTAAAGTCAAATATACACTGACAGCACCTAAAATCCCAATCACGGTACAGAGTGGTTAACATCATAACCACAAAACTCACAAATAAATAAATAAACATTTATAAATCATCATGATAAAATATTATCTGGACATGTACTTTCAAAATTTTAATTAGATTTTGCCACCTTGATTTGTACAAAAAATGTTGCCTGGAAATCTTATGGAGCAAACCTACTTTTAATTTTGAAAAGTATTGTACCTCCAGTGGTTCCATTATGATCTTCAGTCTTTGTCCAAGTGCTCCGCCTTTAGCATGAAACATCTTCAGTAGCTTGGGGGTGTGAAGGTCCAATCCAGACATAAATTTGGGTTCCAGATGCACAGTGGTTATTCTCTGAAATTCTGCGCTGATCTGAAACAAAAAGACAACATGAGAGACAATGGCATTACATCACTTCTCAGACAACTTATACAAGAGCTTTGGGAGGCACATCCAATACTTGTTGCTACTCTAACATCAAGAATTTGGTCAAGTAAATTAGACAAAATTCTTCCTTAGTAAATCATTGTCACATTTTCATTTCTTATTTTTTAACCATAATTACAAAATAAAACTCACCTGAGAACAATTAAACAGGGCAGGCCAGCGGTCCTTCATGGTTTGAACACTTGGGCATTGATTGATGACTTCATGTCGTCTGAGGGCAAATGTTTTGCTCATTTTATCGTTGACCATCTTTTCATTGTTCTTCTTCTTTGAGTCAGTGACTAGTTCTTCTCTTGCTTGTTCCAAGCTGTGCTCATCTTCACCTGCTGGGTAGGGTGGGAGGTAATTGACCTCGGCTCTTCTTGCTTTTTTAACATTTTTAGCAGACTTCCTGTCATCAGGGTGTTTATGTTTCAGAGCATTGCATGTAACATCTGGCATACCATAGCCTCTTAGCTTTGTTCTGTAGTTAGCCATTTTGTATTTAATGCTAGTCTGCCATCCACTGAGGCCAGAAGGGCTCCCCGGATCCTTAAGGCATGGGTGGGCCTTAATAAGTGCTTCAGCAACAGACAGAACTTGCTGGGATGATGGATAGGCAGTGTACATATAAATGGACTGAGCTAGCTTTTCTAGTATGTCTGACTTGATGTTTGGGTGAGTCAGCACTGTGTCATCTTTTTTGTTAACTTCATTGGCTCTTTCAAGAACAACTTCAGTTTCAACAGAGAACTGTGGAATGACGAAGTCAGCTGGCCATGGCTTCCTTTGGGGGCTTCTGTTCGGTGACAAGATGATTGTGCTTGCACAAGAATCACATGAGTCAGGGGAGTCCTGTGCAGTGGAACTTGTGGAGGCTGGAGTAAAGGATTGCTCTGAGGTCACACTTTCGTTGCAGCTTTCATTGAGTGGTACTGGATACAAACTGAGAACTATTGGTTTGGTTGTCACAACCTTAATTGTGGCTTTGTGTTTAATTTGAGCAGTGGAGTGGAGAGTAAAAAAGTCATCAAAATCTGCATCTAAAAACTGCAGGCTGAAGTCATCGTTGATGTCTAATATCTGTTTGACGGCCAAATTCAGCTCCTCAACAGTATCCGGTATTCCAGACAGAAGAGTCAGTTTCTCAATTCTGTGTCCAAAGATCACCCGAAGCATTACTGAATCCATGTCACGTGGCCTAGTGACGAAAAAAGGGGGAAAAAAGTAAAAAAGTTAAAAAATCCTGACACAAAAATCCTATACTTATGCACCAAAGTTAGTTTAACCCTCTGAGAACGAGTGCTTGGTGTACAGCCGATACTGTACAGTCTGTGATGGGAATGTAATTTAACACATGCAACAGATGAAGCGTTTCAATGTTACCACACGCTTTCCTGCAAGACTGTAAGCTGTAAGTGGACAGACATCTGGAAGGCTGTGCTGATGAACAAGAATCACATCCCCACAGCTTTCCAACAGAAAAGATCTGAGATGCTCGTGGTACCAAGCATTCAGTTTCTTCACAATGAAGTAAAAACTGTTTTCCAAGGTCAATATCTGTACAATCTCGACAAAGTCTGGGAGCCCTCCTGTAGAACCATATGGCAAGATCATCCCAGCTGAGTACCTGGTTCCATGGTATGTTACATTGTTAGACAACTGTACACTTAACAGCTGAGGAAACACTTTGTTAATGGCCTCCTGGATATCAACATGCAGTACTTCCAAAGGCAAAGATGACACTTTACTGATTATCAGGGAAGGCTTCGCCATATATCTTTGCCAGTTGTAAGCCATTGACAGCTGATGTTTTCTTGAAAGAGACAGCAAGACATTCTTGAAATTGCTTGAGAACCTCACAACACGTTTAAAGAACCTATGTTTGGCCTCAAAGCGCATAGTCCACAATCCAACTAGAGGACCAAAGGCTTTTATGAGTGCTGGGTAGTGCTCCAAAAAATGGTGTTTGGGTGTCAGGCTCACCTGAGGGAAAAGTTCTTGCAATCTGTGACGATGCTCAGATATTTTCTGGTCAAGATAAGCAACACTTTCAGGGGAGTGTAGAGGGGCCACTGAGAGTTCCACAATGTCCTTAAGGGTCATAAGAATTTGCCAAGCTTGATCATCAATGGGTATCCTTGAGCCAATGATTAATGGCAGTGACCTTATCAGTGCCCAGTTTTCGTGAGCATTTCCTCCTACAGTACCACGACTAGCAAAATTAACTGGGATGGCTTGAGGGCGGTCAAGATCATCCGTAAACTTAAAAGGAAACTGCTTGATTAAGTTGTTTAGTTCAGACAATGTAAAGTATTTCTTTTTAAGGAAAGTATTAAGACAGTGTGCTAATTCTGAAGGCACAATGCCTTCAAAAAGGTCGTGGAGTATGTCAGGAGGGTAACCTCGAACAAAACTGAAGTACCCCAGCTTCTTTGTCAGTGGGCAAGCTTTCTTGACTCCATAGCAATGTGGCAAGGTTGGATCTTCTTCTACAGTTTTGAGATGCAAAATATGGGCTTCCTCTGTTCGAGGCGGAAATTCTCCACAGCGTACCTCCTTTCGAGAGTATTCAGAACGATGTCCTAAGCAGAACCTGCAAATGTAAGGACCTGTAAAGCTTTCAACAAGTCCACCAAGACAGTGCGCACCAAGATTGTCTGCTGCCACACAATATACTGTCCCTTTAATATTCTTTCCAGCACTAGCAACGAAAACTCCTTCTTGTTCCAAAACAGACAAATCTTTCAAAAGAGGCTCTAACACAATATCATAGCCAAATCTTTTAGCATCAACAGCCTTGCAGAGAATGGCCAAGTTTATTGCACAAAGTGTAGAGCGCAGTCCAGGTGGTATATTTGCTAAGACCCAATAAACAGCTGTGATCTTGTGTTTTTTACGTGACGTTCCCAATGGGTTGCAAATCTCAAAATCATCAATGTAGAGAATTAATGCTATTCTTGGTTCCTCTACAGCAAAAAATGGATTTTGTTTGAAATATTCCCCATCTTGAAATGATTCATAGTGAGTGGATGAGCTTAGTCTTTTTTGTAAAACCTCATGTGAAATATCCTTATTAGTCAATATATGCTGCAAGGTCTGAAGAAGGGGCACGTATTGGAAGCTGAGATTCTCCTGCGAATCAAGAAGGTACTCCACTGGTTCAACAAATTCAAACTGTTCCTTGAAATATTTTCTTCTTTTATAAACAGAACCAAAGGGCCCATCTATTCCCAATGCTTTGCTTGTAGGATGTGACTTACAGAGTTCCTCTGCCAATTCAGTGACAATGTCCTCTTCCACAGCACATTTGTTCTTTTTCAAACTTGCTTCAACTAGCTGAGAAATTACTGGAGCAGATGCTGTGTATATAAAATGAAGCTCCTCCACCAAATCGTCAATACATTTACCAGAAACGTTGTGCACACTTTCCAACTTCAAGAGAAGTAAACCAATTCTTTGTTGAATTTCACTTGATATATCCACTGGAGTATTTATACAGGTGTCCTCATCATCACTGTCACCTACATGATCAGCTTCATGTGGTAAAGTTTGGTGTTCACCAATGACATCTGGCTTTAAGTCTTCATGTGAATGAGACCTGTGCTTTCTGCTTTTGTGTGAAAAAAATGTGACATATATATTTGTCTTAAATGTGCATCCAGAAAAAACACACTCTACGGTTTCATGACGCCTCAGATGATTGCCAAGGTGTAGGAAATATTCCTTTTTAGTGGGATGTTTAGATGAGCAAATTAAACATGAGAAACAGAGGACTACTTCTGGCCTTCTAGCTTCATCTTCTGGATGATATCTTGAAAGATGCGTGCGTAGGGCACTCAAAGTTTTAAAGGAGCATGGACAATCATGAACAAGACAAGGTACCGAATTTCCAGTTTCAAATGTCCTGTGCTGTAGCCTGTAATGGGTCAGAAGATCACCCCTGGTCGTTGCTCTGAATCCACAGGTTTTACACTGCCATCTCATCTGGGGGAACATGAGAGAAACATTGTAATGTGAATTACAAAATGGGCCTTTCTGCATAATTGCAGATAAAAACCATCACTGTATCAATCATATGCATAGGCTGTACTGTAGGGCTGGTTGGTGTATCAAAATGTGCATCCCTTTATTGTTATATGTGCACTGATGACATCCAGCCTAGCAACAAATTAAATTTTTACACAATTATAGTGTATATTCTAGATTTGACAGTTTCTCCCAAAACAAACCTTGTTAATTGGACTTTATTATTTAAACCATTTTAAATATTTCATATTTCTAATGAATTGTAAAGCCTAGTTTTATGCAAAAGGTAGAACAAATCAATTTTAATAGGGAGGTTTTTATAGCAGGCATCACCTCATAATTCATATGTGAGTGAAGTTCGCGGTACTTTTAAACTATCAAACCTGGCTGTGCTGGACACAAAACGAATGGTAGTGCATTGCTCCTCATGTTTTCAGAAGAATTGTATTGTACTGTTAAGCGTTTAAATGAGAAAATTGACGCAGCCTCATGTTAGCTCACCTCCCTTTTTCAACTTCTCACGGCTGGCAGGACATTAATAAACAGTAAACCTTAATAAAATTGAAGCTCTAAAAGGTAACACTGACTTAATGCGTTTTCAAGGTAACTTAACATTTATGACAAAACAACGAAAGAACTGAGAGAAGTGATAACGTTACCTGCGCGGTAAACGGTCCAACACAAAGCGGGAGTAAAGCTAACGGAAGTGCAGCAAGTAGCGTTTGGAGCATGCTCACTATACTTAGCCCTGATTTCTCTACTGTTATGGAAAGGTGTCTAATCGCAACAAAAACCCAAACATGCTTATCGGCAGGATTTACAAGTACATACCTCATGTGTTCAGAAGAATTATATTGTACTGTCAAGCGTTTAGATGTGAAAATTGACGCAGCCTCATGTTAGCTCACCTCCCCTTTTCAACTTCTCACGGCTGGCAGGACATTAATAAACAGTAAACCTTAATTAAATTGAAACTCTAAAAGGTAACACTGACTTAATGAGTTTTCAAGGTAACTTAACATTTATCACAAAACAGCGAAAGAACTGAGAGAAGTGATAACGTTACCTGCGCGGTAAACGGTCCAACACAAAGCGGAAGTAAAGCTAACGGAAGTGCAGCAAGTAGCGTTTGGAGCATGCTCACTATACTTAGCCCTGATTTTTTCCCGTTACGGAAAGGTATCTAATCGCAACAAAAACCCCAACATGCTTACCGGCAGGATTTAATAAGTACATACCGTGGACAGATCAATAACCACAAACGGGCATCGGCAACACAATAGCGGAAATACTTACCGACACCTTTCAAAGTAAAAGCTTGTGCTTTTACCAGCAATACGAACGCTTCTATTTTGGATGCGAATCACTGTCACAGTACTAGCCTATATTAACATAGTTTAGCTAACAGAAGCCAGCTTTCTACTGCTGTCTCTCTCTCCCTCTGTGACTGCTCATGTTGTATTATAATTCAGCATACACTGGCTATGTATTGACCTCACCAGCCCAGTATAAACAAAATAAGTTTCCTTACCGTAGTCAGCCAGATGAGTAAGGTGAAAGAGGGTAACGCCCCATCTGCACGTTTTCTGCCGAATTCAAAAAGCGCGGTTAACAGGAAGTGCTTTTCAATTAAAAATTGACCAATTCCATTAAGTTAGATTTATTCAATTATCTGTCTCTTTAGATTTACATAAACACAAACCTTAATTTTATTAACTCAAAATATGTTGGTTTTATTCAAGACATTTTTATTTGAATTTTACTTAAATAATTACCACAAAATCAAGGACACATTAATATTGAATATATTTTACCAAGTTCATCAATTAAAACCTACATGACCACAGAATCATTTATTACAGTGTGTGGAGTCTGCTAACTCCTGCAGCTCCACCACTTCTCTCTCCAGAGCTTTCATAGATCGGGTCATATCTTTAGTGACATTGAGAGTGTACTGTAGGCAAAGCTGTTTGATTTGAACTTTACCCACATCCCACCACTGCTGCAAAGAGCTGTACTCAGACTTAGTGTCCCTGTAATTCAGCCAGAAAGACCTGAAGACATCTTTAAACACTGTGTCAGACAGTAAGGCGGTGTTAAAATGCCAGTACGCGCTCTTACACCTCACGTCCTTGATGCAGATGAAACACTGCACCAAGGAGTGATCAGAGAAACCCACCGGAGTGATAGTACATCTTTTAACTACATTTATATGGTGGTCCAAACAGTAAAACCGGTCTAATCTAGCCAGAGACAACCTGTTCTCTTTGGTGTGGACCCAGGTGAACTGCCTCTGGTTTGGATTAAAAAACCTCCAGACATCACACAAGTCGAGCTCCTCTCGGAGCTTCATGAGACAGCTCCTTGAAGCAGGGTGAGGTTCCTGATGATTCCTGTCTAAACCAGGATCTTCTGTGCAGTTAAAGTCTCCGCCCAGGAACAGGTACTCCTCACTGCTACAGTTCCTCAGTACATCATTTAACACAGTGAAAAACAAACATCTGTCAGTGCCCACAGTGGGAGCGTACACATTTATAAACACCATCTTAACACTCTCAAAAACAGCACTCAGTTTGAGCAGACGTCCTGGAAGAACCTCCTCTACCGAGCTGGAAACTGGTCTAAAGTCTCTGGAGAAGAGGATCCCCACCCCCCCACTATTACTACTCAGATGACTGAGAAAGGCCTCCCCACTCCACTCCCTCCTCCAGTCTGACTCATTATCAGGAGTGCTGTGAGTCTCCTGGAGGAACGTCACGTCCAGCTTCTTCATCTGAATCAGACTGAACAGAGACGCCCTCTTCACAGCCACACGAGCTCCGTTAATATTTAAGGAGCCAAGCTTTACATCACCCATGATAAAAATAAAGCTGACTCCTAACAAACACAAAACAAACTTAAACATCCTGAGCTAACTGTGCTCGAACCTTGAGAACCAGTTTCTTTAACCTGAAAATCTCCAGATCAGAGAAAACAGGCTGTCCAACACCACCAGGGTTCTTCATAAAAAACCGGACCGAGTTCAGAAAGAGCTGCAGGTCCGGGAAGAACTCCTCCACCTTCACCGCCCTCATCCCCTTAGTGTTCTTCAGGAAAGATCTAACCCTCTGAAAGGAGTACCCGCTCTGCACCTCTACCTGCATGGCCTCCATCTCACCCTCACTATCCTGTGTGTCCTGTACATCACCCTGTGACCCCCCATGAAAGTCCCCTTGTAAGTCTGCCTGTGTGTCCTGTGTGCTCTGTATATCACTCTGTGTGTCCTGTGTGCTCTGTACATCACTCTGTGTGTCCTGTGTGCTCTGTACATCACTCTGTGTGTCCTGTGTGCTCTGTACATCACTCTGTGTGTCCTGTGTGCTCTGTCCTCCACTCTGTGTGTTCTGTACATTATTCTGTGTTTCCTGTGTTCTCTGCCCTCCACTCTGTGTGCTCTGTGCATCACTCTGTGTGCTCTGTGTGTCCTCCTCAGTCTGAGGGGCGGAGCACTTCCGCTCCTTCTTTGACATTTTACTGTTTTTCATACTGTTAATCTTCCTTTCTGAACTTTTCCTTTTCGCAGAAAGCTTCAAACATTCATCATCCATCACACTCTCATCATCCAACACAGACTCAGCCACTCTGGTGGCCATCAGGCCGACTTGCTCTTTTAACTCCTGCTGGCTCTGAACACTGTCAGTGCCTGCAGTCAGAGTCTCACTCACCTCACTTACCCTGTTCACACACCCCTGTGTGTCTGTGTGTGGTGTGTCTGTGTGTGTGTTCTGTGTGGTGTGTGTGTCTGTGTGTGTGTTCTGTGTGGTGTGTGTGTCTGTGTGTGTGTTCTGTGTGGTGTGTGTGTCTGTGTATGCATCACTGTGCACTGCTCTGTCAGATGGCCCTGCTGCTTGCGCAGCAGCCTGGCGATCACCAGCCCTCTCTGGGCATGCGCGGACCAGGTGTCCCTCAGCGCCACAACCAAAACATTTTAAATGATCAGAAGTTACATGAATAGTGTAATTGAAGTCATCAATGCGGAAACTGAGCACTAGATTCAGGTCTTCGTGACCCCTTTTGAGAATCATGAAAACCTGTCTCCTAAAAGACATGACGTGTTTCAGGTGCAGAGACTTGCAGCCCAAAGGAATCATTTTAATCGGAGACACTAACTGTCCGTGTCGGGACAGCTCCTTCTCCAGCAGCTCATTCTTTAAAAACGGGGGCACATTAGAAATCACAACTTTTTTAGCAGGACTGACCAGAGACAAGACCGGAGTGAGCGATCCCTGGATCACCACTCCACTTTCAATCAGCTGATTGACTTTGTCCGTGCTGTCTAAGAAAATAACCACAGAACTGTTCATCCTGGACGCAGACTTTACACTCTCATATCCCACCACAGCACCCACAGCCAAACTACACTCCTCCACTGACACTCCTACAGCCGGAGAAAGTTTGATGGCGTGCCGGCGAGTCAGGTTCTCCAGCCCGGAGACGCCACGCGCCGCCATGACCGGTTTACCGGCTGCGGCGGCAGCCGCCAAACAAAGCAGGAAAAACCACAGAAAACCACCACAGATAGAAAACTGATGACAGAGAAAAGATCAACATACACCTTAACTCCACCAACAGAGCAAAAAAGACGAGAAAAAGAGTTTGAAAAACTTACACTGCTCACAAACGCTCTCTGACACACTCAGCCACCCGCTCTCAGCATTCACTCAGAGAGAGAGAGAGAGAGAGAGAGAGAGAGAGAGAGAGAGAGAGAGGAGAGGGAAAAGAGAGAGAGGGGGGGATCTGACACACAAACAAACAAACAGTGTCATCACACAGACACATGGATGCACAGCTGAAGTCTGCTGTCATTGGCACCCCCCCCCCCCCCCCCCCCCAGTAACCTGAGGACTAAAGTAACTATGGATTTCAAATCCCATTATGTAAAAGCTCTCCTGTGTGTGACCACAGGCTATATATGCACTCTTTAATCCCAGACAAAAGCAGCAGGAGTTAGCACTGCATCCTTTCACTGGCTGAGGGCTGACTCAACAGATGAGCTGTTGTTGTCTGGAAGCTCTGATGTGCAGATTTTCTTAATTTTCTGTGACATAACGCCTCTAAAGAGATGATTATAGCCTATTATAGAAAACTATACACTGGTGATAAGAAGTGCATGCACACAGCAAACAATATGAAGTCTTCAATCTGCATGAATTGCACCAATAAATCTTTTACTGCACACGGTGTTCGCTCAAATGAGCCAGAAAGCAGCCGCTGAGATCACTGCTCCTATTTCTTTTTTAACTGGCTTACAGTTGAGATGCATTTTGATGGAAAACACAATGTGCTGTGCTCCAGACTGGCTGTGGAGTGTTCACAACTGTAACACAATAGCTGTAAAGTGTGTGACAGCTCCTAAAAGGATTGTTAGAGGGATAATAACAGAGGGAGGAAGAAGCGAGAGGAGAGAATTAATCTGGCTTTCTGCTCAGGCTTTAAAGTTGCTCTACGAAGAGGAAAGTTCTGACTGGGATCTGACGATAGATTGTTTTGGATAAATAGCCACCGCATGGTGGAGGAGAGAAACTAATCAATGTTCAGATGCTATCTCTGAAAATGTCGACAGCGGCAGTTTATGCAGTTTAAGCCAGATCATCCTGCCCTGTAAGACGGAACAATCCCTGCGTGATGAATAATGAGACGGGATAAAGATTCCTCCGCAAAGCTAGAAGAGCTTAAAAGGCACTTAATCAAAAAGAAATCAGAGCTCCAGCACTTAACATTTAGTTGACTATCAAATGTTGGCGGGGAGCAGAGCAAGACACATTCCTGCCTTCTGCTTGTTGGTGTCTTTCCCAACCATGTCTCTGTGGTAATGCTGGTGATGATTTTACAAGGCTCCATCTAATTAGCTTGTTACTGAGAGACTAATCAGAGGCAAGGCAGATAATTAGAGCCTATCAGCTCTGGAATGATAATGAAGAATGTGCTGCTCTTTGTGTGTGTGTGTGTGTGTGTGTGTGTGTGTGTGTGAGGGATAGCATGTAAGAGTGTGTGTTTGGTGTGTTCTGAGGCTGCAGAGGTGTGTGATTTTTCTCTGATCTGGCGAGTTAGGAACAGAACAGCTGTGAGCACTGAACCGACACACTGCTGCTCACCTGATTGAGACAAAAGATCAAATAATCTACACGTTCACTGGCTCCAGCGGATTGTTCAAAGTCAAAGACACTTTCTGCTGGCTCAGACTGATGAAAAGCTGGGCCAAACGTTACACCACCTTCCAATCATGAGCAGAGCATCCGCCGGCTGACAAATGTAAAAATGCAACACAGAAAGGTGGATAGCAGGGTGCACTGTGTGGCCGGCTACAGCTCAGTGAGTAGTACAATGAGTGTGGAGGGTTTGCATGTGTATGTGTGTGTGTGTTCCATATCACTGCAAGCAATTCTGTTGATGTTTCCTGCTGTTAATCCTCTCTTTGGGTAGCTGCTATATAAAGCTGCTAAGTGGCTTTCTGGTATGAAAAAAAGAAAAGTTGTCTCAAGTGCTTGTGTGCACATGTATGCTACCCACAGTATAGGGACACTCTGTGTGTGTGTGTGTGTGTGTGTGTGTGTGTGTGTGTGTGTGTGTGTGTGTGTGTGTGTGTGTGTGTGTGTGTGTGTGTGTGAAGCAGAAGAGGGAAAGTGAGTAGAGGCAAAAATACAGAAACACAAATATCTACTGAGGGAGAGGAAGGCGGAGAGGAGGAAATAGCCAGCAGCGTGGAGGAAGGAGTATTATGTGATGCTAAGCACAGAGTGTAAAGTAACATAACAGAGACAAGAGCACAAGGGAAGCACAACAAACAGAGAGGCACTGAGAGCTGAGAGCTTCCATGTTTGGAAAGGAAAGAGCAGCAGAGCAAAGACCACAGGAGGAGGGAATTAACACAGAACATAGAGCATGATTAATATCTGAGGGCCTCTGACGGCCCCCCTGCTCCTCCTACGTCCAGTCAGAGGGGGAATTAAGAAACAAATATTTCTTTGTGGGATTAAACAAATTGCATCTGCAAGCATAAATATCAATGGCCTGTGTGAAATGTGGAATTTCAAGAGTGCCTTTTAGCAGCCTGTGAATGGAAAGTGAAATTCAGCTCAATGGGGGAGTAATAAGGTACATTAACCAAATGTTTGCAGTGTAAAGGAGGCTCTATTCTAAGCCGCCCACCACCACCCCCTGATCTCTGTGCTTACAGCAGAGTGTGAAGTCGTCAGCAGGAGATCAACACACTAAAAGCACCAGGGACGGAAATCTATTAACTCAGGGATCCCAGCTCTGCACACCCTGTAGGCTCTGCAGCTCAGAAAGGCTGACACACAGAGTGTGTTAACACACAAGCAGGCATTTTCATCCCAGAACAATTACAGACCATAGACTTTCTCAAGATCTGCACTTTTTCCCACTGCAAATCTGCATTCCTGCAAGAAATGCACCAAAACAGATCAATTCAAGAAATGCTCTGTGTCTTACAGAAACGAAACAATAAAACTATTTAGAGCCTTATGGAGTGAATTAACCACAGGTTTAATCTGCAAAAAGTAAAAACACAAAAGGACCAAAAAATCTCTGGCATGTGCCTCTGAATAAGAACCATCAGGACATGTTTGCTAAAGAATAAAAGTCGAAATCCGCAGTTTTCTCTCAGCATTCCTTCCTGGCTTTTGCTGCAGTAACAGTGTTGCTCTTAGCCTGGATGACATGTCTAAATTCTTCCTATTTGTAAAGAATAACTGTCTGCTCCTCCACGGTAAAGTAGGCCGCACCGCAGGGCTTCTCCTGTTTCTCCATGTTTGTGATTGGTCAGATGCTGTAGACTCGTGAGCGCGCACTGATCAAGACTGGGAGACCCTGGATTCACTGAGTGAGTTGATATCCAGCTTCGTAGCACCGCTGATCAGGAATGCGAATGTCTCATTAAGTCAACCCAGGTAACAGAGAGAGATTATGGATGTGTTAATCCAGCTTCGTAGTACAGGCCTCAGATGGTTAGAATTTTGAAAGGTTAGATGTTTAATTGTTTAGGTGGTTAAATGATTAGATGATTGGATATTTGGATGTTTCCGGTGTATGCCCCACCTAATTTAGGCCAATTTACCATACTTTTTCAAAAGCTCATAACTGAAGAAAATTCATCAGTGGCGCCTCATTTGAAAGATGACAACCTCTAGTTCTAATATGTGGCTTCAGTCCATATTAGGCTAAATGTGACTGAAACACTTAACTTTTGTCTTTATGTTTTTTCACCCATTTTTGAAAACAAATAACTTCATGATGCTTTATGTGAGACATAAACCCTTCACTACATCACTTCTTAATCTTGTCGACATCTGCTTGAAAATTCAGCTTTCTAGGTTATATTATATCCTTATAGGAGTTGTAGAGGTTTTAGTCTCAGATGACCAAATCGATCTGAGCTGTGCCAAACAGTGCCAAAAGGTTTTTACTCATTTCTGTGATTCAGGAAAGACTTCTGTCACTTCCATGATACAAACTACTAATACTACTGTTACTACTACTGCACATATATGAATATTATATTTTACAATATATATCAAAATAAAACTATATACAAACTTATGTTCTACAAAAATAACATTATATACAAAGTATACTTGCACAGAAATAAAACTTTTTACAATAAAACATTTTAAAAAACTATATTTGCACAAAAATGAAACTTTATGCAAACTATACGAAACCATGCACACCAAGCAAAATAAATGTTTTCAGAGCCCCTGTTTAAGGAGGAAAGGTTTTTCTATGAGATGTGTGGAGCGCGATTTTACCCAATCAGAGGCATTCTTTAAGCTCATGTGACAGACGGGCGCCCATAGCTGTTCGTTTGACGACTCAAAGCCCGCCTCTATGGCCGCAGCGACCAACCACAACCATTCTATAAACAAACGATGACGTCGCGGTGACTGTACATTTATCATACAGATCAAGCCTTTACGAAGCTCTGCTACAGTTTATGTTTTACACCAAGCACAAGCACTCATCATATGTGCTGCAGCCCAGAGAAAATTTTCATAACAGCGCATCTAAACTGTCACTGTACTTACATTAGCTCGTACGTAGGCAGACACACACAACCAGCTTCGTTAGCCGCATGTATCTTTTCATTCTTCCTCTTTCGCCGATCGTGAAGAAGCTCCACATCAACCCTAAAATTGTGTCTTTTAGCGGTCACCAGGTGCTCCTCTCCTGTGGCACACATGAAATGTGACCGAACAGAACTGAATGTGCACAGTTATAAGATGGTCTTATCCGTTCTTTATATGACAACAGCCGACACCGTTCGAACAGTAAAGCGATTGGCTACACTTATACAGGACTGTTTTCAAATAAACGTGCAACTTATAAAACTATTACGCCGGGACGCCGGGACGTGCGCCATTGGCCAGTCAAGTAAAGAGCGCTTGTCTATCACAAGCTGCCTTTGGATTAAAACTCAACAGAAATCAATGGGGTTACTTTTTTCTTGTAGCTAGACGCCTACAGGAAAAAAAAACATACCGGCAAAGTCGCTGTTGATTTTGAGAGCAGACTTTGCAGACAGACATAAATTGGACGTTACAGGAGCAATTTCATCACTTGGATTAATTTTATAGAACAATACGTTTGATATTTTTAAGCCTTGGATTCCTCTGATCAAACAGTGTCTGAATAATAGTGGAACAGGCTGCAAAGAATGACCCCCAAACAAGTAGGAAGTCCCAGATGTTGTGATCATTCTCTGACTGCTTCCTTCACTAATTACATTTTGTTGGTCAATTTAACTGTAAAACAAACTTAATGAGTAAACTTAATGACAAAATTAATGAGTGGAGATTCTAAACTTTCTAACAAGGTATAGCAGTTTAATGTTTGACAAATGGCTTATTATTTATGCTATGGCGAAGCTATGAAAAGAGCAAATGGGTTGCCGACGAGTGGATGGGGTTAAATGACTGGATGGTTGGGATGTTTGGATGACTTGATGCTTGATTGTTTGGATGGTTGCATGGTTGGATGTTTTGATGATTGGTTGGTGGGATGTTTGGACGGTTAGATGTTTGGGTGATTGAATATTTGTATGGTTGGGTGTTTAAATGTTTGGATGGTTGGATGTTTTAATGTTTGGAAGTTTGGGACATTTAGATGGTAGGTTGTTTGAATGATTGTATGGTTGGATGTTTAGATGATTGTATGTTTGTATTTTTGTATGTTTTCATTGTTGGATGTTTAGATGGTTGGATGTTTAGATGGTTGGATCTTTAAATAATTGGATGTCTGGATGTTTGGATTAAGAGATGCAGGGTGGCTCTCTTCTGTCTCTCTACGTCTTTTTTTGTTCCTCCTAAAAATCTTGCAGGCTTCTTCTCCTGATTTTTTTTTTGGTGGTGTTAAGCAGAGAGAGATGTCCCACATTCATGTCCACATTGTGACATAAAGAGGAGGATTTAGAGCAGCAACTGCTGGATGGAGATAGCGTACTCTTACAGCTAAGCCTTTGGGGATGCAAATATAATTTCACTGAAATATTTTACACCCATTCCACAAACAGAACGAGGGGGAAGAAACAGCTGGCTCCTCTTTGCATTGTGTGTTTTGGACTGTGAAATGTATCTGATACTTGCAATTCTGCAACCTGATTTGAAATCTTCCAGATAGTATCTACCATCCAGTGTTTCTCCAAACTAGCACACGTTAAATAATTCATGCCCAGACTGTTCAAAAGATGAATAATGAGCCTTTACCACAGGAAACAATTTGTTCAAAACTTAAAATGATGGTATTTATATATTTATTTATTTATTTATTTTTTTAAATCTGAGTTAGATTGATCCTGGCTGGTCCTTATACATAATATTCATTTTAAGAGGAAGCACCATTCAAGCCCCCCACCCCTTACCACCTTCCCCGCTCTAACCTACATTTGGAGCCATTCTGCAGAGCCAGAGCCACACAAGGCAAGATAAGAAGCTACACATTACAGGGGGGCTCACATGCATCTCTTGGCTTTTATTTGGGCTCCACCATCCAAAGCTTAAACCCCAGTCAGTCAGACTGCGGGGTCTGCCCACTCATGCCCCCCACATTCTCATTCAAACATGAACTCTCCGGCTAAAGCAGGAAGTGTGAAAGGAAACTTGTGCTTCTCTGCGGTGCAACGCCAGTAATGTGCATCTATGTTGTCCCAGTTCTATTTTTAGAGCCATAAAAGAGCTCAAAAACAAGAAGCACTGCTTCATACAAAGTCCATCTCTTATACAGTGACCCCATGTAAACCAGGAAAGAAGATATATGCTGCACGAATATTAACACAGAAATGGGTCCTTTTCCAACCAAACACACCCCTACAATTTAACAAGCCACAAGTATTTTCAGAATGTGTGCTGTGCCGACAACTCCTGCTATAGAAAATGTGTGAGAGGGAAAAATGTCCTCAAATGGTGTGGAATCCATGTGAAAGGGGCTTCACAGCAGGTCCAGACCGTGAGGGGCGCTTTGAGTGGTCATCATCTGCTACAGGATGAAACTTCTCTGACTCGTCAGACCCTGTGAAAGCACCATGAGTGTGCAGGCTAAGGTGGCAAATACATATTTATAACAGTCCTGGAACTGCAGCAAACACTGATTTTTTTTTTTACTTATCTCACATGTGTATTTTCTTATTTTACAGATTTATAATCATCCTCATGGAGACAAGGAGAAAACGTCAGTAGTGTAATTTTTTTATTTGTTATTTTTTCTGAGATTATTCGGCCACAATAACCGTGAAGTTTTCTGAGAGCTAACTGACAATGAATTATGGATTCAACATGGTTTTGCATTTGAGGAAATTGGAAGTAGAACAAATGTCAGTTAATTTTTAACCCCCCTGCTGAAACAAAGTGCTGACCAGACATGAGAAGAATCTGAACTGACAGGAGTGACAAGAAGCAAACATACACCAATGACATCCACATTAGTCACAATCTAAATGACTCATTAAACCCTGCCGGCTCCAAAGACCAGGATATATGTTAACCAGCTCTGTACTAAAAACAGGACGCCCTGCCTCGTGGGGACAACATTTCAGGTTTTCAGGTCCAGAAACAGTCAAAACGTGTAATCAAAGCTTTGAGCTAAGGAGACATAAGGAGTCCAGTTCAGAGTCCAGGCTCTAAATGTGTCTTCAAAGATGTGGCTTCCGTTTCAAACATTCAGAGGTCAACTCTGAGTGTACTGATGAGGCTGTGATGACTTTCAGATGAATCAAATACACTTTAGTCTTAATTTAGCATCTGAGATCATTTTAATCAGCCTGTGAGCTGCATGTCTAAAGGTGTCTTCAAATCTAAACTGCACAGGTAAATCTGTGAAGCTGGTGTGTGTCCATGCAGAGTGTTTAAATGAGGAGGACAAACTGAGACACTCACTTTTTCCTGGATGTATGACGTGGTTATAGATATGTGCACACATGGGACATTCATTTACTAATGACCTCTACTTCAACTATTAACTCCACATGCATGTTTGGTCCATGGTCCTGATCCAGTTTTTAAGTCCTGATCTGATACTTCACTCAAAGAATAAAACAATGACTTTAATTAAATTCATTATGTCATCTGGTTCCATGTAAATATATTAGGTCAGTTGAAAACAATGATTTTAGGGTTGACTTATTTGACGTTGAAATTATTGCTTTAAACTAACCTTATAACCTAAAACCAAAAAGAAGTCTAAAGTTCATTGACATCTCCACTGTCTTGAGCATGTTAGGCCCCAGGTTGTTCTGACCCGCACCAGAGGATCAGCTGATCCACCTCCTGTCTGCACGCGGCCTCATCACCTTCCTGGATGAGACAGATGATGTGGTGCTGTCCACAAACTTCAGGAGTTTGACAGAGGGGTCCCCTGAGGCGCAGTTGTTGGGTAGAGAGAGAAGAGCAGTGGGGAGAGCACACACCTCTGGGGGGTGCCGGTGTTGGTTGTCGGTGTGCTGGATGTGATGCTCCCTAGTCTCACCTGCTGGGTCCTGCCAGTCAGGAAGCTGGAGATCCACAGTGAGGTGGGAGAGCTTGTGATGGAGGATCTAAGGGATGATGGTGATGAATGCCGAGCTGAACATATGTCCCTGCAGAGTCCAGGTGCTGCAGGATGTACTGCAGTCCCATGTTGACTACATCCTCAACAAACCGATAGGCAAACTGCAAGGGGTCCAGCAGGGGCCCTGTGATGTCCTTCAAGTGGTTCAAGACCAGCAGTTTAAGGCAACGGGTCTGTAGTCATTTAGTCCCGTGAGTAGAAGAGTTCAGCTGAGTATAAAGTGTATCCTTAAAAGAAGCAAATTCAACCAAGTGATCAAATGAAACATTCAAATAGAAAAATCAAAAAGGGGCAGAGAACTAGATCTTTGACGCTCAAAGCATTGGAGATTAGATTATTATTATAACAGTTACACTGGCAAACACACACACACACACACACACACACACACACACACACACACACACACACACACACACACACACACACACACACACACACACACATTGTACAGGAGGGTTGCAGTATTCTGTAATACACACACACACAGTTAAGCTCATAGTTTGAATGAATTAAATAACGTGTGAGGTGCTGTTTTAGTCTTTATTGGTGGCGCGAGTCCAGGACTCTTCCATCAAGGAGCTCTTCAGTCGTCGTGTTGTGAAAGAATGAGCAACAACAGTGAGCTTTTCACAACCACAACAACCCATAGATGTGTCTGAGTCAGTGGGATTGATCAGAAACCCGACCAGCTGCTGTCTGAGAGGTTACGGCTGTTTTACACTGTGACGGACCAAAAAACCTCAACATGAAGATTTCACAGCATCGACTCAGAGTCTGACGTGTTTCCTGATGTTCAATGTGCACATTCTTTATTTAAAGATCAGTAACATGGAGAGACGTCAGTGCAGTCAGATCCAGTTTCCTCCATAACGCTCAGCCTGCTCTCTAAGGGGACATACGTCACGTATGTGTGGATTTGTCAGGCTGTATGGTGCAGTAAACACACAGAGACATGCGTCAAGTAGAGGAACATGCTTTTATGTGCACACACATTTTTGTCCCTTCCTCCTCATCCTCTCTGAAGAGGTAAAGACCCCCCTGCCTTTGACTCCAGATAATCGATAGAAAGCTAAAACAGAAAAAAGACTGATTGTGTCTGAGAGCTCACAAAGACTGTTAGAGTTTTTCAGTAAACAGCCTTCATGGAAACACTTCAAACATGAGCTGCAAAGATCCACAGAGGGCATGCAGATCTGATGTTACACTCTCTGTCTTCAGACAGTTAGTCTGACTCCTCACTGTTTAACCCTCCTCACATTTCTCTGTCACTGTTTGTTTCCTCTCATCCACCTCAGCCAGAGCATGCTACAGCAAAGAGGAAGCATTAATCGAAAAATTAACAGCTTCATGGACTCAGGCCCCAAACTGTCACATTAATTAAAGAGTGATCAAAGACATGGTTTCAAACAGGTTTCAAACCAAGTCTAATATTATCACTGATTCATTAGACTGAGAGTTGTTCTTGGACGATGAAGTCCTTTCCCCTCCCACCACATCAGGCTTTTTATAAAACACTAAGACGAGCTCTTCGTCAAGGAGAGATGTCAGGAGTGTTGCTCGAGCGAACACACACTGAGCTCATACCAACATGTGGAGGGACATGTGTGGACATGTGTGGCCTTGCACATCCTGAGAGTTTTAATTCCTTTGAAAGCTTTGCTGTCTTCTCAGGGCTATGACAGAGATTTTTCAGGATTTCAGGACTCTTCTTTTCACATGTGCAGCAAACAAAAGGAGGAGAAGTATCTCATTCTTGGCATGCAGTCTGTGTACACATTTATCTGATAAATTAGAATAGTGAAGTGAAATATCCTAAACGGGACTCTTTTTGAGGATTTCTACACTTGTTGGGGTGTGTATTGTTGCTCTGTGTCTGTTTTAAACTGTCCAGCTGATGATGAGAAGTGCATAAACCTGTTTTAATGGTGTGACTGGAGATAATCTGGATCCACTTTGAGGCTGTGCTCTACATTCAGTGATTACAGACTCTCTCAACAATCTGAAAAACAACAGTCGATCTCATCTCGTATAGCTTTCATTAAACAGCAGGGACATTAGGTGTTGGCCTGGACTCAGGTCACTCATGACTGCAGACTGAGGCTGACCTACTGATCTAACTGATCTAACCGAGCTAACCGAGCTAACTGAACTAGTTGGCTAGTTAGCTGCTAACATTAACGTCAACAGGGAGCTACCTACTTAATAGCGATGTCATGTTTGAATAGAAAATTGGTACATTAAAAAAATGTCAGAAATGCTGCTACAAGCTGCAAAGTTCATTAAAAGCTGAATGAACTATGATATTAACTGTCTTCATTTTTAGTTAGCACATACCTTAAACACTTGAAGCTGGAAGCTAATGATGTTAGCTGTATGCTGGTGCAATAAGCTGCAATTTATGTTTGATCCGAATAGTCGACTAATCACAAAAAATAATCGGTGACTAGTCGATTATCAAAATAATCGTATGTGGCAGCCCTAGTATCAATACAATCAATTCATTACTTTTAAAATGATTTTAGATTGATTTATGTCATCCAGAAAGCCAACTTGCCGAGCACAGATTGATGTAGTTGGATCATAGGAATATAAATCGATGCATTGATGTAATAGATGAATCGTTACTCCTCTAGTATGTGTAATAAAATGTAAAATATGTTAGATAAATATTGTGGACTGTTAAAGTTTAAAGTTAAAGTTTTGATTACAAGGTTCATCAAAATACAACAATTAATGAGACTACAATGTCTGTCACAACACTACTGTCATCATGGCTGTAAAGTTTCTGTCTTTTAGCACTTTCAGTTCATGTTTTGGTTTCCTGTTTTATTTTGAAGTGTCTAACCCTTATCCCTGTTTTCTAGATTTGTTCCTGTCTGTCCTGCCCTGTCTGTCACACCTGATTCCTGATTGTCTTCCCCAGCTGTCTCATCACCCCTCATTACCTCTTGAATTTAACCTCATGTCTCTCACTGTCTCGTCGACAGTTTGTTGCACTTCATTGTCCTCGTCTCAGCCTTGTTTCCATAGTCTAGTCTTGCCGATCACAAACCTTGTTTTAAATCTTGTTTAGCCTTTCTTGCCTCATGTTTTTGGATACCTCTGCCTGTCTTTGGATTGTCTTACTGTGTCTGACCTCTGTCTGTCTGACTACCCCGAAATGTGTACCGAACCCCGCCTGGCCAACTACCTCCTTTGTGTACCAAACTTTATCGTTTTATTAAAACCCTTTGTCTTCAGATCTTGGCTTCAAGTTGTGCATTTTTGTCCTCACCTGGTTCATAGTTCATGACAAACTGGGGAAAAATCTCCCATCTCTCCCTCTGCCTGTCAATGCTGCTGCTGCCCTGCATTTATGTTGCTGCATGTTCTTCAGCCCCCACCACCACCCCAGCATCCACCTGCAGGCTCACAGGGGGGTTATGTTCTGTATGTTTTACTCATCACTCCTCAATGTTGCCATGTTAACCTTTCTGCAAGGAGTGATGAGATCGGAGCCTGGCGCCAAACATGACAATATATTTGCTGCTGCAATAAACCATTTGAAACGTGAGTTGACTGACTGAACTGCTAATGTAATCCACACAGTCCTCTAAGTCAATCACCATCAGAGACAATGACACTAATACAAAACTCCAAAATTTAAAATCCTGAAATTAAAGCCACTGTGAGGGTTGTTCGGTCCAAGTCTATTTTGGCACCCCCCTCTGGATTAATTAGTCCTTGTTCTTGTTTTGTTTTGTTCATGCAAAAGTATTTTTTAATCAAAGTTCTGATTTGTCTCCCTCCTAGTGCTTGTATTTCTGCACCCCGTTGTGTCTCACTTTGACACCTGCAGCAGTGGATTTGAGCATCCAAAAGGACCAATAAAAAAAAGCTGCTAGAAACTCTCCACAGGAGCTTTAAAGAAATATTTAGTATGTAGAAAGAGGTGAGAGGCTCTGCAAGGCGAGTCAAACACCAATATATGAATAATAGAGTGTGCAACATTGGTTTTTAAGGTCATACCGCCCACTCACACCAACACTTACTGTAGATCCATTAAACCTTTAACATGGAGGGCCGAGCTCCAGGGTTATCATCACACAGGGCATATCTCACAGCACGTCTGCATCACATGGAATTTTGACTTTCAGTCCCTCATGGTGCTTTCTAAAGAAAACACTGACACTGTGAGAAAGCTGCTCTGTGTAAAGTCAGAGGAGATGAGCATTGGCAGCATTTAATTGCTCTGCAGCCAGAGCAGTCTAAGCTGTGCACTGAGGGCTGGAAGCATGGTGAGTCAAATGTTTCTGAATGTGTGAGAGACAAAAGAAGAAACGATCAGCAGAAAGGTCAAATCTACCAAACCTACCAAACCTACTAAACCTACCAAATCTACTAAATCTACCAAATCCACCAAACCTACTAAACTTACCAAACATACTAAATCTATGAAATCTACCAAACCTATGAAATCTGACAAACCTAACAAAGGTACTTAAACTACTACATCTACCAAATCTACCAAACCTACTAAACCTACCAAATTGAATTAATCTACGAGATCTACCAAACCTACTTAATCTACCAAACCTACTAAACCAACTAAATCAACAAAACCTACAAAATCTATTAAATCTACTAAGCCTTCTAAATCTACCAAACCTACTTCATCTACAAAACCAACCAAACCTACCAAATCTACTAACCCTTCTAAATCTACCAAACCAACCAAACCAACCAAACCAACCAAATCTACCAAATCTACCAAACCTACCAAATCTACCAAATCTACCAAATCTACCGAATTGTTTGTGTCTTTTAGTCCGAGAACATCTGTCTTGAACATTGAGCTTTAAATAAAAGTTCTGAATGAGTTCCAGCATCTGTTGAGACAAACAGCATGTTTAAAACGAACTTTTTTAATTAGACTTTTTCTTTCTGTGGATGGGTTGTCTGTACAAACTGGGCTAATAATATGTCAGCCTTTGAGCTCATGTGAAAATAAACGCTTAGACCTGCTGCACATCTGGACAGAGAATCATGTTTAGTCTCTGCTTCTTTATTTTTCATTAATGAATAAGCTTGAATCATCTCAGAATGGTTCCTTGAACATGATATAAATATATATATATATATATATATATATATATATATATATATATATATATATATATATAGAGAGAGAGAGAGAGAGAGAGAGAGAGAGAGAGAGAGAGAGAGAGAGAGAGAAACCAGAGAGAGAGAGAGAAACCAGAGAGAGAGAGTGTATATATATATATATATATATATTTTTTTTTTTTTTTTTTTTTCCACTCCTAATTTTTGAGAAGCATGTTCCATTGGGTTCCTGCAGCTAGTGATTATTATTATCTAGGCTGTGCTCCATCACACTGGGGTTTACTCACAGAGCAGACAGAAAAAGTCGGAAAAGAGCCTGAACAATATGGGATTTTTGGGCCTGAAATAACAAAAACAAAACAGTATCTGATACATGGGCAGATATATAAATAAGAAAATTAATATAGAGACTGGATATAATCTGTACATGAAGACAAATTCTTATAGTACCTAATAACTGAAAGAAGCTCTAGTATGAAGTTCACCCTACTTTCTAAATATTAATCCAAGCTTAATGCACCTCTGAAAAACTCTCTCACAGATGAATGAAAGGTGAAGTGCTGACTACAGACACAGGTTTGGATTTAGAGGCGTCAAACCTGTCCTTTTTTCATCAGTCTTTTAGTTTATTTATGGTGCAGAGAGGAACATTGTTTTACTCACACTGAAAACCAAATGTAACGTTTGCTGTGATGCTGACTGTACTGATAATCAGCTGATGAAGCTGGAGTTACAGTGAAAACTGACCCAACAAACAAACACCATCACAGTTAAGAACTGCCCCCACGTCCTTTCACTGTTTCAGTAAATGCAAAGTGCACCATCAAAGCCATCAGGGACCCGAGCTGCCGACAAATCAATAGGCTTCCTGCAGAGTAATGAGTACAATGACAGGTTGACTGTGGAAGTGAGGTGATGAGGTTTCCAGCTGGGTCTGGATCCAAACACAGCTCAGAGCTGGACTTTCCTTTCCTGAGGCCTCAAAGTTTCAGCTTGAAGCTGCTTACTCATCCTTCATCTCTCAGCGTCTTTAACTGCTCCCTTATTTGTTGGATAAATGTAGATCGAGAGATTCCTGAAAGAGCTCTTTTGTTCTGTAAAAATAAGAAATGAAGAAACAAGCTGCTATCATCCTTTATCTCATCTCTGCTGGTGCGAGCAGCTACGTTTTCTCTGAGCTTTAGTTTGACAGGAGCAGAAATGAAGCTCTGATTGGGTGTTTTTAATGTGAGATTAAGGTGCAAACAGGTGGTGTGACAGTATGTGTGTGTGTGTGTGTGAGTGTGTGTGTGTGTGGGTGTGTGTGCGTGTGTGGTTCATCCTCTGATGAAACAGGAATCAGGGTCACATTTACATAAGCACTACATTAGTAGTCAAGTACTGGATCTTGATTTCTATCAGTGATATCATACAGAACAAGGCCGAGCTATGAATAGGCTTCTGTTCCCAGGTCTGTGTTGGAACAAAGCCACCGCTGCCATCGCCCCCACCCAAACACACACTTATTGTAGAGATAATACACACTCAGACCTTCAGACCTGTGCACAGTGCAGCGCATAAAGCGCTCATACACACCCCATCCAGCAACCCACTATAAGTGATAAGGGCGAGCAGCACCACATCTGCTCGCCCTGCCATGTGGTTCACAGGTGGGAAAGGTGGCGAGGACAGTTAATGTAAACAATGTGGTGTGATGGAATATTCCAAAACAATCACTCACTGACACTCTCAATCTCTCCCTGCCCAGCTTGTTTGTGTGTGTGTGTGTGTGTGTGTGTGTGTGCGTGTGTCTGTGTGTCTGTGTGTCTGTGTCTGTGTCTGTGTCTGTGTCTGTGTCTGTGTCAGAGCTGAGCTGCACCTATTCACCCCTCGGCTCACAGATGCCTTGGGTTAACTGGAAAGACAAAGGAGTTCCAAGAAGCCAACAGAGCTGCTGAGGAGAAAAAAAGTCCAAGAGGGAAAGGTTGGGCTGGACGCTGAAGAGGAGTGAGGGAGAAAAGAGCAAAGGGAGAAGATAAAAGCAGAGGAGAGAGGGCGGAGAGAGGAAACAGCAATAGTTGGTCTCCTCTGTTCAGTCTGAAAGCTGCAGAGCTCATAGCAGATGCTTTCACTCGGTCATTAGTCTCTATCAGTGCCTGTCTGTTAGTGTTAGTGTGTGTCACACAGCCATCTTTCTCCCCCTGGTTTGATGATGGAGAGGTAATTTCAGCTTTATGACAGTACGACTCTAATGATGAGAATGGGGGAGCTGAGAGTGTGTGAGGGTGGGCAGCAGTGGAAAAACACTCTGAGTGTTTCTCTGCGTGCACAAACACAAGCACACATCTGTGCATCCTCTGTGTGTGCACATGTGTGGACTTCAGCTGGATGGGGTCCAGCTCCAAGCACTGTCCCCATCACTGAACGGGCTGTTAATGGAGAGTAATGAGGGAGCGCTTTCATGGCAGATGTGCCCTCTCTGCAACTGTTTTACCCAGAGACTGTAAAACTGACCAAAGAGAGGCATCAGCAGTCCAGAAGTTGGCAAGCCTGAAGTTGGCAGGCCTGGTGTCGGCAGGCCAGGCGTTGGCAGGTCAGGCGTGGCAGGCCAGGCGTGGCAGGCCAGGCGTGGCAGGCCAGGCGTTGGCAGGCCAGGCGTTGGCAGGCAAGGCGTTGGCAGGCCAGGCGTTGGCAGGCCAGACGTGGTAGGCCAGGCGTTGGTGGGCCAGGCGTCGGCGGGCCAGACGTTGGGGGGGCCAGACGTTGTCGGGCAACATGTAAACAGCAGGTGATACGTTAAAAGGTCAGGCATCGGTGGTCCAGGTTTCGGCAGGCGAGGCATCAGCAGTCCAGGCGTCGGCCGGCCAGGAATCAGCAGGCCAGGTGTTGGCACTCAAGGCGTCAACGGGCCAGGCGTCGACGGGCCAGACGTCTGCGGATCAGGTGTCAGCGAGCCAGGCGTCAGCTGATCAGGTGTCTGGGTGCCAGGTGTCGGCGGACCAGGTGTCGGTGAGCCAGATGTCAGCAGGCAGGGTGTCCTCAGGCCAGGTGTCGGTAGGCCAGGCATCGGCAGGTCAGACATCCGCGGGCCAGATGTCGGTGGGCCAGACGTTGGCAGGCCAGGCATCAACAGGCCAGGCATGGGCAGTCCAGGTGTTGGCATGCAAGGCATTAGCAGTCCAGGTGTTGGCAGGCCAGGCGTCAGTCGTCGAGGTGTCGGCAGGCCAGGCATCAGCAAGCTAGGCATTGGAAGGTGAGCTGCTGCTCCAGCTCTGATATGAGGTGTGCACGTGTTGGAGGAATTTGCAGAGCTGGTTTGCAGAGTTTGCTGAGTTTCCTGGGTGCTGCTGGGAGTTGGAGGAAGTATTGCTTTGACATGGCACCTGGGGTCAAATCAACTGACAAAGCCCCAGCAGTGTCAGCCATGCCCAAAATCTGTTCGGAGGCCATCTTCTTACTGAAGTGTGAAATTATTTTAGCTCTGCTCATTATAGGATTTTAAAATGCATTATACTTAGAGCTTTTATGGTGTGCTGCAGCATTAATTCAATTTGCCCCATTCACGCTTTCTTATGATCATGTTCAGTTCAAGCTACAGGGGGAGGAAGCTGCTGAGCCTAGCACCTCGTCTTATCGCTAAAGGATATAAACTACACTACCCAGCTCAATCAGAGCAGCAGAGCAGCCTGCACACTCCATCCATTCATCCACCCTCTGCTCTCCTCCACATGCTGCTTCTTGTGCCCCCCCCCCATCCTCACCCCATCTCCACCCCTTCATTTCTTTCCATCCTCACCCCCTCTTCCTCCTCCATCTCTCTCCATCATCCATCTCTCTCCATCCTCCCCATCTCCATCCCTTTATCTCTCTCCATCCTCACCCCCTCTTCATCCTCACCCCCTCTTCATCCTCCATCTCTCTCAATCCTCCATCTCTCTCTATCCTCACCCCTCTCTCAATCCTCACTCCTCTCTCCATCCTCACCCCCTCTCCATCCTCCATTTCTCTCCATCCTCATCCCCCTCTCCATCCTCCGTCTCTCTCCATTGTCCATCACTCTCTCCATCCTCCACCACTTTCTCCATCCTCCATCTCTCTCCATCCCCACCCCTCTCTCCATCATCACCCCCCTTTCCATCCTCATCGCTCTCCATCCCCACTCCTCTCTCCATCCTCCACCACTCTCTGTCCCCCTCTCTCCATTTTCCTTTAAGTTGATGATTGATGAAGTCCTGTCTTTAGGGCCCTTTTAGATATCTTTCCATAGAAGCACATATATAGGCAGACAAACACACCCAGGGCTCAGTCCGAGATTAACACACACACACACACACACACACACACACACACACACACACACACACACACACACACACACACACACAGCCCAAGCAGGGCCATGCAGAAGCAGCAGAGGGAGCCTCACAGGTTTAATAGGAAGTGAGCCTGAGTGTATGGGTGCAGACAGCATTAATCTATCAGTGAAAGGAGAGGCAGACCGGCTGTGTGTTTGTTTAGCTCACCAGAGAAGACGCTTTTGTAGAAATAACCCATCACTGTCCGGGACCGTGCACCACTATAATAACGTGTTGAACATTGCAGATGGATTCCCTCGGAAGTTCAGCAGATTAGCGAGGAGCAGCAGAGTGAGCATGGATTCAAACTCAAACCGCATGACCGCACAGAGACCCAGCATCATGGTGTGTCCATTGTGTGCAGAAAACACACACACACACACACACACACACACACACACACACACACACACACACACACACATATATGTGCACACAACATGCCACACACTGCTCATCACAGGCATTAAATGTAGCCCAGCATGTGACAGCGGTTTGGCTTATTGGTAATGGAGGAAGAGGAAGAGAGGATGAGGATCAAGTCCTCATTTAGAGATCTAATCCAGGGAGCAGTCTGTCCTGTGTGGACCATCATCTCCCATCATTAACAGCAGGCCAGCAAGATTAAACAAGATCAATGTTTATCAGCCCCCCCCCCAACCCCATTTATCACCATGTGTTTCTCAGAGGAAGGTCTGCAAACCAAAGCTGTGATTCTGTTCAGTGTATGAAGTAAAGAGCACATTAATCAACCTTAATGTCCCAAATCTGAGATAATAAGAACACATTCACACGGGATGAGCTCCTGTTCAATGTGTTAAATGTTCCATCAGAGGGATTTTAATTCAATAAATGCTCAGATGGCACTCAGTCCAAATATTAGGACAGGCTGAGTGATCGGACTTCATTTGTAACTTACAGCATGTGATTATTCATGAGGGATAACACAACGTTCAGGGACAAAGCTTCAATTTACTGTTTGATGGACGCAGCCATTTCTCAGTCAGAGATATCCATCAAACCAAGTTCAGCTCGTTCCAGCAATTAATTATTGAAATGACTGGTTCAGGCAGACGCTGCTGTGACAGGGCGGAAAGGCCAGCAGTCATTATGAGCCCATAACTTGTGAAAAACGTCAAACAGAGAGCAGGTTTGCAGTTCAGCAACATAAAACTTCAAGTTGTGTCCTCCCACTCCCTTCTTTAAAGAATCTTTTCCTCGGCTTGGTTTGAAGTGAACAGGGTTACAGGGGGATAAGTGCACTCAGTTCCAGATCCTGATCCTTAATGTGCGGCAGTGGTGCGTGTCTCTGTTTCCACAAAGGCCAGCATCACTAACGACACAGCAGCAGCATCCCTACCCCATCCTTCTCTGCACATCATAAGACTGGAGAGACCATATGGCCTGATTAGTCCACAGAATTAAGCCCAGCGCTGTCGAGGCACAGCGAAAGAAGAAGAGAAAGCCACGCACGTTCACTGGTTCTGCCAAGAACAGACACAAATTGGAGGCTGGAACGCAGGAAGAGGAAGAAACCCTCACATGCATGCTTCACAAACACAGACACATGAGCCCAGTCTGCAGGAAAATAACCAAAAAGTCCCAAACTGGATGAGAAAAGAACAGACAGTCCACCATCCAGACCATCAAACATCAGACACTTAAACGCTCCTTTCTGACTTCCTTTGTGATTCAAGATGTTTTATTTGCATCTCTCTCTCTCTCTCTCTCTCTCTCTCTCTCTCTCTCTCTCTCTCTCTCTCTCTCTCTCTGTCAGACACAACGGAAATATTAGGATATATCCATATAACAGCCCCTGCAGCCTTGCTCTATTCTGGATGCTCATCAGCCCTGAGAGGCACTACATTTTCTCTGCATCAAAGACACCTGCTCCAGTAATCAGCCGCCCTCTGGCTGTGATGGAGATGCAGACTGTCTTCTTGTTTCCTGGAATTGATTAAATAACTCAACCATGAGATGGACATCATTTTCAAACACATTTCCCAGTGCATGCTGCACTTCCTCTGCCTTTTCCTCCATCTTTTTGATTTGTCAGTCAGACTGAAACACCAGAGGAAGAATCTGGCTCTTCATTCTTCCTGCTCTCTCTCTCTCTCTCTCTCTCTCTCTCTCTCTCTCTCTCTCTCTCTCCCTGCACAGCAGTCATTTTCATCTTTTCAACAAAAGCTGCTTACACTTACACTCTACAAATTGGTGTTGGCAATTACTACAATTTTTGCAATTTGTGCTTTTTACTCTAAAGCAAAGTTCATGGCGTGTCAAAACATCTCACTGGGTGACTTGGCCAGCCGTGTGATTTTTTTTCCAGCATTAAAACTCTTCTTGTTCACAGTTCACCCAGCAAAGCTTTCAAACTTGTCTGTGTCCTGGGTGTTTATGAGCATCTCCTTGGGCCACTGAGGGCACAGCTGCAACCATTGTTATGCTCAGTTAATTGGACCTTTGGGTACAAAAGGTTGAGAAATTCAAGACCAAATAGATAAACAAGCACAAGCATTGAATTCCCATGGTATAGCCCCACACTTGCTCCAATTTTCCCCGGCTCATTCAGGCCTACAGGCGGGCTTGACGGAAAGGCTGATTCATTAGAGTTCTTGAGGACGGTTCTATCAGCCGGTGGACTCAATCACACACCTACCCCTCTGTGACTTTCTAAACTATCAACAGCACTCTGTCACAGCCTGTTCTGCAACATATAAATTGTTGTTTAAAGTGATGTTTTGTGACTGGGAGCAAAGCAGCTCCTGTTAATCAATAGCACAAAATCAATGCTGTGCTCAGGGGAAATGGCAGAGGGAGGCCATCCAGCATGCAAAGGTGGGGCTGAGACAAAAGTTTCAAAGTGAAGGGGAGAAGTGGCTGGTATGGAAGGGACAGGCAGCCAGAGAAATAAACTGCTCCTCTGTTCATTACAAATCATTACAAATTTAGGCCATCACAGCCAACACAGGGGCGGAAAATTCAATTGCATCAACAAAACCCCCAAACTGAAGCCAGGGCTGTGCCAGCCTGTGGTGGATTATATCTAATAAAAGCAAACCTTCTCAGTAGGTGATCAGTTCCTCTTACAGCGTGCTGGTAAGGCTCATTTATCACACAGGTAGACACCAGGTAGCACTCGTGCTTTCTCTGAGTCTGTGCAGCCGGAGGTCAGCAAGACATTTACCTGACAGCAGCTGCCTTTGTGCACGGTCTGGAGTTGACAATGTCTGTGGTAATGGGCATCAATAATGCAGACCCTCGGCCAGATAAAAACTGCCTGTCGCCACCGGTGTCCTCACAGCACTGCGACATCTGCAGCACTCACACCTCCCACTGCACCTCGCAAAGAAAACTGCTGTAGTTTCTGTGTTTCTGTGCACAGGTTTCTGCTGTAATGAGATATGCATGGCTTGTGTAAACAGAGCGACATATGCACACTGGCTGGTTCCACATCTGAGCGTCTATAATTATGTTTTTAACATATCCTGCTTAGACATCAGCACACACACTCAGGAAGCTTCCTGTCCTGGCTCTGATGATCCACCGGTCCACGCTCTGCTTTAAATTAAGTCCCTTTCATTGTGGTTATAATGTTTTGCTGTGAAGGCCAACTTGTTTTTTGATTCCTGAGAAAGTCCAGAGCAGAAATCAGAGCCTGAGTGTTATGTGAGGGTTATCTGTCCTTCTATCTCTCTCCTCTCTCTTCTGCCGTCTCTCTCTTTGGACCATTTGACGGGACAAGTCTCACTTTTCTGCCCGTCTTCCCTTCATTTGCCCCCAGACAATCTCCAGATAGTCCACATTGCCATTCCTGCAGCTGTACAGTACTTTATTTCCACTCCTGCCTGTAGCTATCCGCTCTCTGCAGCCTGGAGTTCATGAACACCTCATTCTCCTCCTGCCACCCTGACACTTCCTCTCTCCTGCCCTCTAAACATCTGACAATCATGTTTCAGCAAGCCGACCTCATCGGCAGTACACAGCTCCCGCCTGTGATCTAGCTGCCCTTTCTTATCATCTAAGGGCTTAAAGCCAGGCAGCGAAAAACAATCTCACACTGCCGTAAATTCACACACACACTATTTTCCCCTGCTTTTCTCTTCTTTCCTTTCCTGCTCAGCTTGACTCATGTTCCTAAACTTTGCCTCATTTAACCTCTCTGACCCTGAAGCCACGCTCTGTGACCGTTCCCCCACATTACACCCTGTCCTGACCTCTCTGTGCCCCTGATAGTAACGCTGCTTCCTTTCTAAATGTTTCTCCCTCATGTACAACACTGCCGCCTCCCCCCATCTCCCCAGCTCTCTCTCTCCTCTTAAGCTCATTTTTTTTAAAAGAAGGAGGAAAAATTTGTGGCAAAAGCACTTTTTTCTTTCCTTCCTACATGGCTTCAGATACATGCTATGACTGTAGAGAGGAAGAGGCTGCAGGGCTGCAGCTTGTGCACATCCATTTGATATGTGAGAGACCACGGAGCGGGGCTCAGGAGCTGCAGGCATGTTTCAGCTTTGCAGCATGTTGTCAGAAGCACCAAAACAGAGGATCTCTGCTTGAGGGCGTGAGAACAGTGAGAGGACAATCAGAGCGTTTAGCACATACAGTCTGTGATGCACAGACACATTTACACACCAAGACGTGTCAGCATGCAACCTCTCTCTCTCTCTCTCTCTCTCTCTCTCTCTCTCTCTCTCTCTTCCTCACACACACACCACACACACGCACACACACCATCAAAACACAAAAAGCATAATCACCGAGGGCGCTTTCTGTTTCTAAATTGAATAGATGTGGACAGCTTTTTGTGAAATTGTTTTCTACTTAAACAAACAGCCTCACAGTCACAAATTACAAACAAAAAACAGATAGGGTCTCCTCTCAATTCATTTCGCATCACAAGGAGAATATGCAAATAAAACAGGGGGGTGCAGAGGGGCAAGTATGAGAGGGGAAATTGGATTAAAGACAGCATGAGGCGAGATGCTGAATATGAGACAGAGAGAGATAGGAGGAGGAGGAGGAGGAGGAGGAGGAGGAGGAGGAGGAGGAGGAGGAGGCTTACTAACAAAACAGGCTGAGAAAAGGTGATTACCAGCAGCTGAATGCCACCCAGCCCACAGACACCTAAAGGAGAGCAGAGACCACTCCAATATCCCCCCACTCCAACTCACACAGGACCACACCACTCGTCCAATACTCCTCCAAACATGTCAAACACCATTAACAGATTCCTGCTCAGCGCAGTAAAGGATTCTTCAGGCAGGACAACCAAAGCAGAAAACTCCCTACCAATCCAGATTTAAAGTGACGTCCTCTGTGGGCTGGCAGAAATCCTTTGCAGGAAGAGCTGGAGAGGTCCCTCTCTCCCTCTCCTCCAAACAACACCACCACGCAACCAGTTAGAGTGATTCATGAGTCATGGCCTACTTCCACTGCTTTACCTTCTCTTCTCTTCTGCTGCTGGTTTGATACACAGAAATATATCACTGCTTTGTCTCCTCCAGAGAGTTCTGCTGTACTGAATAAAGTTTAGAAGGTAAATATTTCCCCAACATTAGCAGGAGCTCAAGCTGAGGAGTGAGAAGAGGGAAGCTGCCAAGGGGCCCAAAGCAGCTGAGTTCACGTGTAAACAGTCTGCTGGTGCTGCATGAGCAACGCCAATCAAATCCAGAGACGAATAAGAGGAGCGACTAAGAGGAGCGAGTTAGAGGAGCGAGTTAGAGGAGCGAATTAGATTTAGAGGAGCAAGTTAGAGGAGCGAGTTAGAGGAGCGAGTTAGATTTAGAGGAGCAAGTTAGAGGAGCAAGTTAGAGGAGCAGGTTACATTTAGAGGAGCGAGTTAGATTTAGAGGAGCGAGTTAGATTTAGAGGAGCGAGTTAGATTTAGAGGAGCGAGTTAGAGGAGCGAGTTAGATTTAGAGGAGCGAGTTAGAGGAGCGAGTTAGATTTAGAGGAGCAAGTTAGAGGAGCAGGTTACATTTAGAGGAGCGAGTTAGATTTAGAGGAGCGAGTTAGATTTAGAGGAGCGAGTTAGAGGAGCGAGTTAGATTTAGAGGAGCAAGTTAGAGGAGCAAGTTAGAGGAGCGAGTTAGATTTAGAGGAGCGAGTTAGATTTAGAGGAGCGAGTTAGATTTAGAGGAGCGAGTTAGAGGAGCGAGTTAGATTTAAAGGAGCGAGTTAGAGGAGCGAGTTAGAGGAGCGAGTTAGATTTAGAGGAGCAAGTTAGAGGAGCAAGTTAGATTTAGAGGAGCTAGTTAGAGGAGCGAGTTAGATTTAGAGGAGCAAGTTAGAGGAGCGAGTTAGAGGAGCGAGTTAGATTTAGAGGAGCGAGTTAGAGGAGCGAGTTAGATTTAGAGGAGCAAGTTAGAGGAGCGAGTTAGAGGAGCGAGTTAGATTTAGAGGAGCAAGTTAGAGGAGCAAGTTAGAGGAGCAGGTTACATTTAGAGGAGCGAGTTAGATTTAGAGGAGCGAGTTAGATTTAGAGGAGCGAGTTAGATTTAGAGGAGCGAGTTAGATTTAGAGGAGCGAGTTAGAGGAGCGAGTTAGATTTAGAGGAGCGAGTTAGAGGAGCGAGTTAGATTTAGAGGAGCAAGTTAGAGGAGCAAGTTAGAGGAGCGAGTTAGATTTAGAGGAGCGAGTTAGAGGAGCGAGTTAGATTTAGAGGAGCGAGTTAGAGGAGCGAGTTAGATTTAGAGGAGCAAGTTAGAGGAGCAAGTTAGAGGAGCGAGTTAGATTTAGAGGAGCAAGTTAGAGGAGCAAGTTAGAGGAGCGAGTTAGATTTAGAGGAGCGAGTTAGAGGAGCGAGTTAGATTTAGAGGAGCAAGTTAGAGGAGCCAGTTAGAGGAGCCAGTTAGATTTAGAGGAGCGAGTTAGAGGAGCGAGTTAGATTTAGAGGAGCGAGTTAGAGGAGCGAGTTAGATTTAGAGGAGCGAGTTAGAGGAGCGAGTTAGATTTAGAGGAGCGAGTTAGAGGAGCGAGTTAGATTTAGAGGAGCAAGTTAGAGGAGCAAGTTAGAGGAGCGAGTTAGATTTAGAGGAGCGAGTTAGAGGAGCGAGTTAGATTTAGAGGAGCAAGTTAGAGGAGCCAGTTAGAGGAGCCAGTTAGATTTAGAGGAGCGAGTTAGAGGAGCGAGTTAGATTTAGAGGAGCGAGTTAGAGGAGCGAGTTAGATTTAGAGGAGCGAGTTAGAGGAGCGAGTTAGATTTAGAGGAGCAAGTTAGAGGAGCAAGTTAGAGGAGCAAGTTAGATTTAGAGGAGCGAGTTAGAGGAGCGAGTTAGATTTAGAGGAGCAAGTTAGAGGAGCCAGTTAGAGGAGCCAGTTAGAGGAGCCAGTTAGAGGAGCCAGTTAGATTTAGAGGAGTGAGTTAGAGGAGTGAGTTAGATTTAGAGGAGCGAGTTAGAGGAGCGAGTTAGAGGAGCGAGTTAGAGTTAGAGGAGCGAGTTAGAGGAGCGAGTTAGAGGAGCGAGTTAGATTTAGAGGAGCAAGTTAGAGGAACAAGTTAGAGGAGCAGGTTACATTTAGAGGAGCGAGTTAGATTTAGAGGAGCGAGTTACAGGAGCGAGTTAGATTCAGAGGAGCAAGTTAGAGGAGCAAGTTAGAGGAGCAGGTTACATTTAGAGGAGCGAGTTAGATTTAGAGGAGCGAGTTAGAGGAGCGAGTTACAGGAGCGAGTTAGATTTAGAGGAGCAAGTTAGAGGAGCAAGTTAGAGGAGCAGGTTACATTTAGAGGAGCGAGTTAGATTTAGAGGAGCAAGTCAGATTTAGAGGAGCAAGTTAGAGTTAGAGGAGCAAGTTAGAGGAGCAAGAGTTAGAGGAGACAGTTAGAGGAATGAGTTAGAGGAGCAAGTCAGAGTTAGAGGAAAGAGTTAGAGTCGGAGGAGGGAGTTAGATTTAGAGGTTTGGTTTTGTTTCTGAGTTTTCAGCCCTTAAAGAATTAAAGTTTCTGTAAATTTGTTTGTCTTTGTTTCTTATCAAAATTAAAAACTGCACACAGGGCTATAACACCTGAAGGATTCAGCTGTGCCTGACTCACCCCCCCCCCTCCATGTTTGCTCTTTCTGAATATGTCAGAGCACTTTTTGGGATGATTATTAGTTGCAATTCTGTTTATTTCTCCATCTTTTACACTTCTGATTGTGGCTCTATGCTGGTTTATCAAGTTGTTGGTGTAAAGTGCTTTGACAGCTGAGTGAATAAAGGTGCCAACAAACTTTTAGAATTGCAATAAAAACCCTGTGAAATCAGAATTTATTGCACTTAATGAGAAAACAAATATCTAAAGAAGCAGTGCTCCCTTGCTCGGCGTGTGCTTATTTTACCTGCTAGATGGAGACCTAGATGCTTTCAGACCATTTCAATGCAGTCAGATGAAACTGAGCCTGCCAACAGCTACCCTCAGATTAATTGGTGCCAATTTAGAGTTAAAAACAGCTTTTAAGGTTTAGAAGGCTCATGTAGTTTGTGAGAAACACAAAGAACAGCAGATAGAAAGAAGCTGAGTTTCAGAGGGTAAACACTCCATTATCTGTGCTCATATCTTTAGTGCACAGCTGAAGAATGTAATCGCACATCTTTCCTCCTCATATCCCTGTGTTGTACTTTTTAAAGGACAATCTGTGAAAAGGAATAAGATGGGATAAAAAAGGCTGATCTGAGCACAGCCTGCTACATACAGGGGGTACAGGATGAGTTTTTGGGTAAGCAGCACATTTTCCTCCCAGGTAACCATATCAACAAAGATGGACCCCCGCTGAGAGTAATCCTCTTCTTCTGCTCAATCTCTCTCTTATCTGCAGCATGCTGGCATAATTAATCTGAGATATCCAAGTATCAAAGTCAACTTTATAATCTCCTTCTGAGCAGCAGAGAAATCAGCTCTTCTGATGGCTCTAATCATCATCAGTGTTTGCACAGCAAACTTATTAACATAAGAAAGCCCCACGCCAGCACCATTAGCATTTCATCAACAAATGAAACAGTTAATGGACACGTTGACTGCACAGCTGCATTCACTAGTTGATAACCACATCTTTATAACACACACACACACACACACACACACACACACACACACACAGGCTGTAGCAAATGTGTGTGTTATTGGAGCTATGGGGGGGGGGGGGGGGGGGGTAAACATGGATAGGGATGCCTGTGAGCTGAAAATCAAGTATCATGCTGCACATTTACATTCATGCTACAAGAGGAGTGTTACACCAATGGCAAGAATTGAGATGATATAAGTGTAAAGAGCAGCAGACTGGATGTTTGAGAAGAAGAAGACCAGGAGCAGGACTTTTCATCACTTTTCAGCACTGGTGTCAGAATGACAGTGATTCTCTAAAGGTGTGGAGATAATGAAAGGCAGACTCAGACTGGAGCTGGATCCCCACAGAGATGCTGCATCCAAAGCTAGCTGGAAAGGTAAAGCTAGTACTGCACCTTTGTAGCTTTGTAGGACTTTTGAGGTGCACTCTCCCAGCTCTTGTTGGGTTTTTTGAGGCTGGGTTGTCATGCTGTGTCGCTGGATTGTGTGTGTGAGCTCTTTATTTTGTCTAGCGTTTGCATGTGAATAAATATTTCTAGGGTAAACAGAGAGTGTGCTTTGAGCTGCAGGTAGAATGCTGCCTGCCTGCCTGCCTGCCTGACAGAGCCGTCTGTTTGACATTCAGCAGGTGACTGTCAGCACCATGGACAGCTCAGTGCTACAGAGCGTTTACGTTGCAAAGATGAGTCGAGACGATGAAACGCACGGGGCTTTATTAGGATGGTTGTGTTTATACCTGGGGTCAGTTTGAGCACGACCACGCAGTCTCTCACTTGCATACAAACAAACACCCACAGACTTACACACACAAAGCAACTCACTCACCCTTCACACTCACCCTTTATACTCATCCTTCACACTCATCCTTTACACTCTCTGATGTGTCTGTGAGCTCATTCCTCTACCTGTGAGACAAACCAGGAATTTATTGTAACACATTCTGCCAGAGGAGCCAAACACATGTGGGAGATTAAATCTCTAAAAAAAAAAAAAAAAAAAAAAGAAAAAAAAAACCTGCTGAAATGGACACAGACGAACGTGAGTGTGTGTGTGTGCATGCGTGTGTGTGTGTGTGTGTGTGTGTGTGTGTGTGTGTGTGTGTGTGTGTGTGTGTGTGTGTGTATATGTGTCTGTGTGTGTGTGGTGGTGGTGGGGGGGGGATGATGAGCAGAAGAAAGGCCTGTCCGCCCTGCCGCCTGTCAGGATTCTGTTTGAAAATCTGCAGTTGCAGGATAAAGGACATGCCATGTCTTTGATCAGGAGAGGAGAGTTCTGCAGGTGAAAGGCAACATGGAGGAAGGTAACTGAATATCTGACAGGATAGGGCGGCTTATTTCTGCTCTGCATCTGGGGGAGAAAATAGGAAACCCGTCAGAATTCAGACTATTTTTGCTCTCCCTGAAAAACCTCCAGACACCCCTTAGCAAGAATGTGTCCCAATCAGGCATGCAATTACAATCTAGAGCATGCTGAGCAATGTACCAGCAGCAAGCAATTCAGATGAAAACAGCTCACACTGCTTCCTGCACACTGAGCAGCTCAATTACAAAGCAAATCATCTTGATTCCATGTTTTTGTTTTGCATTGTGGCTGTTTTTAAATCTGAAAGTTGAACTTCAAGGGAGGAGGACAACAAAACCTGAGTGAGTTTCACCTTTCCTTCAAGATTTGAGAGGTTGTTTGGTTGTGGCAGTGGTACTTGAAATCCCCGGGCCTTAGAGTGAATGAGAGTGAATGAGAGGAGGATTAGAGGAGTAATGCTGCTAGATGGGGGGGGGGGGGGGGGGGGGTGTCGAAGTGGTTTGCCACTCTGCAAGGATTAGCTCTGAAAACAACTTCACTCTTGCAAACTATGTCAATCAAGGACAGAATTCAGGCAGTTCAAAATGGCCCTCAACATTAAGGAACTCATGGCCTCTCTGCAAACGAGCTCATAATGTCTAATCAGCTCAAACTTCCCATGCACATCAGATTAAACTGGACAACACTGAAATACATCTTTGAGGAGCCTCCCGTGTTTGCGCTCTTGTTTCAGGTGCTAGATGGACAGGTGATAATAAGGCACCTGTGGAATGAGCCTGAGCTGCACATCCACTGACAGCTCTGCATGTATGGACGTGTCAGGCCTGCTTAGGGGCTCCGCTGATGAGGGCTGAGGTGTCCAGACGGCAGCAAGAGTGGAGCTTTGCATCAAAACAGGATCACCAGCACGATGCAAGCAGTGCTCGGATTAATGAAGAGATATTTACACACCTCGTTTATCCTGAATCTTAATGCTGAGCTCCAGGAAAGGCTCCGTCTCCCGGTCCAGCCTCCTGCTGATCCTGATATCTCCGCTCTCGCGCCCAACGGACACCGGGCAGCTCTCTGACTCCGGGGAAATCAGCTCGTAGGAGGCTGACTGGAACCTGCTGGGGCTCAGGCTCGTTATGACCGAGCCCACACTGGCATCCTCGGACACGTTTAGAGAGACCACGGTGTCTGGGTCGAGTAATGCCCTGGGCGACCGTCCTGCCCTTCCTGACCCTGTGGGCTCAGCAGAACGCGTCACCCACCTCTGGGGAGACACAGTGACCACGACACCTTTACTGGTTAGAGGGGGCCACCCATGGTCCCTGGCAAAAACATGGAACGTGACTTCATAGGGCAGCCCCAGGATAGAGTCAACCAGCAGAACTTCCCCCGTTTTCGGGACCACGTAGAAGCTGCCGTTCTTGGGGATGGAGGTGTATGTCAGCTCCGCGTTATTGCCACTGTCAGCGTCGACCGCCTCCAGCCTGTGAACCACGCTACGGAGAGCAGTCGTGTCATCCAAAGTTATGCGCACGCTGCCTGCACTGCGAAAAGTGGGCTCATGGTCGTTGGTGTCCAGAACGTCCACTTTCACCGACGCAACACCGAAGACGACGGACTCCGGCACACAGCTCTGACAGCACAGAGCCAGGCTCAGCAGGTACTCCGCACGAGCCTCTCGGTCCAATACCCTGCATGTTTTTAACAAAATATTCCCCCGCTTGTGATGAGCGAAGGCGCGGAAGTCCTCGCTGCCGTTTCCGTACAGTTTGAAGTGCATTCCGGAGCCTGAGCACCATTTTTGCGCGTCGATTCGCTTCACCGGAATGCTCAGTCCGTTTACTTTCGAAGCCGCCGGAGAGTTCTCAAAAACATGCCCGTGAAAGAAAGGCAGGCTGCCCTGGGTTTGATATCCAGCAGCAGGCGTCAAGAGGCAGCATAAAAAAAGACCCCAAATCATGTTGGTGGCAAGTTCTGCTCCTCCACGCGACTTGGCGCAGCTCGGAGAAAATCAGTCAAAAAGACAGAAAGAAACACTTGAGGAAGATTTCCGTCATAGTTCTCCACGATCCGATCATTCCTGGGCAGCCTCTGAACTTAACATCTCTTCATGCTTACAGAGTGGTGCCCTGGCTCCATGCAGCACGACGGAGTGCAGACAGTCCACAGCGCTGCAGGCAGATGGCTGTGATTGAACCTTGCGCTCAGCACCACAGCGCCGGACAGCGCCAAGCGCGGGGGCGTGGCAGCGCGTGGGGACGGGGCTCCACAGTGAACCCCACCCAACGTGATGGTCAGGAGGGTCTCCGCCTCAAACCTGTCCACGGCAGGCTGACTGAGCCCGTGCGCGCGCAGCAAGAGGCTTCCCGTCTGACACCTCCTGATACAAATCCGCTCTCAGCGTGAAGAAGTGTTGACGGGGAGGAAGTCAGTCATGAGCTCCGTTAAGAGAAACAACACATGAGCTCGTGTTCCCATCTGTCAGGTGTCTAATACACATGTTTTCCAGTACTGTGGAGCAGAAAGGGCTGCCTTGCTCAAGAGCATCTCCCTCCTGCTCATTTAATACCCTCCTCTCTGCTCCCCGTCCTCTGGAAACTTTAGGCTACACTTCCTGTATGGCTCTGCATGCCTGCAGCTCTGTGCCCACTCAATCACGTTGTCACATGTAGCTTGACGAAAGTACAAAACAGTGGAAAATGGTTCAATATAAATGCAAATGATAGAATCTGGGCTGTTAGAGTGTGTAAACATGATGACGTACGACAGCCACTCTGCACTACTCCACAAGACTCCACAAGTCTGCAGCTGTTGATGTACGCACAGCAGAGTTCAAATTAACATTGTCACCCTGATTGCTCCTCCCTCCCTTTTTCCACTCTGCCAGCATGCTGAGCACCCAGAGCTCTCTAAACCTAATCTGTAGGTGGCTTCTGCTAATTCCCACAGCCTGCACACTCCCCACTCCCCTCACCCTACCTGCACGTGGAGTCAGAAGACTAAATATGACACAGGCGGGCGGCTGGGAACTGTCATAAAGATAAGGGAATAATGGACTGGAGAGCAGGGCTGCACGCTCCATTGAGTTTGTCTCTCATGTCATGTCAACCTTTCCTTTGCATGTGTATGGATCAGTATTTATATGGAGGCGGCTCTGCAGGACGAGTAATTCAACGCCGTGGGATGCTCCTCTGCTCATACACAGGATACATCTGCAGGCTACTCAGTTTGAAAATTCATCAAAGCTCCCTCTGAAAGATTCTTATCAGTCTGAAACTACAATCCATCACCGCAATTTTAGCCAAACCCACTCTCTGCAGCAAACTGTTCCTTTTCAGGCAATAACTCTGGTAACTGGCAGTAAGCCCCGAGACAATTTTAAATCACAGCCAGCCTGCAGCTGGAGCACACAGCTCATATTGGCTGATCTCTGCGCTTTTTAACGTAACAAAAACTGTGGGAGGTGTCATGGGGACACATGAGCAATCCCACTCCCACTGGTGTTCCAACAATTTCTGATCCGAGGAGGGACAGGCTCTTACACACACACACACACACACACACACACACACACACACACACACACACACACATACACACACACACACACACACACAGAAAGAGAGAGAGAGAGAGAGGCGTGCACCAGATGACCTGAAACCAGAACATGAGAGGAAGCCTGTGATGGGACCTGACCCCACATAGCTCCACAGGTATTGTCATTTAAGGTGAAATATCTGAAATAGAACGTGTCTGAGGATCCTGAGCACTCAATCTGCTCAGTAACTTCTCCTCTTTGAACTTTCTAAATGCCTCATGAATGCAAATCAAATCCTGTTCTTTATCATGTTGTCTCACATGCTGAAATTCAGTGTGACTGCAGCACAGGAGATAGCTGCAGCAAAGGCTAATTCAATCACAGTCCAGGCCCTGTGAGTGTGGGAGAGGTTACTTGAGGGTTGCTGCAGTTATCTACAGAGATGAAACACCAACTTGCACCACATAAAAAAACAACAAAGCTGTAATGAATTAAAAAAAAGTCATGAAAGTGTCTCATCATCTCTCTTTTCCAGCAGATAAGTGAGAGCTGCAGGGCTTTAAAGGAAAACCATCTGACTGAAGAGAGCAGTCGACCAACATTAGAAAGCTTCATGCTTACTTCATGAATAATTGATTGAATCCATCGCCTTCACTCAGACACAGGCACAGGCAGACGGAACTTCTAAAGCCAAAGGTTGTAGCCTGAAAACTTTCTACCTTTGCTTCTGTGCTCCACGGAGAGGCATGATGGGATTGGAGGGAGCAGGAGGTCCCGTAATGTAACACGTGCTGTGTGCTGCTGTTTGTTCTTCCAGTAAAGGTGGAGGAAAGGTCAGACTGATGTTTCTAGAGGGTACAGGATGTCTTCATAGAGGTCTGAGTGAAACAGGCTGTGACTCTTCAGAGTTTTGACCCTGTACTGACATCAAACCACCAAATTCATGCAGCACCCAGAAGTCACTCTGTGTTGTTATTATGAGCTCTAATAATTCTTTTTTTTTCAGCTGTAACACTCTGCCCCATCTAGAGAGTAAATAACTCATTAAAAAAAACTCCACTAAAAGAAATCTCCATTAATGTGGAATAAAATAATCATCATCATTACATCATGTAATCCAGTACTAGTTTTAAACTGGATCAAACCTTCAGTTTGTGTCTTTCAAAAATTTTCAGCATGATTTGAAAAAACTTTGATCTAAAGAAAAGTAAGTAGTAAAGTAAAATGAAATAATCCTTCAAACAGATTCTAATACAAATAAAAAATATGTTCATTTTTGCTATTATTCCTTACTGAGTATTAGTTTCAGAGAAGCAATCATCAGAACATGTCAAAGACATTCAATCTTTTTTTAATTTCAGAGATAGGGTGTAGTTGTTAATGTCTTGTTTTTTTAATTTGGTGTAGCTCAGATGAGGGGTCATAAAAGAATTGAGAAATGGACATGGATGTTTGTTATTTTTGTGTTTTGTTCAAAAATAAACACTTAAAGTGACCCCATGTTTGCTCTTCATCATGTTGTTCTTGTTGTAGCTGGTTGCTCACATTGTGATATGTTGCTCCATTTAGAGCAGTGGTAATCTGGATATGGTCATCTTTTTTTAATTGTTTTTAATGGTATAATGACTTAAGACCTACAATCAGTGAGTTAACATTTGAGATTCTTTCTGTCTAAACTAACCATCACCGTCTGTCTTCCACAGCTTGACGAGCTGCAGACAGTGCAGAGAGAGATTTGTGCACATGGTGGGAGCACTCCCTGCTGGACAGACCTTCTGAACATACCGTGTCTGAATCATTATAAGCTGTGTTTCCTGCATAGCATGTTGTATGACACATGTGACACGTTGGAGCTAATTTAAAATCATGAGCACTATTAGAATTTACTTTGGTGATCATGGGTAAAACACTCCACAAACTCCACAGTTATCTCAGCTAGTACTACAATTATAGGACCCCAAGAGCCCGGCATAAGTGCCTGAACAAAATTACAGAGAATCTTCAGGACCCCTGACTGCCCATTTCAGGGCCTGAACAAAACAACTAAAACATTTTCCAGTGCAACAACAACAAAAACATAGGAAATTTATAACAGCGGCCCCCAGAATAGCATAACTATTATGTCACAAACATAAATTTCCTGAGATGGTTTAGAGTCCCTGAGTCAGTTCAGTCATCAGGAATGGCTGGTAACTGGACCAGACGTGCCACCAGTTGCAGGTAAGTCTTGTCCCTAACCTTAACCTCAGCTGAACAGATACATCCAGCAGAACTAGCATTCAGCTTCACCACTTAACCAACAGGCTAAGCTTGGGGCAGCTGAGTGTTAAAAATCATCACCACAGTGTCTTGAGTAACATTGTCAGCAGGTTGTCGCTACTTGTGGCATACTTTGAAGGGATGGCAAATAGTTACGAAGAACTAAAAGTGACCACGGCCAAAAGTGATCCACCATCACTTGGCAGTGGCACCAGCGTCTCTTTGTAAGTGTGTCCGCAGCACAGGACACTTGTGGAAGGGAGGCATCTCACCGCCCCAACAATAAGATACTTGGCATCACAGGGTCTGGGTCTGAGACATCTGATGACATGTATCCCAGGGGTTTGGCATTGAGGATGCCTTCCACCTCGTTCAGGAGGGTCAGCAAGACCTCTTCAGGGAGGGGCTGTGTGCCGATGACCACCTGCAGTGCACGTTTCACAGATCGAATCTCGTGCTCCCAGGCACCACCAAAATGGGGTGCTGCAGGTGGGTTAAACTGAAACTTGATCTGCTACTGAGCAAGTCTGTCTTGAAGCTGTGGCTCCATGGAATTAAAAGTCTCACGTAGCTCCCTCTCTGCACCTCCAAAGTCCATCCCTTGGTCTGAAGGAATCTCTGAGGGGGTTCCGTGGCAAGCAAAAAACCAACCTCCTAGGAAGGAGTCAGCATCCAGGTTGGCCAGTAGATCCAAATGGACACATCGTGTCGTGAGACATTTAAAGATTACTCCCCAACGTTTCGCGTTGCGCCTTCCAATCTTAATGATGCAAGGTCCAAAGCAATCAACACCAGTGGAGAAAAATGGAGATTTAAGGATCCCCAGGCAGGCAGGAGGTAGGTCTGCCATCTTGGGCAGAACTGGCTTACCCCTCCACTTCCTAAATTCAGTGCAAGATCTCTGATGGTGCTTAATGGCCTGTCTTCCTCGTGGCAGGATCCACCTCTGGTGAAAGCGTACTGAGCTTACTGCTAGGTGGCAGTGGCCTACCTGCTTTGAGGCACTTAATCTCCTCTGGAAAGCAATCTGCTTGTCTGGCCTTAAGCAAGAGGATCTCGGCACCACCAGGTTCAGGCTGAGGTAAGGCAGAGTCAGCAACTGCCTCTTGAGTGGCTTTAACCAGGTCATTCCAACTGTTGAACTTTGTAACATCTAGAAACTGAGGTCCTTGGCTTGTCTGCATAAGGCCACAGAAAATACTTTGCTTTAGCTCAGAGGCATCTCCTGGCACTGCTAAGGAAAGAAACAACGGCCGCATATCAGATGAAGCACGCAGGAATGGTGGTCCTTGAATTCATCTACTTGATGCCGTCAGTTCAGCCATTGTTTTGCCACGGGTGAGGTCATCAGCTGGGTTGTTCGCAGTATCAACATACTTCCAAGTGTGCATGTCTGTCAACTCTCGGATTTCTGAGACCTGTGTGCCCACAAAGACTTTGTACCTGCATGACTCAGATGTCTTCCAGGTTAGGTCTGTAGTGGAGTCTGTGCATAGGAAGGTGCAGGTGGTGTTGAGGGTGAGCTCTTGATGGATGAGAGAGAACAACTGAGCTCCAGTCATTGCTGCACAGAGCTCTAGCCATGGCATTTACTGCTGGCGCTTCGGGGCTACTATGGACGTCGTCATTATGAATGAGACATGGACTGTGTCACTGACCTTTGTGGTGAGGTAAGCAACTGAACCATATGCCTGTTCTGAAGCATCACAGAAGATATGTAGTGAATAGTTTTGGGTTTCAGTGGCAACCTCGGGTGGTGCGTAAGCCTTTGGCAAGGTGATGTTCCCCAGCTCAGAAAGCCCCTACTCCCAGCTAGACCAAGCCTCAATGATGTCAGGGGGAAGGTTTGGGTCATCCCAACCTCTCCTTTTCGTCCACAGCTTCTGGCCAAGAATCTTTGCTTGTGTTGTGCAAGGGATAATCACTCCAAGAGGAACTATCTGGACCTCATCCATTATGAATGAGACATGGACTGTGTCTGTCGAGCTAGCACCTTGTATATGTGTCGCATAGTAGGAGTCTTACTCTCTGTAGCTTTGGACTGGAAGCCAAGTTGATCAGTCTGGCAATGGCATTGCAGACCCAGAGTTGGCTCCTGTGGATCAGTCCACTTTTCAGCCAACCACAGTTCTGCGCTCTTAGAGCTGGCAGTAGACATTAGGTTAGAGACGACTGTTGGGACATTGCTCGCCCACTGCCTGATCTCAAATCCTCCAGAAGCTAGGCATCGCCTCATCTTATCAAGGAGTCTGGCAGCTTCAGGTGAGGATAAACTTTGTAGACAGTTGCCTACTTAGAATGACTGCTCAAAGGACTGCAGGGTGTTCTCATTTTCTTACCATGTTGACCTCAGTGAATCGCTCACCTGGCCTTCCAGCAGCGCGGACAGCCATCATTTCTGTGCAAGGTGACCCCACACTCATCAGGGAACAGGACTGTAGACCACTGCTGCGTTGTCCAGGTCACATGGTCTTGTGTCCACTGCAAACGGTCACGGCATTGTCTTTGTGTCAGTGTAGTCACGTGCAATGGTCATCTGGCTTAAAGCCAAGGCGGTGGAGTTGGTTGTGAATGGTTTGTCTAAAAACCCTAGTACCTCACTTCTTGTAAACAGGCCTGCAGCTGTGTAGCAGTTGCATAACAGTGTCTGAGTGCATAGGTCCTTTGACTGGTCATCGATGCGATCCATCACTCGTGGGGCTCCATTCCTGGGTCTGTCAGCAACACTGCCAGTAGTTCTGTGTCTTGCTGCTTGCTTCATGACTGTTTGAATGATGAACTGGGAATGACTTACTGACAATACCAGCTTTTTATACCCCCAAAAAGTTTAAATTGATGCCACATTAAAAAGGGTTGTCTTTTTGTATTTTTTGGGCTTGGCCCCAATATGTAAGGCACACTGTACGCAGTGAGACCATTACATTGAAAACACTAAATGCAGTGCCTCCCTATCCCAAAAATCAATGAAGTGAAACAAACACCTTGGGCCAGTTGTTCAAAAAAATATAATCTGGATCAAAATGATCCGGATTTGGAAATCCCATTTCTTGCTATCCAGGATCAGGTAATCTTTATGCCATTACTTTTATGCCGGTTTTTCAAAGCAACCTTGGATTGGATCACCCCAATCCAGATGCACAGTTTTCAAGATTACCAAATCCGGACTACCAGTGTTCTGAATGGGACAACCTATCACAATGTGGGCTACCAGCAATGCAAAGAATAAAAGGTAGAAGGCCAATATGGGGTCACTTTAAATGTTTTTTTATTTTGAGACAAACACAAAAATAACATAAACATCCACTACTATTTATGATTTCTTTTATGACCACTCATCTGAGCCACAACAAATATGACAGGTTTATGACAGCCATCTTATATAAAGCCTTTCTCAGAGGACTTACAGAGAGGCACTGACATGGCAGGTATTGTCCATGGCTACCACCATTTTGGTGGAAGAGGATACCATCAAAGGGTGTATGTTGAATGTGCAAAACCACTGGAGCAATACACCACTGAAGAACTGTATGTTTGCTTCCGCTTTGGGAATGCTGATATTAAGTACACTGCAGACCTCGTCAGGCCAAAACTTCAGTAAAGAACCCAAAGGAGTCACAGTCTGTCTGCGGAGGAACAGGTCCTCATTGCTCTGCGCTTCTATGCATTTGGGACTTTTAACCAAGTTGTCGGTGACTATATTGGAGTGGACAAATCAGCTGAGTGATGTAGTGAAAGCTGTGTCAGTTGCATTGGCCAGCCTGGTCAATCTTTTTGTTTTACTTCCAAAGGTTGACCACATTGCCCAGACCAAGCACAAGCTTTGTCTTTAGGGGTATATTCCCAATTCTGTTGGGGTTACTGACTGCACTCATGTGCATACCTAAGCACCTCATGAGAGGGATTGGAAGTACATCAACCAAAAGGGAGGCGCAGCATCAACATTCAACTTGTTGGCAATGCTGACCTCATCATCACAAACTGCGTCGTGAAGTGGCCTGGGTCTGTTCATGATGCACGTATCCTGAGGGAGAGTGCTTTATACAGAGAGCTCCAAACCAACCAACCAGATGGCATAATATTAGGAGACAGTGCCTATCCACGCCTACCATGGCTGATTACTCCTTTTCTTGCAGCAACCACACCTGTACAAGCATGCTTCAACACTGCTCATTGCAAAACAAGATGTGCAACTGAGCTTTTAAATGGAGAACTGAAGAGATGCTTTGCATGCCTTAACTACTTGCTAGTGGAACTACAGGGAGCACGCAACATAATACTTGTAATAATACACTCGTGTGTATTATCCTGCACAACATCACTACCAGGCGCAATGTCCCTCACTGTGATGATGTTTATGATGTACCTGAGCCTGTCCAAGAACCAGACCAACCTCTGGCATTCTGTCAGCATGAGGGACTGACTGAACGTGTAGTAAGGGATGCAATTGTCAGAAATTATTTTTGACAGGTTCAACTCTGATGATTTTTTTTTTTTTATATGAATTTACAGATGAATGACAGAATTATTGAATATAATGTTTTTTATTTGTTATTTAAATCTGTTTGGGGGTTTATTTCATGGGGACAAGATCATTTTTATTTTATTTTTACTTTACTATTCTGAAAGGCTTAATTTGTAGCCTATGTGTACTTTATCTACTTCATCACTGAAACAACAAGCAACTTCAAATCAAGTGCAAAATATAAAAAAAAAAAGTATGTACACAAAATGAAACAAATTGACCAATTTTGAAGTTTTGCTACTTTTTTTCCCTGAAATCCACCTTGAGGTCCTGTTTTTTGGATCACAGTTATCCAGATCCTACTGAAATGTTTTGAACAACACTAACTGAAGGTTTGATCCAGATTGAAACTAGGATTGGATTACATGATGTAATCCGATTTTAAATCCTTCTTTCCCTTTGAACAACCCATTTTCAAGATTTGATCCAATCCATTAACCAAAATCCAATCAGATAACCTTTGAACAACTGGCCCCTTATGTTTGAAATCTACTGAGAACCTCTTAACATCCCTAACTTATTATGATTAGTGTATATCACAATGCAGACAGTGCTGAGAGGAGTATGTGTGTTGACTCAGAGCACACTCTGCTGGACAAACGCTGTGATAGCACCATGCTACAGTCAGCACATGCATTGTTTTTCTGCACAATGCTGATGATGTTCCTGAATGTGCAATGGTCCCGTAGCTTTTAAAATCAGTCTCACTGAAGATCGTCAGCAGTCCGACCAAGTGTCTATAAACAGACCGTTAAGCTGTGACTCAGTTATATGAAAGGTAATATTTGCTGATGACTGATGGAGGGGTCAGCTCTCTGTGTTCTACACTTACCTGTGCATGTTCCCCTGGCAGAGCCACTAAGATTTGTTTCTGGAAACATGGTGGCAGAGACAGCAGTGTCTCTTGTACAGTTCCTCGTACGGTTCCTGTTCAGATGGGCCCTTGAGGACATTTTCCCTTATCACAACCTGAAGGCAAAAAGCAGTCAGAGGAGCTGGATATACATAAAGGCATTTCTCCCATGTATTGGGTACAGCTAATTAGATTTGATCTGTGACTCCCTTAAGGCTCCTACCACCTACTGTAGTATTTAAGCTGTGCCGTAAAGCACAGCTGTGCATTAATATAGAGGTATTAATTATGAAGCAACGTGCAAAAACAGGTTGAGAATTTACACCCAAGAATAATTATGCAGCAGAGGTAACTTCACAATCAGCTCCTGAAAATGTCAGGTGTGCAGCAAAACAGCAACAAACCAAAGCATCTCATTACCCAGCGTGCCTTTAGCCTTTCAGAGAGAATGCCACAGCTCATAAAGGCTGACTGAGGACTCAGGAAGAGAGATAAAAAGAGAGCAACAAACTCTACTTTGAAGGGAAAAGCCAAAAATAATTTAATGAGTAATGCATGGCCTGCTTTGTTTGAAACAAACTGTGCAACTTCAGGGCCAGAACTCATTGTGGGAGCACTTTCATTATATCTACATTGTGATTAGCAGAGCCTGAGGTTGCTTCAGTGATTAGCACACTTAGAAATGATCACTGGTTTGAACAGTGTCTCCTTTTAGCCTCACACAATCAGCACTTTGAACCAACACATTCAAACATTTCTTACATCATCAAAACGAGTCAGGAGAAAAAATAAAAAGGATGAAATCAGCACAGGGCACTCTGCCTAACGCAGAGGGAAGGAGGACAATGTTGGAAACAGTGAAGAGTGAAAACATCAGCTCATGTGCACAGTCAGCTGGCTCATTCTACTCTCAGTTCATTAATCAGCAGCTCTGCACATTAGGTTTCTATTTCTCCACCAGTTCAAGGCTTCAAACTAACAGGGTTAGTTCAGTAATGTGGTGTTTATGAGGCGGACAGGATCAGAGAGATCCTTGGCCAAAGGACCAATCCTTTCCAATACAGGTCAGGCATTCAATGTTACGTTTCAGGATGTTTATGAGTGAATAAAAATACAGTAAAGTAGCATTTCAAGTTAAAGTTATATTTTGGATTGTTGTTACATTTAGTCATTGTTAAATTTCTCATCATTGTTACATTTCAGGTCATTGTTAGATTACTGGTCATTGTAACATTTTGGGTCACTGTAACTTTTCAAGCCAATGTTACATTTAGTCATTGTTACATTTCATGTCATTGTTAAATTTCAGGTTGTTGTTATATTTCATGTTGTTTTTACATTTTCAGCTTGTTTTAAGTTTTACGTCATTGTTACATTTCAGGTTGTTTTTACAATTAAACTTTTTTTTTTTTTTCTGGTCATTCCTACATTTCTAGGTCTTTACATTTCAGGGGTTTTCTACATGTTAGGTCTTTGTTTCATTTCAGGCCACTGTTACGTTTTAGGTGACTGTTACATTGTTATTCTTTTTACATTTCAAGTAACTGTTATACATCGGGTTGTTGTTACATTTCTTGTCATTGTTACATTTCAGGTCATTGTTTCATTTGTTACATTTGGGTCATTGTTACATTTTAGATTGTTGTCACATTTCAAGTAAATGTTAATTTTTGGTCATCGTTACTTTTTAGGTCACTGTTACATTACAGGTCATTGTTACATTTCTTGTTTTTTTTACATTTTGGGTCTTTGTTACTTTTAAGGTCTTTGTCAGATCTCATCATTGTTACACTTCTATTCATAGAGTATAACTGCTATACATCAGTTACATCAATATACTGTAAATAAACTCAAACACAAAACAAAGGAAAATTATGTTGCCAACAGAAACTACAGTAATGCTGCAGTGTCACTCAACCTCATTGTTGGCCTCGTCATCCTCACTCTCCTGGCCGTCCTCCCACTGCTGACTGCCTGGCCACAGATTTTCGTCCACATTACATCGAATACTTTCCCGTGCGATGCAACGGGGAAAGAATCTGTGTGCGTGTCGCAAACATCCGCGACACTGATCTGGTGTAACATCACCACAAGCAGCATCCATGGCTTGGAGCAGGGATCTTTGGTTCTGAGCCCACTGCTCATATACCCTCCACCTCCAAGCGAGAAAAACTCCCTGATGGGATTAAGGAATGGCGAGTATGCTGGTAGGAACACATTCAACATTCTTTGGTGAGCAGTGTACCAGGCTCTGATAAGTTGTCCACGGTGGAAGCTAACATTGTCCCGAACAATGACAAATGTTGGCAAACTTGACCCTACTACACCTCTCTCATTTTCTGGGACTAGATTTGAATAGAGGTGATCCAAGAAGACAAGGAGCTTTGGGGTGTTATATGGGCCGGGGAGACTGGGGATGTGGGCGGCAACGCCATTCTCTGAAATGGCAGCACACATCGTTATGTTGCCCCCACGCTAGCCTGGAACATCAACTGTGTCCCGGTGGCCGATGATATTCCGGCCATGTCTTCTTCATTTGGCCAGGTCGAAGCCAGCCTCATCCACAAAGACAAGGATGTGAGGGATCTCGTTCCCTTTCAACGCCATTATTCTCTACAGTACTGTAAACAAAACATCAAATCAGTTATACAGTAGACTCATACAATGCAACAGCAAATTACATAGGAATGGTCAGTATTCTCCACAAGTTCAATATACTGCTCTACGCTTTACTGCAGTGGTTCCAAAACTGGGGTAGGTGTAGGGATATAGGTCTACAGAGGTTGACAGAAGGTACTTGAGAGAAAGGGGGGAAATACTGTAAAAATAACAAATTTAGATTACATCATCAATCACTACACTGACTGAAATGCCACTGTAAGGACACAATGTCAGATCTGCTTGTGCTGTGAAGCAAGGAATCCATAACAGGAATCGAACTTGAGTTTCCCACAAAATAGACAGATGCTCTGAGCAGTCTGCCAAAGGCGTATCCTTGTGGCCAAGTAGCCAGCACACCATCTCATCATGGGCATTACACCTGGTTACATCTGGGAGGCACTAGTTTAGCTCATTCCCCCTTTTCTTATATGTAAAATCATATTATTATGGATTATTATGATAATTGTATCATACAGGAAGCTATAGCTTCCTCTTGTAGTTTTCAAAGCAAAATGTTGTAGTCACATAAAGTGAGTACTTTGACTCCGGAATCAGATAAAATGAATACAGAAGCCAAAACAACTGGGAACCACTGCTTTACTGTGAACAAACCAATGACTTACATGTACATACTGGTACCGCAGCTCTTTCACTCTATCAGAGTTCCTCTCAAATGGTACCCTGTAAAATTGCTTCATGGTCATCTGATGCTTGTTCAAAACCCTCGCTATTGTGGAGATGCTGATTTCATTGATGTTTTGGAATATGCTGTCATCCTGTAAGATTGTGGTGCAGATCTGTCTCAATATGGTAATATGGTGATGGCATTATTTGCCATCACCATATTACAGATTTCTTGCACCTGTGGTTGACTGAGGAGTCGTCCTCTGCCACCTATATGAGGTTGTCTTTCAATCCTAGACATAGGATTCAAAGGACAATATTACCATTTGCAAAGCTATGCACTGTCCTACTCAGTACAGAAATAATATGTAAATAAATAAGTAAATTTCTTAAATTACAGTATTCACAATGTTCTGTCAGATATAAACTAGAATTCCATCATTGACTTACAGTAGTACATACCTGTTTTCCCTGCGAAAGGTTTGATTGATTGAAGACACTGTGGAGTGGAGCACATTAGGCTGTACTCTACAACCTTCCTCCGCCATTGTGAGGCCATGGTTGACTACATGGTTGACCAGAGTAGCCCGAATTTCATCAGGTAAAGCTTGGTGTCTTTGTGCTCCTCGGCCTCTTCCTCCTTTTCCACCACCACACACCCTTACAACTCTTCTTCTTCCTCTTCCTCTTCCTCTAGCATTAACCCATCCAGGTGCCTCTGTAGAAAATTTTATTTGTAAATTATAACTTCAGGGACAGTTGCAAGTCCAAAATGTGGAGCTGCTTAACATAGCAGACAGCTGTCTCTGTCTTCAGTCTACTAGAAAGCAGAAACATAAATTTCTCTGCCCATTGCATTCTGGAAGAGTCAGATGATGCACATAGGTTTTCCTGGAGCATACCATGGCTGTAAAAATAACTAAAGAATGCCCCAAAACAGGTGAAGTAACTGGACACGAGCCAAGTTACTGTTCACTGGATGTTAAAGGATTGCTGTATAAAATAATGAAGCTTAAAAACCCAAGAAAAACTCTGAGTAGCATAAATACAGTATTGAACATTTTTTCACAGCAAAAGACAAGTGAAGCAAAGATACGAAATGCCTGCAGTTGTCTCCCAGAGCAAAGAACAAAGTCATATATCTGTTGACCTTTGCCCTACGAGACGCCGTGGAGGCTGGTGTGGCCACGATGCTGAGGCTCGCAGACATCTGATCTTCAATGACCAGCTGGACCCCGAAAGAGCCATGTCTTATAACACATAGATGCATTAACCAACATTGGAACAAAAGTCAATGGAAGAAAAACTGTTTCAACCAGGTTCAGAACCAAAGTATATAAGCAAACTCCTGATGACACCTTGATTAATGCTCAATTTGATTCACAGCAGAATTTTCAGTGTGACCACAGCAATCAGTCTCTATTATTAACCCCTGCATCGATCAGGAAGGATCTTCCCTCCATATAAGGAGCTCACCTAAAGAAGACTTGTCTTTCAACAGAGACGACCAATCCGGACAGACAGGAGCAAGGAGAAAGTAACCGTCCTCTGGGTTATAAAAATGTGAATTGTTGGTCATGTTGAGGGAAGGAGAGTTAGGGGGCTGGGAGTGAGGAGTTAGAGAGCGTTAGTTAGGAGGGGAGAGGGCAGTAGGAGGGGAGAGGAGTAGTTAGCAGTTGTAGGCAGTTGTTGGTTGTTGTTGGTTGTCTGCAGACTGCTCAACTCACTTGCTTTGTTCAAAATGGCTCCCTTTGAATAAAGTATGGACTCAAGCTGAACTGGACTCTCCTGATGATTGCCTCTGCATCTTCTTCTTCTTCAAGAGTTTTGGCATAGGAAAACTAGAAAAATTAAGTTATGAAGTGTTTAGAAAGAGGAATTCTGGGACCACCAAGACAAAGCCAGCAGAAGGTCTTAGGCCCTAAATTACCATGAAAAATTACACAACACCTCCATGTTTGAAAATTGTACTGATTCCGATCAAGCTCTATATATGTGGTTGGCAGCATTGATACTCATGCATAGCACCTGGTCATCTGAGATGTCACTGTGACCTGCCCCCTTCATCACTCAAGTTCTAGTTTCACCTGGCAGTCAATCACAGTTATCAATTTAGCAAATGTTCCAAGAGATTCATGTTATATAATGGCATGTTACTCATGGAATTATGTCCCTGACATATTTTGACAACTGAATGATGCTGACATGTTTTGTAGAGAACAACCATTTGACTGAGAAGTGACAGTCAGCTTAGACCACAAGATATATTCACTTGGTACTTGTGCAAACTGTAGGAAATTCTACTTAATCATTTGCAGAAATGTAGAGACATTTGCAATTTGCTGAAAGGAATGAGAAATTCAAATCTGTTGTGTTGTTTTGAAAAAGTAATTTCTGTTTCAAGAAATGAGCCAAACCAATCGAGAAAAACTGTAACATCTGAAGATGAACCTGAGAGGAGATACTGAAGGTTTTTGACTGTCTTGTGTCAGTTTGTCTCTCTGGATCTGGACTTTAATCTAAATCAGAACCACTTATCTCAAGGTCAAATCATGTTTTCCAAGGATCATGGGAGCTTCTTTGTGTAGTGTTTTATGCAGCAGCTTGATTTTCCTCATTTCTCTATCAGGACACCCTGTACAGAGTTAAATTAAGTTATGTTTAAAGATGCGAAATGTGTGGCTGACCTGACTGATGGATGAGCATGCTGCAGCTGTTAGTGAGGAGGCTAAAGGCTAACTTAAAGCTGTGTTGAGGAAGCTTTCCTGACAAGCTGTGCATAGGCTTGAAAAATCTGCTTCAGAAACAGAAATCACAATTAATCCAGTACCATGAGGACTATTTTTCTTTCTGGAGTGGTCTCATTATTTTATTTTATTTTACTTTCAGACCTTGCCTTCTCATGAGAAAACACATTTTGTTTTTTTTTTCAAGAGGCCCCCATATGGAGAATGGGTTATCATGAACAAATCAGTGCTGTGATCTTTGACAACAAGACAAATAAGTTTAGATCTGCAGAAGCATCTGGTTAAGACAGAAACCCTGCACCATCATCTTGAGATAACATTAAGACAGGATTGCAGAGACATTAAGGTTTTTAAGAAGCTCTTTCAAATAGTGACATCAGACAGATCCCTTTTTCACTGCTTTTAAAGACGGTAAGATTCAGTCCTCCGCTCAAACATTCGGAGCAACAACGTGCTTTAGTTCCGAGGACAAACCAGCAGATCTGGCTCAGTTCCCTCCAGATGACACAATGCTCTGCACACAGGGACCATGATCCAGTACTGCTTTCTGGAGCTGATCAGAGTCAGTTCAGAGACATGAGGGTGGGTGTAACATGAACATTATCAGGAGCTTAGCAGCAGTGTTTTGGACCACCTGTAGGTGGTTCAGGGATGCCGGGCTCAGATGGTATAAGACCGTTACACCTCTCTGGCAGAGATTAAACAGAAGCAGGAACATTCATCTCCAGCTCAGGCTTGGACACAACAGGTCTGAGTCTGAGGCTGTGTTTGCTAAATGGTAAAGAGAGGCTCTATATGTAGGTCCAGGCTCAGTCCAGGCTCAGTCCAGGCCCATCTGGACACAAAGATTACAGAGGGCCTGGACTGACAGAAGAGGAAAACAACGTTAATACCATGTGAAGACGTCAGCTTTTGAAACAAACCATGATGTTATTAAAGAAAGAAATAACACTGATTGATATCCTGTGCTGGATCAAACACACCACTGTTTTTACACAGTTTAAATTTGAAAACACTGACGGCTGGGCTGACTAAAGTAAATCAAACTCTGCGTCAAACAGGATACACTCAAGCAGTCTGAGTCTAAGCTAACATTATGAGCTAAGCATACAGGTGCAGTGACCGCAGCACAAAATCTACACTGCTGATAAACAGACACCAACAAGAGGTCAGTTATCACTGGACGTCAGAGAGCGATCAGAGTTATCTCAGAGTAACTGTTCTGTTTGTAACTGTAAGAGTTTTCTGAATAATTAATCTGAAACTCAAAATCATAAATATTTCACTCTACATACATTTGATTCACAAACACAGTGAGAACTGATTTACTTTTAACATGGCAGGGGCAGTATGGGTGCCCTATGGGTGGGCTCAACAGTCCCAGGCCCAACCACTTTTCAACAGGCCCACACAAAACTTATCTTTGAAAAAAAAACAACAACATTATTTATAATAAAAATGTTTTTTTTTTATTCATTTAGAAGGAACATTATGAAATTTTATCACTTTGCTTTTGTGACTGTTGATGTCCTATCTTTATAAAATGAGAAGAGTCTGCAAACTCTTTTAGCCTAACGGAAAAAAAAGTTAACCAATAGACACATTCAGCCTCATGTTTTACGAGTGGGACTTGAGAATGATTTGGGGAAAGACTGTGGTTTTTTTCTTTTCTTTGATTTAACCGTGGTTAATGTCACAGCTGTTACAGCCTATGATAAATGGAAAGCATCAAAGCTCTACTCTGTAGTCAGTACCATAGAGAGTGACAATGAATCAATCTGTCTGATGAACAAAAACATGAAACAAAATATGATCAAATATTAAAGGATCAAGACATTTAGACATTTGAGCAGTGGTCTAACTTTTGTAATTCAAAACCTGCCCAGAACTGAGATCCTGGCTCCATCCCTGTGACATTGACTCAAAAACTGTTTGAAGTTAGGAAACATGATTAGCATAGCTACTGGCTCAGTGTGTGTGGGTTCAGTGTGTGCCCCGTTTACAGACCAGGATGCAGTGGTCACTGGTTGAACTTCCAGATTCGACCATTTGCTGCCTTTCTTCCAACTCTCTCTCTCTTTTTCTTTAGTTGTCCTATAAATAAAGACTAAAGAGTTTGAGAGCATTGCTAATAACCCCGAAGTACAGGTTATAATGGAAACACTGCATGTCCTCATAGGGCTTCCATACATTCAGACCTCCTCAAACTGTTTTTTATGCACATCAGTGCGAGCTGTCGGAGATGAGTCAGTGTCAGCGATTAAAATAGATCCATTTTTATTCCTGGGTGTCAGAAACGCACTCTGCCTCCGTCCTCCAGTCCTCTGGATCCACTGAGCTCCTCTCTTCATTCTCTCCACCCTGGCCTGTTAAGTGGCCTCTTAATAATAAGAGCAGCTCCAAATGGACGTTGTGCTCATATATCATGAGTGGTACCCTCCAGGATAGGTCCCTTATCCAGGCACAGGGCAGTGGTTCATCATCTCTGTGGAGAAAAAAGCTTTAAACGGCCAGTTTACAGGCACCGCCATTTATTTCAAGAATAATTGGGGGGGTTTACAAGCTCACAGGAACATCAATTCAACACGGCCTGCTGCAAAACTCGGAGTTTGTTTTAGCAAAATGAGAGATTTTGAGCCCCTTAGTGAATGAGCATTGATTATATGAATAAGTCTGATTGGAAATGTTTCAGTTCTCTTCCTCTCCCTTCATGTCCCTTTACATCAGGCAAACAAACCCCGTCTGCAGTTTTTCCCTTAATGTGAGTAATCTGTAATATGTTGTCTTTTTTCACCTTTAGAGGCTGTGAAATGTCCTTTCCTCCCTCTCTTTGTCTTCATCCCACATATCATTCATCTCCTAGCCTGTCAAATCTCTTCACAGCAGCAGTAATGTCGATAAATGTCCTCCATTACAGCTTGGCTTGGCCCCCGAGTGTGAGAAGGCCCTCTGGTGCCCTCACCTGTCCCCACAGAGTACTGCAGTGTTTCACAAAGACAAAAAAAAGAACGGCACACCGCCCCAGAAAGGTTCCAGGAAACAGACATGGAGATAAAAGTTTAAAATTGGGTTTGGGATAAAATCACAGCGCCCTCTCTGCTGAATAATTAAAGCAACTGTAGCAGAGGATTTATAAAATATAAAAAGCTTTAACCGTAGAGTGAAATCTGAGGATGGGAAATAAAGGTACAGTTTCAGGATCCTTCAGTGGGGAGCCCGATGAAGATATAAAAACTCAGACTGTCTGGGGAAAAATACCAGAAACATATTTCAGATAAACAACTGTTAAAAATGATCAGACCCAAGAGGAAAACACACTGCAGGCTGCTTCCTGCCCACACACACACACACACACACACACACACACACAAACACACACACACACACACACACACACACACACACCGAACTTTGTATTTATCAGTGAGGACATCACCTGACAGAGAGGAGGGAGGTGTGTAACAGTAAAAAGTCTGTTTAATAGCAGAGTATATTGAAAGTACAGTAGAGGATTAAAAACGCTGCCATATTGCTCATGTTCCACGTGACTTTCAGCTGCGCTCCAGCCCAGCCACGCTTCAGCTCAACGACACAAACATGGACAAAGAGAAGATGAGGATCAACACACAGAGCCCCCTGCACACACAGGAAGCCGTGTTAAAACACACATGACATCAGAAAATAAAGAACAAAGACACGGAGCATCAAACCCAACGGCTGTGACCGTAGCTGGTCACAGGACACACTGGGAGCGGAGCTAAAGAAACAAAACAATCAAAAAGAGAAGAATCAAACCAAAAATATATAGATAACTGTATAAGAACGAAACACAAAACTTGACATGAAAAGAGTCCTCACATTCCAGCAGGGTCACTCTGAGAACTCCCCTCCACCACCACTTCACATCCTCTTTGTTTGTACATCAGTTCATGAGTGCTGCTGTTTCAAAGCTTCAGTCTGGACTAAGAGCAGCAGCTGCTCCTCACAGCCCCCCATCCCTCCCCCTCCCTCCCCCAGCTACCGCAGGATCCTGGGAGCAGACCTGTCATCAGTCACTGTCTTACGGAGCCTCACCCCACGCCTTATAGTCTTCAGCATATCCAAGTCCTCCCGAGTGACATCGGACGGCCCCTGGGGGGCACCTTGAGCTGCCTCCCCAGGCAGGGAGCTGCTGAAGGGGAAGTGACCCTCACCCAGGGCGTGGGCGCTGGCCACCAGCTCCCCGATCTTTTCCACCAGGCTGTGGCGGTTGGCAGCCAGCAGGGGGTCCTCCTCAGCACAGAGGGGGGCGATGTCTGGGACCTGCTGGCTGTAACTAGTCCTGTCAACCCCCCCTCCTCCACAGCTCCATGAGGTATCCAGCAGGCTCATCCTCTTTGGGGATGCCCTCATGTAATCTCCAGCTGCAGGGTCGTCGCCGTAGAGAAACTCCTCGCTGCCCACACGCTGCTGGGACGGGCTGGCGTACCCTGGGGAATCTGGCACAGTGGGGGTCTTCACGGGTACAATAGGGGGTCTGATTGGAATGGGGCCTGACGTAGACGAGGTGCGTCTCACTCCGGTTTTGGAGGAAGGTGTCCGACGGATAGTGGCGGTCCCTGATGTGATGGCTCCTGAGCTGCTCCCCCCTGAGCCATTAGGGGTCCCCTGGGGGCTCTTCCCTGCCGGTAGACCTGCTGTGCTTGCGGGCCTCTTGGTTTGGATCATGCGGCGGTAACTCTGAGCGATGTTACTGTGGCGTGGGATGGTGGAAGACTTGTCAAAGTCTGCCTGTCCTTCACTGTCAGCATCCCCGTTCAGAGAGTAGCACTCGTAATCTGAACCTGGAGGAGAGGGAGAAGAGGGGGGGCATTTTTAGACTACGTGGAGCTCCTCAGCTCTCCCTCTGAGTCTTTGTTTTAGGATTATAAGCTTCATGGTGTGAAAAACTACAGTCATCATGTGCACTCTGGGAAAAGGAGAATCGCTCTCAGCCCTCAGTTACAATTTAGAAAAGCAAATGTGTCTATCAATGGCTGTGAATCTGTGTGTGTGTGTGTGTGTGTGTGTGTGTTACCCTGAGAGGGGATGGTGTCCTCGGAGCAGGACGGGGTGTTGGTCTGGGTGCTGTACCCGCTGGAGTACTGCAGAGAGTCCCTGCTGCTCTTCTGCTGCTCCATACTCAAACCTCTGGTCAGAACCATTGCAAGAGTGCTGGCTGCTGGGGAGAGCGGCTCGCCCTGCTGCACACACACACACACACACACACACACACACACACACACACACACACACACACACACACACACACACAGGTAGGACATACATAAAGATTAGCACAGACTGATGTATGCACGGCCCTTCAGCGTCCCCTACCATGCTAATGTGCACACTGACATTTACATTTTCCATCATACCTTGGCCCCAATCGTCCCTGGGCCAATCCTGGCTTGCTGTGGATCATCCGATTGCATCCCAGAATACCCCAGTGGACTGGGCGGGGCTTCAAGTTCTCTCATCTTCTCCATCGACTCCCGCCTGCGATGCAGAGTGCTTGCCAAAGATGGCTCATAGGAACTCGATCTGGCCCAGTCCTGCAGCAGCACACAGAACAGTGAGAGCGTCTTCCCAGAATGCATCTGCAGTGTTCACCATCCAACAGTCATGCAGTAAACTCAACACAGAGGCTGCTGGTTTGGCTCATGGACTGGTTAGATATGGATCATAAGGCTCTCTAGGTCTTACTAAGTGATGGAGCAGGCTCAGTTAAGCTGTTTTTGGAGAGCAACAGAAAACTGTGAGGTCAAACCTAATGAGGCGGTTAACACAAGGAGCACAGAAGCAGCAGAGTTCAGAACACAGAAAAAGCAAAAGTCAAACTGCAAATGAAAAACAAACCTTCCAGCTAGGAACCTTTGATGTGGGTGAAGGGGTGTTGGATCCAGGGGAGTGGTTAAATGTGGGGGACGCAGGAAGTATGACAGAGAGAGGCCGAATGGTGCCAGCGTGAGAGAAAGCAGGGCGAAAGGTACCGAAGGATGAGCATGAGCCAAACTGTGGAACGGACAGACACGTCTGAGTCAGAGCGCTCAACATCCACAAAGAGTCCACGTCACAGCATGCTGAGGCTGTGGAGTGGAGCCCAGAGGCCTCTCCAGGCTAAAGATAACACCGAGATACTCTGCGTGTGTGTGTGTGTGAGTGACACTGTGTGCCACACTGTGTGTGTCCATTACAGGTAGATTGTTAAGATGCATGCTGTACTAACCGCTGTAGGAGAGCTGCACTCGCTGACAGACTGGCAGGTTTCTGAAGCCTCAGAGGAGGCAGAGCTTGTTGATTTCTGGGAAAGGGAAGATGGAGCAAAAACAGAGGGTTGGAGGAGAAAATGGAGGGGTGTGTGTGTGTGTGTGTGTGTGTGCGTGTGTGCGTAGGTGTGTGTGTGTGTTTGTGTGTGTGCGCTCGTGTGTGAGCTTGTGTGAGAGAGAAACATGCGATGTAGGGGTGATAGAGATGCAGCGGGTGAGAGCTGGAGAAGAGTGTTGATGAGCTGATGGAGGAGGGCTTATTTCCAGCTCTAGGGGATCTATATACCACAGCCCTGATCGAAAATAAAGCAGCCAGTAAGATCTTTTATTCAGAGAGCAACATTGCATCAGCTTGTTTGCACAGTGTGTTCTGCACGCTGCAATATGTTCAAACCATGATAGCCTGAATAACTTAATCAGCCCAGTGGGACCAAAAAATTTAACATCTGCAACTGGCAAAGCTCATTGCAATAAAAACACAGAGTGGTGTCTGCTTTTTGTGAACATGCTTTATGAGTGCAATGCAAATGAGTAAATATTACAGCTGCCAGATGCAGAGGTAGTGCTGTTACACAGTCTGACAAGTCCTCTTTTTTCCTGCTGAGCGAACCTGCTGTTTCTGGGGCCGTACCTGGCTGGTGATGTCAGAGGGCATGGGTGATGGAGGCTTGGAGTGGGTGTTTGCATCTTGAGACACAAAGCCTGAGTCGTGGGAGGAGACGCTGCTAAGCCGATGGGCTCCTGCTGCGGGCATCTGAAGGAGACTGGAGACAGAAAACTACATCAGGATTTAAAAAAGACGATACCTCAATTTTAGGTCCTAAATACAACGAATGAGGCAGAAAAATGAAACCAAAGGTGTTTATTATCTGTTTTATGCAGATTTAATTAGATGTATTAAAAGCTCCTAATATAAGGGAGGGTAACAGACTGAAACAGGCCTATTTCAAATGTGTTACTCGGAAAAAGTGAGTTATTAAAGAGGGGGTATTCTGCCCTCTCATATCTTAAACATGAATCTAAAGTACCAATGCTGGATGTTCAGACTGAGCGTGTGCAGATTTTCAAACCCCTGCATATTCATATTCTGTAGAAATCCATAAATCCTTCTGTAAACTGATCAAAACACTCTGTTCTAAAAAGAAGACCAGCTCTGCACCAGATCTACACCTGAAGTGATGAGGTCATCACATGAGAATCGCCAAACTTGTTAATGACATTTTGGAGGGATGGACCTCAAACACAAAGGTCTGCCCATAGCTCCTCCCCAAAAGGCCTCCAGAGGACTGGCCAGTCCTCTGGAGGCCAAACAAAACACCTACAACAAACAGGGGTGTAAAGGCAGGTGCACATGCCACAGGCGTATGAGCTGCAGTGTGTGTGTGTGTGTGTGTGTGTGTGTGTGTGTGTGTGTGTGTGTGTGTGTGTGTGTGTGTGTGTGTGTGCGTGTGTGTGTGCGCACCCAGTGTAAACAAAGACGTAGCACAGTAAAGAACAGCATGCTAGCTTGATCTGTGCTGCGTGCAGAATGTAATATTTATGTGAACTGTCACTGCAGTAGCTCCTGCATCCAGCTCCCAGCCAGCCTTAAGAATGATTTATTTTTGGGGTGCATTTTGCAGACAGCACAGTGTCAAGTGAAGTCATGTATGTTTATAAAACACTCACAGTGACCAAATGTTGTCCAACAAAGCGAGAGCAGATAGGAAACATGATGAAATACAATCCCAATAACAAAGCAATGATAAAAGACCTGCTACATGACATCAAAAAAGGATCAGAGGTCATCAAGACATGACAGTTAGTATATGTACATGCAGTTTCAGAGACTGAACTATGAACTTATCAAAATGCATGTAAATAGCTCAGCCGGGGCTGAATACGGACTGAGCATAGCTCGATTGACACAACTAGGTAATTCAGCAGAACTCTGCAGGTCTCAGTAATCCTCAGCGTTCAGCCAGATAAGGAAGTAGGAGACCATGATAAATAGGGTCTCTGCACTCATACAGTCTATGATTCCAACACAACAAACACACACCATGACACACACATAAATAAAAACATGAGGAGCTACAGCTGCATCCATCTCAGCCATCACTGTTAGAATGTTGTTTTCTCTTCAGGTGAACAGAAACTAGTTTGATACACACACAGCTTCACTCATCAATTAAGGACACAGCGCCACCTATTGAAGCAGAGTGAGACGTTCTCAGACAGAAGTCTGATTCTCTTTACTGCATGTACACACAGACCAGACCAGACCCCCTGCTGGGACTTTACCATCCAGCTATGACCTTAGCCGGACTGATGCGTGCATGTAAACATACGATCTGACTCAAAAATGTCAAGAGAGATCAGATCAGCGTTACAGCCACAGCAAAGGGTCCATCCTCTCTCTTGGTATGTCTCAGGACCTGCTAGAGCCAGTCCAGTTAAAGGCTTCTGAGTCCAACAGGAAGCCCATGCAGATAAGCTGAATTTAGGGTAAAGTTCTGTTTCTCCCAAATGTGCAGCAGCAGGTACGGATCATAGATACTGATCCAAAGCACACAACACGTAGCTCGGAATAAGGACTCATCAGAACTCATCAGGACTCATCAGGACTCATCAGAACTCACCAGGACTCACCAGGACTCACCAGGACTCATCAGGAGTGAGTTTTCTGTCTGTCTCTGAATGCCATTGGTAACAGTGAGCTGAGTTTCTGGTAGCCTAACTGGAGCCTCTGGAGGTTTTTAATGTGAACGGCTGGCTGTCATCAGTCTGTGTGCAGCAGTAATCTTCATCAGCTCCCTCAGCTGGGAGTGGCCCGTTCTCTCTCTCTCTCTCTGTTTCATGTCATTTCCCCTGTGCACCTCATTGTCAGTTAAGAACAACGCCCGCACAGCTATTCATGAGGACTAATAAGAGCATTTTGCTTTCCTTTCATTGTCTCCACTCAGGCTGAATTCACAGTCAGCATGTCAGACATGATTGGGCTCCACAATTTCTCCCTCTGTTTTGTTCTGAAACTTGTTTTGGGGATTTAAGCGCAGGCTGTGGTGAAAAACAGAGAAGCTGAATGAAAAATAGATCACAGACTCTGGAGCTATGAAGGCTCAGTGTGTGCAGATTGTAAATGATGCCATTCTTCTAAATTTGGTGCTTCAAAGAGCATTAAGAAGTTATCCCTTTGTTCTTTGATTCGTCCTTCCCTCTGTACAGCCGTCTCCATCTTTCTCTGTCTCCACTCAGCGTTGCTCCTCATTGTCACCCACGCACTGAGGCTGGTGTGTGTGTGTGTGTGTGTGTGTGTGTGTGTGTGTGTGTGTGTGTGTGTGTGTGTGTGTATGTGTGTGTGTGTATGTGTGTGTGTGTCCTCTAGAATATATCTGAAGTTGTTGTCCAGCCTTTATCTCTGTCCTCTGGAGCAGGGCTTAAGGAAGATTTCCAAATTAAATAACCTTAAATCATTCAGAAGCAGACACTGTTCTTATGTCCTCTGTGTGTCCGTCCCCTGAGCCTGTCAGAAACTCTCAGTCCTCCTCTTTCTCTCCATCCTGCTGCACAACTCTTTGTCTCTTGTGACATCCCCTTCCCTTTTTGTTGTCTGCCTTGAGTCAGGCAGTAACTCTCCACCACAGTTTCTGATTATTTTGGAACAGAGTGCTGTTGTACATGGAAAATCCTGTAATCTTTGGGTCTTTTTATTTTTGACTCATGACAGACTCACGCTGCATGCCTCTCTGCAAGGAGAGAAATTTCTATGAACTTCAGCTTATTAAAAAACTTTTTCAGGCCTGCTGTATAAAGTGAAGAATGTGCAGCTGTCAGGCTGAAGCCAAGGACATTTGGGGGGAATAAGCTTTTACTGACTTAAAATTTTCTGTCCTAAAAACATCAGTGCACTGTGATTTATCACTGTAATGAGCTTAAAAATGAGAACATAAGTCTGTGGTTACACCGGGAATAAATAAAGATCAGCAAAACCGGCTGCAGTGCTGATTGGTCCAAACATGAGTCACTGTTTTCACGCCACAGCGAGGTGAAGAGCTGTGATCACACAGTTTGATGTTCTCTGAACAGCAGCGAAAAGGTTCATCTGCTCACAGAAGCTTATTTCATGTCCTTGATTGCACCTTTAATACAGAAGTATAAATAAACAGTTGAAGAATCATCATTAGACTATAAATACGTGAATCTCTGCTTGTTGTTCAAGCTCACGGCTGTCAGGCTGTGATGTTTCACAGCTTTGGACCTAATCTGTGTGTAAGAAGCTTGAGAACTGCAAATCTGCCAGGAGCTCGAGCTGAGAGAGCTGGCCAGATACACAAGCAGCACACAATGACAGCACCTGAGTGTGTGTGTGTGTGTGTGTGTGTGTGTGTGTGTGTGTGTGTGTGTGTGTGTGTGTGTGTTCTTAATGAACCTGTTTTAGTTAAAGCAGTTTCTATCATGGGAAAAGAAGATTACACAGAAAAAGAAACAACACATTAAATAAACCATCAACAACACTGAGCAAGAAGGAAACAGGATGTATGATAATAATGATGATGAATTTTCATATTTAGAAAAGTAATAAGTTGATTATTATTATTATTATTATTATTATTATTATTATTATTATTATTATTATTATTATTATTATTATTATTTATTTATTTATTTATTTATTTATTTATTTATTTCTTCTATTTTATTGATTGTTATATACTATTTTCTTCATCTGTCTTGTTTTTCTTATTCTTTGCTTATAATCTTGAAAAATAGAAATAATAATAATAAAAGAACACAGGCACGAGTGTGAACAAGCGTGAACGGGTGCGTCTGTGTTCTGTGTTTATATGACTTACTTTTAGGGTTGCAAAGGTGTGGGAAGTTTTCAGAAACTTTCTGTGGGAGTTTTGGCTGGAAAATATTGGAAATTTTCAGGGTTTTGTTGCTGTCAACATATAGAATTTTTTTTTCTAAAAACTCAGAACTTTTTTGCCCTGTAATCTTGTAAAATTTAGTTTGCTTTTCTTTTCTTGTTTTCAGCTTGAATGAGGTTTTTTAAGAATGATCCTGTTTGAAACAACATGATTAAATGCACTTTCAGCTGTGTCCCATGAATCACATGTCACATGTGCAAACAATTCAAAGCACATTCAATCTGCATCAGTCTCTGCTTCACCAGCCTATAGCGTTTCCATTCAGACACATCTCTGGGTTTGGACATCAAACCAAAGTGTTTAATATTTATATGTCTATGACCAGGTAAATGCAGTGAATATAAGTTTCCAAAGATTCCCATGGAAAGTTTCCAACTTTGAAAATTGTACTTTTGAAATTGTGACTTTTGTAACCCTCGTCTGCGAATGTCACATAACTGACTAATTATGATTCAACAGTCTGTAAAATCAGTTACCACCATCCGGATACCTGCACATGCTGCTCTTCCTGGAGCCGGTACTGCTGGGGGAGGATGGGGGGGTCTGGTAGGACCAGCTGAAGTCAGACCCCTTCAGGTCCCGGATCACCTGTGACCACAGAAAACCAACACGTATGACTCAGTAGGAGCAGTAGACAAGGACGTGACTGACCGCTGAAGAGACGATGATAAATATTTATTCCAGTAAATGAAGCAAAGCTACCACGCAAACTTCAAGCAAAGCACGCTCACAGGATGATGTTTCTGACAGGATGGAGGACAAAACAGAGAGCTGCACCGTCATGACACTATTTCTATCAGTGCTTCATGTAAACAGATGGCTCTGCAGACTTCCCCTCTGCTCCCCTCCTTCCTCTTTCTCAGATGTTTTCATCACTCCTCATACATGATGTTTCTCAGGGTTGGAAGGGGTTGCACCCCCTCCCACAGAAATGTGCAGTTTCTGAATATCTAGATATAAAATAAACTGGATGAAATCAGAGGCCGTGCCTCTGATTTCATCCTTCTGTCCTAAGAATTTTTTCCAGCTGGGAAATTTTCAGTGGCCCTCAAAAGGCATTACATTAGGTATCACTTTCCCTTCCAATCTTCAGTCTTTAGTTAAGCAAATTTTGAACCTTGTCTGAATAGGTTCAGAGCAGACATTAACAGGTGGTCAAACCTTTATCTTTCTCTGTGAGGGAAAACTAATATTATTCAAATGATTAGTAGTTGATGATTAGAATGATTAGAATGTCAATGCTTGCTTCAAGTGCTGCGATTGGAAATCCCATAAGAATATTTTAGACAATTCAACAAATTATGTAGAACATTTTTATTGGGGAGTTGCCAACCCAGAACAAGCCTGAAAAAGCTCTGAGACCAGTGGATGGGGGGCCGTGAGCTTTCCAAATTTGTTACTATACTACTATACTACTATCCCGGGAGATAAAAACCAGATTGATACAGTTTCAAATCTAAAATCAAGTCTATTGGACCCCTGCAAAACTCCACAGGGTGGGGTTGAGAGAAGACCCAGCCTGCTGGAGATGTAATGTTGGCACTTTAACTCATATGCTGTGGTCCTGTCCGAAGGCCCAGAGCTGGTGGACAGCAATCCACATAAATCAAGCTGGCAGTGGCTCATGATTTCCAATTTACACCCAGACTTTTGATCTTGGTGACTCTACCTCTTTAAAGGGTTTTTCAGAACCTAAGGTAAGATGGATCCTCACAGCCATTATGCTGGGTCATAAACTTCTTGTCAGGGAATGGAATGCAAGGGATCTTCTTTGTCCCAACTGTTGGTTTACCTAATTAAGTGTAGTGGCCGCTTATGAGGAGATGACATATAGGATGCGGAATTGACTAGATTTATTCTATGCTAAATGGGGGAAATACATCAGCCTGGGTTACACTCAATAGCCATAACTGCTTTGTTTTGAATAAAAGGAACAATTTTAATATAGATTAACAGAACACATCTGTCCTTATCTTGATGTGCCAGATTGGCAGATTGGGTGTGTCATGTCCTTTAAGCTTGAATTCACCATGTATTTTGTTGTTGTTGTGTGATGTGGAAAAAAAAAACGATAAAAAGTTGGTCAAAAAAAGAAAGAAATGTGCACTTTCTGTAATACAAAAGGTGCTGCAGAGATGCTTCCCAGGATCCAATCAGAGATAATTGACTCCTCTGACTGAGAAGTGAGTTACCTGAACATATCTGAACAATCTGTGGCCAGCAGCAGAAATGAATCTGAAAACTAACCTTATGATTTCAGTAATAAAGTTAGTAACTTTCATGAACTTTGAATCTAAATGTTGTTTTCTTTTAGATCCTGCCATCTAACACGATAAAAACACAAAGTATAAACTCTCACAGCCCATCTGTTGCTTTGAGCCTGCAGACTTTAGCAGAAGTCAGCTCTGTGTGGTTTGAATTTCAGGAGGGGCTTTCTGACGTGAACAAACAGCTGCTCAGTGTTCAGGAGCAAACAGTGCATATGTCTGGGATTAAAGTTAAAATGTGCTACAGCAGAGAGTCTTGGGAATAACATTCGGTAAAGAATTCAGGTTCTGCACAGAAAGCTGTGCCTCTGAACATAAACAGAGAATACGTCTTTGAAAATACAGAAAGTGAGACACGCAAAGAAAATCAGTCAAACTAACCAAAACCTGACCCCAATCAATCATGAGTCAGATCTGCTTTGTTAGCTGTGGTACCTGCTCACTGGCTGGCGGCAGCTTGTGCGGGTCCTCAGTCAGCACAGTGAGGTCATCAACAATGGCCTGGAGGTGTGTGATCTCTCCCAGCATGGCGATCTCTATGTTCTGGAGGAAACAGCAGAAATCAGAATCTAAAAACATTCAACAGACACAAAGGGTGCGTCTCTAAACGCCAAATGTCCATCCTTCCTTCCTCCACTTGCGTCGTTCACTTGCGTCTTAGTCCCTCCCACCAGAGATGCATGGGAGAGATGCAAGGAAATGAAGAGAGGAGTCGAGGAGGTTTGTTTTAAGAGCATTGAGACTTCCTCTCCTTGGGAGCGTCAAATGACGCGACATGTTTTGATGTTGATGGCATCAGCTGATAGACGGTGGATCATCTGTCAGTCAGCTCTAACAGCTGTTTGTGTGTCTGCACATGTGCGCTGTAATAACTAATCAAATAAAAACAGTAACAGAGCTTTGTCTGTGTTTTTAACCTGTTTAACAAACACTTTCACATGAAGAAAACCTGACCTCTGTTTATTCTGGGTCCTGTTTAGAAACACACTGATCACTTTACCACTAAAACGCCTCATTATTAGATTATTTATTAATTATTGATCCTTTATCTGGAGCGTATCTGATGGTGAACCCTGAAACTTATTAATATAACCTAGTTTATGATGTCTGAGGAACTCTGGATATTAGTTATTTATTAGATCTCAGTGAAAACAGAAATCCTGTTACTCTTTACAAACCTCACAGCTGTTTTTTCTCTCAGACTTAAATTCTGTTCATAAAGAAAAAGAGAATCAACGAGAAAATGAACATTTAGAAATATTTATCTTCTTTTTATCTTATTTTTCTGTTAGATGATGAATTTGACCTGAACAGTTTTATAAACTCTGCAGTGATCCTCTGTTATATTGATTTGATGACGGCTGTCTTCAGTATTTTGAACTTTAAACTCACATCAGTCTTTTTAAACTCCATCTTTATGACCTGTTTCAGGATTATCCTCTGGATACTGACTGTTTTCAGCTCCGTCTTTTCGCTCTTATTAAACTCCGGTGATCAGAAGTTTCAGAGTTTCAAGGCTGAGCTGCTGCAGCGTCCAATCAGTGAGTGATATCCTATATGGGGGCGTGTCTGTTGGTGAAAAGACTTCCACAAAGCCAGCTCTCGTGTCTCCTCGATTATTGCTCCTCCGATCAACCTCCTCCCTCCTCCCTCCTCTCTCCTCTCTCCTCCGACAACAATTAACCCTTTGGGACACCCTTCGATATGGCGCCTCAGAAAGTACTTACGTTGCCACGGAGGAGAGAGGAGAGAGGAGAGAGGAGAGAGGAGAGAGGAGACTGCATTTTGGCGCTTTGAGACGCACCCAAAGTTCTTTTCTTAGCCACACAAAGGTCTCATTTGTCTCACCACCACGGGCTGCAGCAGGTTGATGAATGAACAGTAGCGCCCCCTCTCCTCCAGGAGGGCTCTGCGCACCGCCTGCTTCTCCGTCTCCTCCATCAGCAGGTACAAGTCAGTCACATCCTGCATGGCACTATCCAGCTGGGGGCGCAAGTTCCCCCGGCCTGTGGGGAAGAGCAGGGGTGAGGAGAAACGAGGAGGGAGAGGAGGAGGGAGGAAGGTCAGGGAGGAGGCAGAAGAGAGGAGGAGGAGGAGTAAAGGAGGTCAGAGAGGAGACAGAGAAGAGAGGAGGAGGAGTGAAGGAGGTGGGTGATGATAACAACAGAGAAACATGGAGAGCAGGGAGGATGGACAGGATGAGAATGAGAGATGATTAAGGACACATGGTGATAAAGTCTCTGGTGCTGGAGGTCATTGCACTGACAAACACTCCAGAGGTTCATGAACATGGGAATTCATTCATTCATTCATTCATTCATCTTCTATCCCTCTTATCCTGTTCAGGGCCGCGGGTGTCTGGAGCCTAGCCCAGCTGTCTTAAACATGGGAATGAAACACTCAATCCATGATGAGATGATGAGAACAACCTGTCCTGAAACTGAAACAACCAGACACACAAAGATAAAACGCTTCAAGTCTTTGAAGCTGGCACACCAACTTGATGCTATGTGATGCTATGTGATGCAGAGGATGAGGAGAAAACAGCCCGAAGATGATGGTGAGGATGGAAACTTCTGGAGGCATGATTTGCACAGAGCCAAACTGTCAGTTCAAAGTGCTAACCCTGCAGACCTCTGCACTCAGACTGTCTGTAACACTGACTGAAGGAAGTTTAGACTCTAGTTTTCATACAGAGGCTTTAATGTTAAATGCTTTTTACAGCTTTCTAATTCAGACATGTACAGCTTTAGACAAACACGCCCCCCCCCCCCCCCATACACACACACACACACGCACACTAACAAGGCTAATCTGAATGATAAACTTCAGTTGCAGCTCGTGGTAGCTCAGACAGTTGATCTATGTTACATGAAACTTTCAGGCCTCAGAGGGACAGCCCGCTCCCTCTTCAATAACTCTGCAACAACTCAGGACTGTTTTCTCCTGTATAACTGTGAAACTCTCTTTGTGATGCTGAAGAATGATCCAGAAAAGCTGAGACATGCAGGGCTTTTCTTTAACTGCCAGATTGATGTCAGACGATGATTTGAACATACCTAGAAGTTCTACAGTCAGGATTGATTGTAAGAAATGAAGAGTGGAGAGGTTTTGGAGCAGGCAGGGGAAGGAGGGACAGGGGAACAGGCAGAGTTAGCTGCAGTAGACCAGGACACACGGCGTGTTAATAAGAGACCTCTGCACCTCTCTGTACAATAAGAGGAGTCTAATTAAAGCAGCAGGAGAGGAAAATAAGAGCACAGCCAGGAGGAAGATCCCTTCTTTGATTGATGGGACAGAAACTGATCCATGCAGGCTTCTGGATTCACTTGAGCTGCTGTTTCAGACTCTTCCCTCTAGATGGCGCCAGTTCAAGCTGAAGCACCAAGAGAAGCAGCCAAAGACTCAGGAGAGGATTCTGTTTTTATCGACTGGTCAGGATTTCTCACCTTTTCTTGCTTTCTTTTGCAGTTTGATGGTATCCAAAGACTTCCTTTTGATTTCCTGACGAGATCGTTTGTATTCTGCAGAGAGCACAACCAGAGCACATTTCAGATTCTGTCCCAAACTCGCTGCTGTCAGGGGATTAGACTGTTTGTGTTTCACAGTCGCTCACCTTTGGCATGGTCTTTGTCCAGCTGGTTAGCCGTCTTCTTCCACTCCTCTATCCGGTCCTGGAGCGGCGTCACCAGGCCTTCCATCAGAGCACTGAAGCAACACGCAGACAAAACATGGTAAGACCAAGCCAGAGGACTAGAGACAGAACACATTACTAACACGTTACTCTATTTCCACACCACCAAAACACTAGACTGCATGATGAGAGGAGGTGGGACACGAGAGCACAATGATCCCCTAAAGGCTGGAGAGGAGAGAAAACTGTGGTGGTGGTGGTGGTGGGGGGGGGGGATGAAGAGAACAGGGGTCACGTACTTGGTAAAGTGGCGTAATTTTGCCTCAATGCTGCGGTGGCGCATGCACATCCTGGTCAGAGCTGAGCCCACGTCCCTGGTGGCACCTGGAGAGGATGAGAGAACCAAATGGTCACCTGTGATTCAAGAGGCCGACAGCACAGAGCTGATGTTCTATACGACGCTGAAGAGAGTGTTTGAAGCTCAAACCCTCTGACAGGTTGAATTATCAGAAGAGGTGTTTCCAGCTGCAGCCACAAGGGGGAGCAGAGCAGACTGTGAGGCAGACCACAGGAACTTCATCTTTGTTTGGGGAACAGACATTAAAAAAAAAAAACCTCTCCTCCCCCTCCACCAAACATGATTTCCCTTTGACACTTGAAGATAGCGTGCATGCATCCTAGAGCTGCATAAACAACAGCTTGTGTGAACGGGTTCCTGTACTTTTCCTCTCTGCTGCAGAGTAATTAAAAATGTGGATTTTAGCCCCAAAGCCCAGACTGTTCCACCGCCTCACTGACCGCTGTAATATGTGACAGCACTGATCCTGCTGTAATCTGGGCCACATAAGGCTAATCTGAGGGTCTCTGGACACACACACACACACACACACACACACACACACACACACACACACACACACACACACACACACACACACTCATACAGAGGGACAGACGGGGGTAAAAGCAAAAATTCCTCTCAGATGCAGACAGGCCGCAGAGTGTCAAGATGAGCCACTATTTATGCTCCTGAATGGTTATGAAATCATGTGCATTTGTGTGTGTGTGTGCGTGTATACGTTTGTGTATGAGTGTGAGGACAGGTGGAGTGATTTACCAGCCCCCCCACCCTTTCCGAGGTTTTCACCCCCTCTGTCCTGGAGGTTAAAGGAGGAACTCTGAAAGGGGATATCCCTCTATTCTTCCCTGCCTGCTCTGGCCTTCCTGTTCTCTCTGTTTCCTAAACACCGTACATGCAGGGCTGGCCGGGAAAGCGAGAGAGAGAGAGAGAGAGAGAGAGAGCGAGAGCAAGAGAGAGAGAGAGAGAGAGAGAGAGAGAGAGAGAGAGAGAGAGAGAGAGAGAGAGAGAGAGAGAGAGAGAGAGAGAGACTGGCTCTGACCTGCACAAAACAAGCTGAAAAAGGCTGATCCACAGGCTGAAACAAAAAAGACTCATAAAGCAGGACTGAGAGCAGGAAGTGGGCGAGTAATGCTCCAGATGTTTGTCTGCTGAGATCTGTGCTCCATTTGTCAGATAAAGACATCACGTCACTCTGTGAGTCAAAAAAGCTCCACAAGTCCCCATGAGCTCCAGTGATGGTTACATCAGCTCAAACAGAACAACAGACCTGGACTCCAGCTCACTTTCATCAGGCAGATGTGGAACAACTTGAAAGGGTTTCTATCCTGGGGAGAGGAGGGGAGGGGAGAGGAGAGGAGGGGAGAGGAGGGGAGGGGAGAGGAGAGGAGAGGAGAGGAGAGGAGAGGACAGGAGAGGAGAGGAGAGGAGAGGAGGAAGAGGAGAGGAGAGGAGAGGAGAGGAGAGGAGAGCAGAGAAAGCAAGAGGAGGGTGAGGGGTTAAAGGTCATCCAGATGTATCACATTCAGGCCTCACACATCAGGAAGTGATGGAGTTAACGAGGATATGCAGAGCTCAGGATAAAAATAGAAGGAGAGGACGGACTCTGGTTTCACTCACACATGAACTCCTGACTTCTTCCTGATCATTCTCAGGACTTACAGGACCTTACATTTCCAAGAGGAGACAGCTCTCACACACACACACACACACACACACACACACACACACACACACACACACACACACACACACACACACACACACAGAGAGAGGTTTTCTCTGCCTGATGTGCTAACACCGCTTGGTACACTCTGATTGGTTCATTTGATTCTGTGACACTGGGAGGACCCTCCCAATGTCACAGTGCCCCCCCATCCACACCTGCCAATTTCTCCTCCCCCTCCTCCTCCCAGAAGGAAGATCATCTGACAGCTACATCCTGGGCAGGTCCAGAGGCTTCCTGTCCACGTCCAGGTGCAGTGCTGGCCTCTGGCCCCCATCAGATAGATGGTGTTAGAGGGATTCACTCCCCCTGCATACTGCATGCACACGCCACCCAGACATGTACGATCAGCTGAGAGATGGGCATGACGGAGTTTAGTTGAGGGTTTTCTTCAGGAATAAAGCGCATCAATGGTCCTCTCTGAGATTTTGTTGTTACTTATATTACAGCTTGTCTTTCAAAGGTTTTTTCAATGCTGAAAAACATGCTAAAAGTGTGTAAGAGCTGGGAAAGTGATTATGTAGCAGACGGACCCCTGGGGCTTTAGGGGGAGCCGTGTTGGCCTCATAGCAGACAACTACACGTGCATGAATGAAGCAAAACACAGACCACAGCTGAGGAGAGCACTTATGCAACTCAGTAATATATCTTATGATATGGAGCAAGTGCTGTGGGTGCAGAGGAGTGAGGCTGATGGCGCCTGCTTTAATACATCTACTCAACAGAAACACAAAGCAGATCTGCTGCAGGAGCTCAGCACTACAAGTGATTCTTGTTGGGAAGGTCAATCCCCCCCAGCTCGGGTAAACGGGGAACCTTAAGCTCCAGTATCCTGGATCATGTGGCTGTGGTCTGAGCATTCATAGAGCGCTTCCATCCAGAGCTCTGGTTCTGATTAACTCCTCTGACTCCTCGGGGAAGAAGCCTTGGTTTAATAGCCTGCTTTATGGGGCTCTCCTGCCAGGAGCTGGGAGCCAGGGGTTAAACATCCACGGGCCTTCTTCCCTGATGTCTTCAACGTGGGAGCTTGACTTAACCATCCCTGTCTCCCAGCATGTGAGCCCCACTGCTCAGCTCAGGTTTCATTAACACCCCAGACTACCGAGCTGGACTGAGATCTAGTGCATCGGGACTCAGCGCAGCCTGTGGCTCCCACTCTCTGCTTCCTGTGTCAATAAAGTGTGTTTATGTGGGCTGTAGGGCCAGAAGGTACAGAACATCCTCACAGAAACACTTCCAGGAATATGAAGTCCAGTTTCTTAGTGATGGAAATAACATCACCTGTTAGACAACAGTGATTGGTCATGCTGGCACCTTGGCAGCACAGCTGACGCCATGTGGAGGCTCAGACTCTCTTCCCTCCTCTACAGAAAGTTAAGCAGCAGGGACACAGCCAAGCCAGTGGTGGATAAAAAGAGGCTTACCCTTTCACAGTAACCCTTTAACATTTACCCTCTCATAACTAACCTTTTCACACTAACTCTTTCATACTAACCCCTCCTTACTAACCCTTTCACACTGATCCCAGTAAACAGCTCTGATGATAAGTGGACGAATGTTTTAAAGTTCTTGATATCAAACAGGGTTTTAGTTATTTTTTCAAAGAAAACATGGTGTAAATAAAATGGAGCACTTTGATACTTGCAGCTTGACGTTTCTCATTTAATAACCAGTTGAATAAAAACACATCAGAGATATGTGAATTCTAACCCTGTCGGAACATCACACATTCAGCTCATCAGACAGCTTCAAAGCTCTGCTGGAGCTCTGATGGGGCTCTGCTGGGGCTCTGCAGAAAGTAAGTAGTATTAAAAAGTAAAGAAGCCTCCTTTGTGTCTGCACAGAGAGAGAAACATGCGCTGATGATGGAGGGAGAAGAGAGGATAGATCAGCTGTTTGGAGACATCAGTTATGGGGGTCAAGTATGTAGACCTGCTGCATGAAAGTGAAAGATGTGACTGGAGCACAGACACAGCGTGAAGCCTCTGCTTTTTCACAAAAGGCTCATGTTTGGTCTGACTTTGAAAAATACATGATTTTAAAATCTCTCTGGCTGTGGTGGGGAAGAAGGCTGCAGTCTGTGTCACTCAGCTTTCATCTGGGCTTCATCAGCCTGACAGTGAAAGAGACAGAGCAGAGTGAGTGAAGATTTGTCTCAGTAACAATCAATCTGATGCAAGCTGACAGGGTTTCACATTGATCTTACTTTGTTGTTAAAAACTAGGCTAGAGTAGTTTGTGTTCCTTTTCTTCAAAGTGACTTTAAACCAAAGTTTCTGTTAAATATCGTTAGCACTCTGCAGATCTCTGCAGAGGGACTCCTTTTTAAAGCTCTTCTGTATGATAATAACACTGAAATACATCCAAGAGTCTGGCTTCAAGTCAGAACATCTCCTCTACTTCCTACAGACTGATGCTGAGCCCACGGAGGAGAGAGGAGGACTAACAATCTACTGAAAACACATGAAACTCTTTCCATTGTTATGATCTTATACATATTCATCGTTACACGTTACGGACATGTGTCAGAGCAGTGGGCTGAGAGGAACACCAAACATAAAGTCTGCTCATCTCCTGGACACTTAACTACAAACTGACTTTACAAACTTTGTGTGATCACGTCTGCGTGAGAAGCAATGATAACACTTTATTTCTTTCTTAAAGCTCCTTGTGAGGAGTTTTTAACTGGCTGTGAAAAGGACTGAAACTGATTCAGATGTATTATTATGATGAAAAGTAAATAAGATCCTAAAACAACAGCTTTTTATCACAGGAAGAAACAGCCTGTCTTCAAATGTTCCATGACAAATATCCATGACGAGGGACACAGAGGACTGATGAAAGAAGACACAAAATCTCCACCAACAGGTCATGTCAACAACCAAAAACCAAATAAACGCATTTAAATTTGACAAACAATGTGTCGTATACCCCCCCCCCCCCAAAAAAAAAAAAAAAACCCGTCAGGATGGGAACATTTGTGCTTTATGTGCCGTCTGCCTTTGAGTCTCTTCCAACAAGTCTAATAAAAGACAGAGGAAACAGCCTAGAGATCAGACACACACACACACACACACACACACACACACACACACACACACACACGTGGGCATGATTTAATAACACATGTATACACACGGCCCATTGTTGTCTAGCGGGTGCACAGGTTGTACTTCAGAGCCAGAAACATAAAGACAAACACACACACACACACACACACACACACAGAAAGACAGAGAGAGAGAGAGAGAGAGAGAGAGAGAGAGAGAGAGAGAGAGAGAAAGAGAGACAGGTCTCAGTGTGTCCTGATGTGGTGTAAACATGATCTGGAGAGCATTAGGACGAAACTGAGGAGGAGGAGGAGGAGGAGGAGGAGGGGAGGAGGAGGAGGAGGAGGTGGTGGTGTCTTGTGTTGGAGCAGCTTCCTGTTCAGAAACATACATGCTGCTATAAATAAACCTCCAGATGTGATTTTTATCCCAGCTGAGACAGAAAACAAGAACATGTTCAGTATGAGACACAGAGAAGTATTTCATTGTCTTAAAACAAAAACGCAGAATCCACTCCCTGGACTAGTCGGGACACTAAACAGGACCCCAGATGGAAAACTCAGACAGTGAGACAGCAGCCTGTGAATGAGTCAGGTTTAATGGAGCAGGCCCTGGAGCAAGACCAATCAGATCAGGCAGATCAGGCCTCTGCAGTGAGGATGTCTTTGCCCACATCATCCTGTCCACCACTCTGCCAGCATGGTTGCTCTGATGCTCATGTCCAAAGAATCCTCCAACAAGCCACCGAAGAATCCTCCAACAATCCACCAAAGAATCCTCCAACAATCCACCAAAGAATCCTCCAACAATCCACCAAAGAATCCTCCAACAATCCACCAAAGAATCCTCCAACAATCCACCAAAGAATCCTCCAACATTCCACCAAAGAATCCTCCAACATTCCACCAAAGAATCCTCCAACATTCCACCAAAGAATCCTCCAACATTCCACCAAAGAATCCTCCAACATTCCACCAAAGAATCCTCCAACATTCCACCAAAGAATCCTCCAACAATCCACCAAAGAATCCTCCAACATTCCACCAAAGAATCCTCCAACATTCCACCAAAGAATCCTCCAACAATCCACCAAAGAATCCTCCAACAATCTACTAAAGAATCCTCCAACAATCCACCAACAATCCATGTCAGTATTTCCTCCACCTTCATTGCTGCTGTGGCAGTGTTTCCTTCACCTGTTGCCTTATGAGTCTGTTATTGTGGTCCCCTATAATTCTCTGGGTCCACCTCACACTACCAGACCTAGCTCACTGTAAGTCCACTTCAGACCACCAAGAAGTGCAAAACAGTTGTGCAGATCCACTCGAGTCAACATGAGGCTAACTGCAATCAGAGCCCAACTGATCAATCGGTGGGGC